>CM056170.1:28007781-28328545 GCA_029691765.1 Entomobrya proxima | reverse complement strand
CATATCATTCTCAGGTAAAATGTTAAATTTCTGAATTATGCTGGTTAAAAACAAAAAGACTGTGTCCCGTGCCAATGATTCCCCAATACACTTTCTTTTTCCCTCTGCAAAAGCAACTAAAGCTTCATTTTTTACAAATTTTGTTCCATCTTCATTTAGAAACCTTTCTGGTCTGAAGTTCTCTGGATCTCCCCAGATATCTGGATTATGGTGTATGCTGTACAAGTTTGCAAATATGGTTGTTCCCTTTGGGAATAAATAACCCTGAAACAAAAAGTCTTCCAGCATTCTATGAGGAATACCTGTTGACACTACAGTAGATATGCGAAAAATTTCTGCAATTGTGGCTTCTGTGTATGGCATGTTGGGTCTGTCTGAAAGTGAAGGAAATCTGTCGCCTAAAACTTGAGTAATTTCTTGATACATTTTATTCTGAACGTGGGGATGTCCAGCAAGATACAATAGCGCCCAGGAAAGCGAATTTGACGTGGTTTCCGATCCAGCAAAGAAAAGGTCAAAAACTCCAACGACCAGATTTCTATCTAAAGTATTAAAAACATTCACGTTTCAAAATTGCAAAAATAACGTGAGAAGTGTATTGAAAATTTATATTACATCTAGCTTCTTTGTCTGAGGCCGTTTTGATTTCCTGTAAGCTATAATCAATAAAATCTCTCAAATTATTTGCATCAAACGTTTCTTCGTGTTGCTTTACGGCCTTTTCAATCAAATTATTCAAGTCATCTACGCCTTTCAAAAACTTGTTCCAGCCTAGCATTTCAGGCGCTATATGTCGCAAAAATGGAATAAAAAATACTCCTTTTGCAACTGCTTCATTTCCCCCATCCAATATTCGCTCAGACGCGTCTAAAATTTCTGGTCGACTTTCTTCCCACTCACACCTTTCCCCACTAACCAATCGCCATAAACTGTTAACGACTGCCGCGTTAAACAACCTTACTCCCGAAATTGGTTTTCCGTTTGATTTTGTAAACCACTTTATTAAAGCGTGAGCCTCATCTACAATTAGGGTTTCCATAGAATTCTTAGCAAATCCAAAGTCGCGCAAAGTTCGTAATGTAAAACGACGATTGTGCTCCCATGTTGGACCCTCAGCATTTACAATACCTAAATATAGCGTGAATAAAATATTTACTACTAGGTTGACAACAACCATAAACAATTGAAAATCTTGGAATATACCGTAATTTCCTCGGGTGAACTCGTATACCAAAGGATTATCCAACATCCTCCCTAATGCTTCATTATTGCTAAAAAGCTCCTTAATCAATTTATGGTCACTAATAACTATCACTCTAATACAAATAAATAAAAATTCTTGTTACAAAATGCAAAAAATTCTATAAACGAACGGTAACACGAACCAACTTACTTCATATGCAGCATTTTTGCACGAAATATTGGGCCGTACTCTTTCGCCCATTGCATAAATTTGATATAGGGTCGACATCCAACTTGATGTGCGTTACCTATTATAGGTAAACCTCTTGGTCCTGTAAATATATAATCCAGTAATGAATTTTTAAATCAAGTTTTGTACGTTGAAATACCAACGAATAGGGATTAGGAGTATAGCATACGCTTTTTTATACCTGGTGGAAGATTTTTGCTTTTTGATTGCGAATTTATCCAAAGAAAGAAGCCACCAAGAAGGCAAGCAACTAAAAATTGAGTTACAAGATCCATCTTTTGTGATCGTGTTTCGTCCGCTTTGAGTTTCAGAGTATGACTGATACGGATACAAAAAATATCTGTGCGTAATTGACAGCTATTTGAAGCAGATGAGTTATCCAGCAGTTTGCTAACTATGTTTACAATGATAAAAATATAAGAGACTGATGTTCATGCACCCAAGAACATTACGACCTTGCTTTTTTGCAGTGCTGACTTTGCACGCCATATAGTAATTGACAATGAAGATCTTGATTATGAGTAAAGTGTATGTATCATCAAAAGGAGAAAATTGTCTATTCATTACTTTATTGGTGAATACGTCAGTGTATCACAAACTGTTAGATTATTTTATATCTGGAAACGAAACTATACTAGTTTTGCATGCCAAAGAATGTTTTGAGACAAATTAAATTGGAAAAATGCCTTTTTGAATATAATGCATAAAATAAATAAACCAAATAAATAAAAATGTGTAAAAATAATGACAAACACGCTTCTGCAAACTTATTTAATTACCTATGTGCCAATGCTCTATTACATATACAATTCACACGTACATATTTATTTGTTGGGAGATCAACAACACCGTAAATAGTTTTTTGTGCAATTAAAGTTATTAAACTTTTTTCATGCATAACATTTTTGCATTCATAATTTTTTGTTTTGGAAAGGAAAGATGCTCTGAATGGTGTACATTCAAGCATTTTATTGCTCATAAATATTGTAGATTCCGAATAGTTTCCTCAAGAACTGGTTACTCGTGGTGCGGTGGTTTAAAAGCTGAGCATGTTTTGGTAATAAAACTGACCTGTTCCACGAATAGATTGTTGAGCCATAGCAACAGAGTGACTTAACAGTTTCTGTACTGAAAGAAAGAAAGAGCTACCCGCAAGTAGAATTTTAATCCTAGTGATGTATTATGCTGTTGACAATGTGACCTTGAGCTTTAGCTGAGTGAATCGAAATACAAGCGAGTGGTTCAACAAACTGATTTTTTATTCGCGTAAGCAATGTCACAGTCTAATACTAAAACACATCATCAGGAAAAGTATACTAATATTTCTGCACTGAACTGTACTGGCATTATAGCAGAATGCTTTAACCCAATACAACATGCTTGCCCATTATGCTGTCAAGTTGATAGTATCAATAATATGATCTATACTCATAATCAAAAGAAAAATCCTGGAAAATAACCAGCTACGTATGAAACCCAGAGAATTTCATTAATAAGGAACCCATGTAATGCTTAGGCTAAAGGTCGATTTATGTCTTTGTCTTATAGACAGTTATAAATAAAAATACTTTGGCTCGGAAGATAATTCAAAGTTTTCCTTGTTTTATCAAAGTAATCCAGTTTGTGCAAGTAGACATGAAAACAATTTTGAGTTGATTTTCCTCGTTTGACGAGTTGATTAGGTAACTTACCTCACAACACACTGTAGTTATATGAATCTTAAAGATGCAAGTGATTTTCTTTCTAAATCAGCTACCAAAAGAATCCTGCAACAAAGTGATCTGCATAAAACAAGGAAAAGTTGCAAAAATTATTTGGTTATAAAACTGATTACATTTTTTCAATATTGTTGTAAACGTGTAAAATACTTTTATGGTCAAAACGCATTTAACATCTACCCACATATTTGATGGAGCGTTTTTAAAATTGAATTCCAACCTTCACTGAATTTTTATAAAATCGGTGGGAGAATATGCCCAGTATTTGAAAACCTTGAGCTGTCACTAAGTTCGTCAGCCTTTAATGCAAAAAATGACTTTGAAAAATGTATTTTGTCAAAATTGAATTATAATGTCAATGGTAAAAGTGATTTATTTTAGAAATAGTTGCATGAAAACTGTTAATTATGCATAAATCATGAATATGATGTTGGAGGTCTTTTAAACTTTATTTAGGATTCTTTATAATATATTGCTATAAAAAATACACAAATAAAAATACAAAACTGAACAAGGTGTACGATGAGAAACAACAGCTACAGCTAATTTAGTGCATTTATTCTACTCATTGCTAGCTTGTTTTTGCGAAAAAATAACATTAAATGGCTTTGGTGACAAAACAAAGCCAGCATTTTCTTTCATAAGTTCAGACTTTTCAGGATCCTTGCCCTGTGTCACACTAAATTGTTGAAAAATTCTGGTAAAATATAAAAACAGCGAATCTCTTGCTAGCGTCTCTCCTAGACATTTCCGCTTTCCTTCACCAAATGGCATAAAAGCTGAGTGTTTTACTATCTGTGTACTATCCTCATTTAGAAATCTTTCTGGTCGAAACGTTTCAGCATCTTCCCAAAGTTTGGGGTCGTGATGAATTCCGTATATGTTTGATACCACAACAGTACCCTTCTTTAGCTTGTAGCCATGGAATTCCGTGTCAGCCATTAAACGATGAGGAATTGCCAAAGGCAAAGGTGATCCCAATCGTAAGATCTCGCATAATACCGCTTCGACGTATGGCATGCTTTTTCGGTGTGATAAGCTAGGGGTTTCGGATGATCCTATGGCATTTTCAATTTCTTCTTGAACCTTGCTTTGGACGGAAGAGTTGCGGCTCATAAAAAGTAGCGCCCATGATAAAGAGGTTGATCTAAAGATATTAAGAATGATAAGAATGTCAGATATGAATTTAAGGACGTTGTATGCAAACTGTAATGTAACACCTTACGTTGTCTCTTGTCCAGCCATAAACAAATCCAGCAAACAAGACACCAGATTCTGACCTAAAAACAAAACAAGTATTACTTCAATGGTCAAAATAACAATTAAAATCTAAGACATTGCTGACATTGTTGGTAACTTACGTCCCTCATCTTTGTAAAAACTGGAGTTGGGGTCAACGGTGTTCTGAATCTCTTCAATATAGTGATCGATAAAATCCCTGTACAAAAAGCTGTATTATATTATCCTATTATAATTTTTAAAATTTATTAAAATTTTCATTACGAAGGCAAACCTTGATTTGTTTTCACTGCTTTTGAAAGTGTGTTCATCTATACATTCTTCGCACATTTCTTTTAGCAATCTGATTGCCCTGCTCCATTTGGTAAAACCCAAAGTCTCAGGCATAATGTGCCGCAAAAATGGAACAAAGACTAAGCCATTGGCGCACATTTGAGCAACAGCGCTAATAAATTACATAAAATGTCAGAGTAAAATAACCACAGGATTTTAAATAATGTGTAAGTACATCAAATGTAGATACTTACTCAACCATATCTCCACCCAGCTTTAAGAAGTCGGTAGTGCCATTAATCCAGTCGCACTTTTTCCCGCTGACAATATTCCACAAAGTGTTGCCTACTGGCGCGTTGAAAATTCGTAAACCGGAAATTGACAAATCTTTACGTTGTTCTAAGTAGTTCACTGTAATATTTACATCCTCCATTATGCATCCTTCGAGAGCGGCTTTTGCAAATCCAAAATCCTTTAGAGTTTTTAAAGTGAAGCGACGTTGTGCTTCCCACAATTCACCTTCGGATGATCCAATGCCTGAAAACAATTACATTTTATTTTGAAAATAATATTTTTTTACACGCTTTAAAAAAGTTATGATGCCTACCATGCCCTCTGCTCATTTCGTAAAGAATCGGATTGTCGTTCGCTCTTCCTGATGCCACACTTTTGTTGAACATTTCCCGTATAAGCTCAACATCACTCAGAACTACCCAACTTGAAACAATTTTATATTTATATTTGAATATAAGCTTGTATTCGATATAACGGTTTTAACCTGCTTACTTTTCAGATCCCATTTGCAAGTACACCACTGGCCCATAAACTTCAGCAAATTTCATGAACGATACATGTGGTTGTCTTCCTACTTGAAGTGCATTTCCAATGATTGGATACGGCTTTGGACCTAGTTACGGAAAAATTAAAATAGCTTCCGTGCTTTATCAGCAAATCATTTTCGGGTATATATATAAATTATCTTACCAGGTGGTAAATGTTTTCGATTTTTATCTCCCTTGATAAAATACAATATAGCTGTCAAAATTACAAGCGTAACAGTGACTAGTACAGTCTTGTTGAATGTTTCAGATTCAAATGCTTCCATTTTAAACACAGTTTATTATTAGTTCACTTAAAATATTATTGAACAAAATCTTAGATTTTAATTATAGCATATATAAGTTTGCATGGCACTGCAGGCGATTTTCTACCGACCAAATGCGCACAGCACTTTGGCAATCAACCTATGATAAGGGCATTCCACACTATACTAACCTTCTGCTTGGCTCACCGCTGAATAAAATGCATGAATGCAATATTATGGAAACTTGACCTTGAACCAAATCCAGTAAAGCTTGCTAAAGAACATGCAAAGACGAAGCGTGCAGCGCAGTGGCTTGCAGTTTGCAACAGCTCAACTGTAAACCAAAACAATTGCATTTGTATGCACTAGATGAGTTAATGTTCAACGAAATATTCGTTTGATGTTGTTGGCTGGCAGAAACATAGTATAAAATTATAATGTTTGGGCACGGATAGCCTTGAGCAATATTTATTGCAATTTTTCCTTGTTTGAAAAAAATACATAAAAATGAACTACTGCCCTGTTGTGTAGTACATCTTCGTACGTTTATGAATACTACAATTCACAATATAATGTGTGATAAACTGATACGGTACTGCAATGACGTATTTAATTACAGAAAAAACTGAACAAAGTCATCTACCTAAAAACTGGTTTATGCGAGACAATGTTAGTAAGAGAATTATAAACAAGGAAAAATGTTGCAAAATTATTTTACTAAATGTGTAAATCAATTAATCTAGTCTTCTATGCTATAATTTTTCGTTGGTATCATGTACGTAAGCATGCAAATGTGAATGGTTTCAGCAAATATGTTTTGCTTTTTTACACTGTTTTATTCATTCAAATATAATGGTTACGTTACCGGCAAGTTAGTTTGTCAGCAATTTAGTTACATTGCAAAATTATTCATGGAAATGTGTTCACGTTACAACTTGTAGTTCTACATAGTTTCTTTTCTTGGTGAGAACACTAGAGTTAGTTGCCAAGATAAGACCAGCGGCATCTTTCACAAGCTTTTCCGGGTCTTTTCCTGGTGTCAATTTAAACTGTTGGAAAATGCTGGTAACATATAAACACACCGTCAATATATATACTATAGCGTTACATTTTCCTAAAGTACTACGATAAAACTTTCAATATTCAGACTGGTAATAAGATATTTAATATAATTTTTATACACATATCGACAGCCTTGTCTTTTTACAAAAAACTGGCTTATATGATTCATGCAGAGAGCGTGAACTCACGTCAGCAAGAAATGTAAAAAAATGCCGGAAATTTTTTATAAAACGAGGAAAGTAATATCTAAAATTATTTGAGTTATTATGAAACACTCTTACAATATTGTTCAGCAATTGGGTTTGAATACCATGTTACATTAGTTACGATCGATAATCGCATTCCATGGCTTCTAGATGGATAAATCCCAAACAAGCCTCCACGTTTAAAATTACATGCAAAAATGCAAATTTATTACATTTGGTGTCTTGGTGACATTATTATTTCAAACTCTTTTGGGATATGAGCAAATCCCGGAGCAGGTTCAAAATCAGGTTTGTCGTCATTTGCTGGTAGAATTTTAAAACGTTGTACAAAACTGACTAAAAATAAAAATAAAGTATCTCTTGCCAGCGTTTCTCCCAAGCACTTTCGCTTCCCATCACTAAAAGCAATCATGGCACCATGCTTTTCAACTTTGCTCCCGTCGTCACTTAAAAATCTGTCTGGTCTAAAATTCTCTGGATCTCCCCAAATTGCTGGGTCGCGATGAATGGCATAAATATTTGCAAAAACTCCCATTCCTTTTTTAAATAAGTATCCCTCAACCACTTTATCCTCAACCATACAATGAGGAAGCGCAAGAGGAGCAACAGGATGCATTCGAAGTATTTCATTAATAAATGCTTCAGTGTACGGTAATTGTGGTCGGTCTGCTGTTGAAGGTATACGGGATTCTAACACGTTACTAATTTCTTTGTAAATCCTTTCCTGAATTTCCTGATACTGTGATAGATGAAGGAACACCCACGCACAAGTATTTGCCCTAAAAGTAATTTTAAAAAAATGAAAAGTGTGCTATAATATTAAGAAACATATATTAAAATTAAATTTACTCACGTTGTCTCTGATCCGGCAACAAGCAATTCGAGAACAGTGGCTGATAGATTTTTGTCTACAAAATATAAAAAATACGTTTAAATGGAAAATCAGATATAAAATGCTAAATGCGAACAGCATATGTCTTACATCCTTCCTCCCCGTAAAAGCTGGAACTTGGATTAGTAGTCTTTTTCATTTCCAGTAGAAAGCAATCAATAAAATCACTGCAATAAACACAAATACATTTCGTTCTGATATTGCTCTTCATGTCTACAGACGCCTTCCGCCCTTCCGTTCTTTCGTAGAGCGACCTCCTCCTAGACCAGACCAGATAATATTCAAAGCCTGTTTTCACCATTGGATTCCTGGTCATTAAATCTCGGTCTGGGGCACAAAAAAGGTTACCCCAGATCCCCCCTTCCCCAAAATTCCACCCACACCCCAATTAACGTTAACAAATTTTAAATCACAAGTCCATCTGTTTAAAGGTAATTGATACCCTTAAGTTCAAAAATGCCAACCGTTTTTTGGTAGCTGTTCTCCGTAAGCCGCTAGGTGCCGAAAAGCCCTCTCCGCAATCCTATAAGCTAGACAAATGAAAGTCAGCCCAAAGGGAAAATCCACTACTCCGATTAATATCCATGTTACCCCAAACCACATTGATCCCCCGGGGTAGCACCCCACTATACTTAAACTGCACTATAACAGGGCGAAACTCAGTTTTAAGAGGTAATTGAGTACGCTGGTCAGGATTTTGATGTCAACGAGTCTAAATTCAATTGTCGTTCTCGTCTGCTTTCCTGAGTTTACAAAAGTTTATGCTCATATGTCATGGCTACTAGTTTTAAATATATTTACCGCATATGATCTTCCTGAAATGTTTCCTTGTGCTTTTCAATAACCTCCTCTACTATAGTATGCATCCGACTGAGACTTTTAAGAAACTTATTCCAGCCACAAATCTCTGGCACAATGTGACGTATTATTGGTAAAAAGAAAACCCCGCTAGTGGTAAGATCCATAACATCTCTGAACATTTTTTCAGCATCATCAACTAGTCCACCGTTGCCTTCCTCCCATTCACATCTTTCTCCGGTGACAATATGCCACAGAGAGTTTACGACAGGCGCGGTGAATATTTTAATGCCTGTAATTGGTTTTCCAGCAGACTTGTGAAACCATTTGATCATTACTTGAGCTTCGTCCAGAACTAGAGTTTCCATGGTAGACTTAGCAAACCCAAAATTTCTTAATGTACGTAAGGTAAAGCGGTGCTGTTCCTCCCAGGTAGGACCATTTGAGTTTAAGGCTCCTAAATTCATTATATTTACATATTTTAAACATTGCGAATGTTACATTCAATTAGAGCAATCAAGGATATAGAGACACAGAGAAAATAATTTCAGGTAGGGGCCTATGTTTCCCATGCAATTAGATGGTTGGTTACTCTGTATCAATAGATACGCATGTTACAAGGAGATACATAGAGTAACCACACAACAAAAATTACTTGCTTCAGTCACTATCTTTTTCTGCGTCTCTATATCCTTGATTGCTCTAATCATTCAAGATTATAATATTTTATAAGAAAGCAGTGTTTACCATAGTTTCCTTTACACATTTCACAAAGAAAGGGATTATCTGGCAATCTTCCATTTGCTGCGTGGTGGCTAAAGAGTTCTTTGATAATTTTGGGGTCACTGATAATCACCTGGCTAAATTTGAAACTCAAAATATTATGCTGTGCCAAGAACTAAATTAATTACATAAGTGTCGGGCTTACTCCATGTGTGCCACTTTGACCCTAACAATCGGGCCGTATATTTTTGCCCATTTTTCAAATACTACGTATGGATAGCTCCCAAATTCTCGAATATTTGCAAGAATTGTAAAAATATTTGGACCTGCACACAAAGAAAAATTATCCGATATGCCTAAAGTTATTAGGTAGCATTAAAATAGACTGAACCTAGTTATTACCTGGTGGCAAATTCTTTCGATTCAAAAACTTTAAGCAGAAATATACTCCAGCAATGACCAAAGCAAGTGCTGTCAGGAAATCACTGGCTATTAGAGCCATGGTGACGGCCGTAAAAATAACTTGTGTACAAAAGTTATTGAAATGTTGGCAGCAATGAGCTTGGAACTCTTCACTCAACACCAACACGCAACAAAATGATGAATGTTGCTGCCTCGTGTGCCTATAATATGTGAATAATCCATACATGCATACCTGTTTTATTTCAACATATGAACAAGATGTACTTGAAAAACAAATTTAGCCTTGAACATATTAAAAAATGCAAAACTCGACAATATTTTATCAAGCATGCTGCTAAATCACCACCATCATGAACAGTGTTAGCAAAGTAGTTTCAGCAATTGTCTTTTATCACTAAAATGTTTTGATTCGAAAAAGTGTACAAATATGCAAGTCACTTGTTATCAAACAAGGAAAGTCTGTGCAAAATTAGGTACTAATCTATTCTTTTAGATGTAATATAGAATTTACGATTAATTCATGTTCATCTTGTTGGCATAATTACATCGACTAACTTATATATCTATAATAAAAAAAATTGAGAGAAACGAGGCCTCAAAATCTATAGCATTCCAACCACTTATATAATTTTCATTGTTTATGGACAACCGCATAAGCTTATCTGTCAAAAAACCGGTTTATATGCGCAATATTGTTACTCCCAGAAAATGTGAAATTAACTTTAGCAAGCTATGTAAAAAACCATTCGGGTTTTTCTATTAAACGAGGAAACTTGGTACAAAATTATTTGAGTTACTCAAATTTGACATTCAAATTTTCTTCTTTTGTATGCATCAAGTAACATTTCTACAATAAAATGGTTTCATTTTTCTCTTAGTGACATGACTACACTGAACGGTTTCGGCATCAGAATATATCTAATGTCAGCTTCAGTATCTAAATTTGAGGTAAAATTTGATGGCCTCTTGGCCCTGTACAAATATTTCTTGAAATGGTTAAATTAAGTTCATTACAATAATCTATGTAAAGATCGAAACGTCGGAACTTTTTTGAAATAAAAGTTTAACTACACTCGTTGCATTACCGTTGTCAACATTTGCTAAGTTCAGTACGTCAACGCACCACCTTACTCATATAGATATTAGTATAAAAATTTTACTGACCTGGTGGAAGATATTTGTTTTTGATTGCGAATTTACCCAAAACAAAATGCCACCAAGAAGACAAGCCACCTAAAATTGAGTTACAAGTTACAATATCCATTTTTGCGTGTAACATGTATCAACCGCTTTGGGTTTCAGAGCATGACTGATATATGAAAAATATGTGTGCGTAATTGACAGCTATTATTTGCAGCAGCTGAGATATCCAGCAGTTTGCAAACTATTTTTGCGATAGTAGAAATGTTGGAGATTGGAGTTCTGTGCACCCAACATCATTACGACCTTGATTTTTTCACAATGCTGACTTTGCACGCCATATATTTAATAATACTCAATTGACAATTGAGATCTTGATTATAAGTACAGTCTGTGTCAATTGATAGGGGCCAAACCGAAAAAGTTGCATAACTTTCTATGAAGTCCGTCGTTTGGTCCGGTATTACTACACATACATCCTAATACTCCAGCAAGTATAACCACCGAGTTTCATAAAAATCCTACATGCTATTGAAAAATTAGGAAAAAATTAAAAAATTCTGAAAAAAATTGGTGTCTCAAAACCAAGGGGCCACTATAGGGAACTAATAGCAATCGTTGCCGTACATGCTTGGAATCGATTTTTTTAAAAAGAACTCACAATTTAAAGGCTGCTACGCTCGTTTCTGGTGGTTAAAAGCGGATTGAACAAGTTTAGAAAAAGCATATTTCCTCACGTTTTACGTTCACGCATATTTTGTGAAAAACTTGCCAGCTGAAATCCCAAAAACGCATACAAAGTTCCCAAATTGGTTCTAGCTAATTCAGTTTGATATGCTGACTAATCTAGCTAGTCTAAAGATGGATTTTATTTGAATCTATATGTTATTTTGCTACTAGAGTAAGCGTATGTGGTCATATAATTTGTAGATATTTTAGTATAAATACAACGAAGCATCCTAAAGTTGTAGTAGAAATCTCATGTTGTAAGCCGTATTAGACTCAACAGCAAGTTTGAACCCTTCAATGGTATGGTACACGCAAAAAGTCTCGATTGTTTCCCAGTAAACCATGTATTATTATGTTTACTAAAGTGTGTCATGAGGCGAGTAGAACTTGGATTTCCTTTGGCTACCTGACCAAATATTATAGGGATCAAATGGAACAGGATATGTATCAGCGTGTGCAAATTTAACTGTATAATACATTAGAGTAATATATTTGGCGGCAGCATCAAAAATAAGTTTAATCGTATCCTAAAGAAACATGGTGTCCGTAAAGTACTGAAAGAGTGTCATGGTGTATAAGTCTAACACTCAACTGTCTTGCTATTTTTGATGTTCAGACATTTTTCCTGTCAACATTGAATCAACCTTGTGCTTCTCAAGACACGTCTGTTTTTTAACTACCATAATTCTTCACATTTCATAAACTTAATCAAGCAAAACCTTCCAGAGCGACAAAATGTAATAAAGCATTACCGGGTTTGTTTCATGAATCAAGTGCAAATATACTTCAAATTGCTTTAATACACAATTGTTTAACAAAAATAGCATCATACTGAATTAGCTAGAACCAATTTGGGAACTTTGTATGCGTTTTTGGGATTTCAGCTGGCAAGTTTTTCACAAAATATGCGTGAACGTAAAACGTGAGGAAATATGCTTTTTCTAAACTTGTTCAATCCGCTTTTAACCACCAGAAACGAGCGTAGCAGCCTTTAAATTGTGAGTTCTTTCTAAAAAAATCGATTCCAAGCATGTACGGCAACGATTGCTATTAGTTCCCTATAGTGGCCCCTTGGTTTTGAGACACCAATTTTTTTCAGAATTTTTTAATTTTTTCCTAATTTTTCAATAGCATGTAGGATTTTTATGAAACTCGGTGGTTATACTTGCTGGAGTATTAGGATGTATGTGTAGTAATACCGGACCAAACGACGGACTTCATAGAAAGTTATGCAACTTTTTCGGTTTGGCCCCTATCAATTGACACAGACTGTAAACCATATGCAGCAACAAAATAAGGAAAATGTACATGCATTACTTTAATGGTAAATACGTAAGTCTATTACAAACCGCTAGATTATTTCATTTTTTGAAACCAAACTATATTGATTGCCATGCAAAAAAATTAATAAACATAAAAATGGGCAAACCCTTTAGCATTCATGCTCAATCACATATTATTATTATACACTTCAGATGTACAAGATATGCGTTGTTTTGTTTTCTTCCGTTGAGAGATCAACAGCACCATAAATAATTTATTTGCAATTAAAGTTGTTGGAAGCTTCTTTTCGTACGTAACTTTTTTGTATCATGTAGGAACCCATTTATTAGTTTTGGGAAGACGCTTTGAATTGTGCACATTCAAACATTTTATTGGTCATTAAATATTCCGAATGGTTTCCTCATAAACACGTTAATCGTTGTGGTTCATAGGAAAAGATGCATGAATAAAAGTTATGGTGCGCAAATTAAGAATAAGATATTGAAGATCTTTTAAACTTTACTTAACTAACTTTATAACACATCGCTATAAATATTATACAAGTACAAAACTGACCAAGGCGTATGATAAGAAACAAGAGTTAGCTAAATCAGTACATTTATTCTACTTACTGCTAGCTTGATTTTGCGAAAAAACAATGTTAAATGGCTTTGGTGACAAAATAAAGCCAGCATTTTCTTTCAACAGCTCAGACTTTTCAGGATCCTTGCCCTGAGTTACATTAAATTGTTGGAAAATTCTAGTAAAGTATAAAAATAGCGTATCTCTTGCCAGCGTCTCTCCTAGACATTTCCGCTTTCCTTCACCAAAAGGCATAAAAGCTGAGTGTTTTACTATTTGTGTACTATCCTCATTTAAAAATCTTTCGGGTCGAAACGTTTCAGCATCTTCCCAAAGTTTTGGGTCATGATGAATCCCGTATATGTTTGATACCACAACAGTGCTTTTCTTCAGCTTGTAGCCATGAAATTCCGTATCAGCCATTAAGCGATGAGGAACTGCTAAAGGTAACGGTGATCCTAACCGTAAGATCTCGCATAATACCGCTTCGACGTATGGCATGCTTTTTCGGTGTGATAAGCTTGGAGTTTCGGAAGACCCTATAACATTTTCAATTTCTTCTTGAACCTTGCTTTGGACAGAAGGGTTGCGGCTCATAAACAGTAGCGCCCATGATAAGGAGGTTGATCTAAAATAAGAATTGTAAGAATGTCAAATACGAATTGAAGGACGACGCATGCAATGCAAACTATGCAAATATAACACCTTACGTTGTCTCTTGTCCTGCCATAAATAAATCCAGCAAACAAGACACTAAGTTTTGACCTAAAAACCAAATAACAATTAAACGTGCTAAGGCATTGTTCAAATTTGTTGTTGGTAACTTACGTCCCTCCTCTATGTAAAAACTGGAATTGGGGTCAACGGTGTTCTGAATCTCTTCAATATAGTGATCAATAAAATCCCTATACAAAAAGCTATTAAATAATTCTAATATAAAATAAAATAAATATAAAAATGAAATTTCTTTACGAATGCGAACCTTGGTTTGTTTACACTTCTTTTGAAAGTGTGTTCATCTATGCAATCTTCGCACATTTCTTTTAGCAATCTGATTGCCCTGCTCCATTTGGTAAAGCCTAGAGTCTCGGGCATAACGTGCCGCAAAAATGGAACAAATATTAGGCCATTGGCGCACATTTGAGCGACAGCGCTAATGAGTTACATAAGATGTCAGAGTAAAATAACCAAGATTTTAATTAATATGTTAGTACTTCAATTTGAAGTCTTCAAATGAATGTCCTTACTCAATCATATCTCCACCCAGCTTTAGGAAGTCGGTAGTGCCATTAATCCAGTCACATTTCTTCCCGCTGACAATATTCCACAATGTGTTGCCTACTGGCGCGTTGAAAATTCGTAAGCCGGAAATTGACAAATCTTCGCGTTGTTTTAACCAATTCATTGTAATATCTACGTCCTCCATTATGCACCCCTCGAGAGCGGCTTTTGCAAATCCAAAATCCTTTAGAGTTTTTAAAGTGAAGCGACGTTGAGCTTCCCACAATTCACCTTCAGATGATCCAATGCCTAAAAGGAAGCAATGAAATTTTATCATGAGAAAATACCTTAAAAACTCTTTCTTAAAAACTTAAAAGCTGTAAATCCTACCATGTCCTTCGCTCATTTCATAAAGAATCGGATTGTCATTCGCTCTTCCTGATGCCACACTTTTATTGAACATTTCCCGTGTGAGCTCAACATCACTCAGAACTACCCAGCTTGAAACAATTTTAAATTTATATTTAAATATAAGAGCTTATAATCAAAATACGGGTTTACTTGCATACTTTTCAGATCCCATTTGCAAATATACCACTGGTCCATAAATTTCAGCAAATTTCATAAAAGAAACGTGCGGTTGTCTTCCTACTTGAATTGCATTTCCAATTATTGGATAAGGCTTTGGGCCTATTTATAAGGAAAAATATAAACACCTTCCGTGTTTTATCAACTTTATCAACATAGGTTACCATTTCCTAAAATTTATGTTATCATACCTGGTGGTAAATGTTTTCGATTATTATCACCCTTGATAAAATACAATATAGCTGTCAAAATCGCAAGTGTAAGTGTGACTAGTACAGTCTTGTTGAATGTTTCAGATTCAGGTGGTTCCATTTTAAACACAGTTTGTTAGTTCACTTAACAAATTAAAGAACAAAATGCAACAGCTCAACTGTATAAAACCAAAACACTTGCATTTGTGTGCACTGAGTGAGTTAATGTTCAACGGAATTCGAATAGTTGCTTGATATTGGCTGACAGAAACATACTATAAAATTATAAATAACCTTGAGCAATATTGCAGTTTTTCCTTGTTTGAAAAAAGACATAAAAATGAACTAATGTACTGTGTAGTATATCTTAGTACATTTATGAATACTCCAATTGACAGTGTGTGATAAACTGATACTACGCTGCAATGACGTATTTAATGACAGAAAAAAACTGAAGAAAGTCATCTACCTAAAAACTGGTTTATGTGAGACAAGAGACAATGTCATTAGGAGGGAGATTTATAAGCAAAGAAAAAACTGTTGCAAAAGTATTTTACTAAATTGTAAATCAATGAATCTAGTCTTCTATGCTATAATTGTTCGTTGGAATCATATATGTAAGCATACAAGTTTGAATGGTTTCAGCAAAAATGTTATGCTTTTTTACACTGTTTTATTCATTCAAATATAATGGTTAAGTTAATGGTAAGTTAGTTTGGTAGCAATTTATTTAATTAGTTTGCAAAATTATTTATTCATGGAAATATGTTCAGGTTACAGCTTGTAGTTTTACATAGTTTCGTCTCTTGGTGAGAACACCACATTATATGGCTTTGGTGCCAAGATAAGACCAGCGGCATCTTTCACAAGCTTCTCCGGGTCTTTTCCTGGTGTAACATTAAACTGTTGGAAAATGCTGGTAAAATACAAAAACAGGGAATCTCTTGCCAGCGTCTCCCCCAGACATCTACGCTTTCCATCAGCAAATGGCATAAATGCCGAGTGTTTAATTATCTGGGTGCCATCCTCATTTAGAAATCGCTCTGGTCGAAACACCTCAGGATCGCCCCACGTTTTAGAATTATAGTGAACCCCATACAAGTTTGATACAACAACCATGCCCTTTCTCAATTTGTACCCATGAAATTCCATATCTCCCAGTAAACGATGAGGAACTCCAATAGGCAGAGGTGACCCCATGCGTAAAATTTCGCATAAAACAGCCTCCACGTATGGCATGCGTTTGCGATGGAACAGGCAAGGCGTCTCAGAGCATCCAATTACACTTTCAATTTCTTGATGCACTTTGGCTTGTATCGTTTTGTGACGACTCATATAAAGTAGTGCCCATGATAAGGTAGTAGAACTATAGGTTTCGAAGTCAGTGTCGGTATTTAACATACTCGGAAAAAGTCAATATTTAGAAATCTTACGTTGTCTCTTGTCCAGCTAAATGCAGATCAAATATGGTGGTCATCAAGTTCTTTCCTGAAACGAACAAGATGTCAAGTTAACTTCTCTGACAAAAAAGCAAAACAATAATTGACACTTTAATAAAGCATTCAGTAACTTACGTCCTTCTTCTTGATAAAAGCTGGATTTAGAATCAGTTGTATTGTGAATTTTCTTGAGGTAGTAATCAATAAAGTCCCTATATGTACGCAATTCCAAAATAATTTAAATCCAAACAGATTGAATAATTATCATTTTGTGTATGTCAGCACAACCTTAGCTCATTATTGTTCTCAATAAGATGCTCCTCTATGCAACTGTCACATAATTTCTTGAGCGAAGTGATAGTACTGGCCCACTTTGTAAAACCCATGGCTTTGGGTATAATGTGGCGCAAAAAGGGAGCAAACAATAAACCATTTGAGGTAATTTCAGTCAGGGAACTACATGGTTCAGTAATAAACACTTAATTTGCCACAAGAAAATAAAGTTAATTTTTATATATGCATAACTAGTGCATAGGTTCTTACTCAATCAATTCTCCACCCAACTCTAAAAACTTGTTGGTGCACCTAGTCCAATCACACTTTTGTCCGGTGATAATATTCCACAGGGTATTGCTTACAGGAGCGTTAAACAATCGCAACCCCGAAATTGGCAAATTTTTACGTTCCTTTAACCATTTTATTGTGATGTCAACATCTTCCATTATGCACGCTTCAAGAGCAGTTTTGGCAAAACCTAAGTTTCTCAGCGTTTTTAGAGTAAAGCGTCGCTGAGATTCCCACAACTCTCCTTCGGACAAAACTATGCCTAAGAAAGCACATTTATTAAATATTTTGACCAAAAACATAATTAAACGTTAGTACTCACCATATCCAGGGCCCGATTCAGCAAACACTGCATTATCGTTTGCTCTTCCAGTGGCTACATTTTTGGCAAACATTTCTCGAATAAGCTCTCCATCATTAAGAACTACCCAACTTGAAGCAATTACAAAGTCAATTAAATAGCCACTTATAACAATGTAAAATACAATAAGCGTCTGCATACTTTTCAGATCCCATTTGTAAGTACACTACAGGGCCGTATGTTTCTGCCCACTTTGTAAAAGTTATGTGAGGAAGTCTTCCTACTTGGAACGCATTTCCAACTATAGGATAAGGCGTTGGACCTAAAGATTAAAAAAGTTTGAATTTTGAAATGGTAATATTTCCTTACGTTTGATTTTTTATGTTACCTGGTGGCAAATTCTTTAGTTGTTTAGCTCTTTTTCGAACATAAAATACTACCATTAAAATAACCACTATAAAAGAAAGTAGAACTGTTTTAGTTTTGTTTTGTTCCGAGAACTGCATATTGAAAAGTTTTATATAAAAGTGAAAGTAAGCTGTATTAAGAAAACGTTTTCGACAACTTTGAAAAATGATATGAAACAAAATACTGAGATTTAGAACTTTTTGGCAGGCTTATATATAAACCTTTTAGAAATAATGCCAGTTCATTGCTGAGTAATGTTTTGTTTATCCCTGAGTCAACATTGCGCATTGTTTCCCATCGCATGTTTTTGTTGGACTTTTAAGGCAAAACCAAAATAGCAAAATATGCTGACTGAATGAAATTAAGAGTGTCGGTATTATTACGTAACTTTTTGTGCAACACAGGGTCACATGCTGTTCATAGATCGTTGACTAAATAACATAATGTTGAATAATAAGAAAAATGTACAACCGACAGCTTTGTTGTCATTTTTACCAGGTACACGGCGAAGAAAAAAGTGGCACTACATTTTATTTACCCTTCCTTTTTTAATTGCCCATAAGACTGAGTCAGTTTAACTGACCTATCTTTCTTTCAGCTGAACATACAGCAAAAATCCTTTTAAAAAACAGGCGTGAATCATTATTTTTATGGGGTTTTAAGTTAGTTTTCTTTACTGGTTATGATTTTTTCTCTTTCACGATAAGTCATTGCTAAAATATTCTGAGTAACTTGGAAGCAGATTTAGAATGCTCAGTTACCACCAAACTGTCTGAAATAAGTAAAAACAGGATGAGCAGAAATATTTTTAAACAAGGTTTACGCAACATGTTTTCCAAGAATGTAAAAGTTGCACTCTGTGGGAATTTCATGGAATATACAAAAGTGTTGAAATTTAGAACCAAGGCTGGCTCCATTTCTCTTGCATTTCTGGAATGGGAATCTAAAAGCAGATTTTTGTCTTGTTTAATATCCTTGTCGTTCAACTTTTTTTCTCCATCCAAATTCAACTCTAAATTCTAACATTTTTACCTGTTTTCTATTTTCACCTGACTCATTCTCATAATCATCATTAGTATGCAATTTTACTAAAAGTCAGTTTTAATTAATAGCGATTAGATTCATTTTGCCATAACATTTATTGAAATAGTGAAAGCACTAGCCTGGTATATCTATCTATAATGCATTCCTGTGCTTGAGTTTGGGTGGAAACCGCATAGGAAGCTTTTCTTTTTCGTCCCTTCTCCTTTCACTGTGATTCCAGAAAGATGCTGCTTCTGAGCAGGTTCCGTTTCTCGTTTTTTTCTGCATCAGCATCTTGTTCGGGTTTTCTGGTTCCGAGTGGTACTCCAATTCTAGAACGTACTTCATGCACACTATAGTATGCAGTCGGGCTATAGCCAGATATTTGACACCAAATAGGCTTTATAGCTTAAACCTAATCTGGTATACCACTTTCCACAGATACCATTTCTAGCCTAGCAACCAAGATGTTATAAGAGTGTGATTTCTCTCGTTGACTTTCAGGCACATTCGGCGTACTTGTGCAAAAAAAACTTACATTGATGCTTTTACATGTATTTGTAACTATATCTGGTAAGATATGTTTTTATTCTCATGTTTCTCGTGTAGCCCCAAAAATGATGCATTCAGTATGTATGCTTTACTTTAGATATTTAGAATTTATTAACTTTTATATATTAAAAATGTGACGAAATCAGTCAGTTAAAAAATATCACAGATATGTACTCTTCAGTACATAAGTTTCCTGCTTGGTGGAGGATCTTCTTTTGTACCACCAAACTCCGCACGGCGTTGTGACTTGTCAATTTCCTGATCCAAGTACTCTCCCCATATTTTTTCGTTACGGCCAAAAACGCGTATTACATCTTTTGTTCGGCTACTTAAAAATGGCTTAACAACTGTTATTACCACCCGAAATGTAGCTGGCGCTAAAACATTGCAAACATTAACATTTTACTACCTTTTCGTTGCAAATTAGTAAAATCTGGTAGTCATTGACTTACTGTTAATTAGCACAATCGCATCTGCGTATCCCGGATAATGATTCTCATACGTTGAAACAAAAGCTTGATGAAAACTCAAACAGCTAGTGCAGGCATGCATTCGTAGTCCAAATCCATCCATATTCATTAGCACTTTCCAATTCGTCACATTTTTGCCTTCCGCTTGTCTCTTTAGCACACCGTTTGTAGCTTCTTCCATCAATTTGTACACGTATCTGTGGAGTCTTTGTAATTTTCCGGTGTAACTAGCCCCTCGAATATCCCAACTTGCCATGTTCATTGTGCCAATTGGGCGACCCATTTTATCTTCACAGTCTTTAGTATAAGGAAACTCTTCTTCCATATCAGACCAGTCTTCAGTCATAATGGTGTCCATATTATGCTCCACTCGCCATTGTAAATTATCACGTAACATTTTCTCAGCCTGATCAACATCCCAGTCACGAGCTACTAGCCAACGTACGAGGTAACCGTCTGCTTTCATGTAAGCATGTGGAAGGTCGGCGACAATTTTTTCACGAAACTAAAAAAATATTTAAAACGTTTTACTAAATAAATTTAAAATAAACAAAAATGTCCAGTTTTGCAATATAAGTAGTTTACCAGCGCCAACTTTTCCAACTGTTCGGTAGTAAATTGCGGTGGCGTTTCTGTCGTCGTCTGTTCTATTTCTGTGGTAACGTCTGAGTCTGAGCTAACGTTTGTGGTAGCGTCTATGGAAACTTCTTTGGTAACTTCTGTGGTATTTTCATTTTCCCCTTCTAAAATCAAGCCACAAGCAACAAAATCAATCAAAATAGTCGTGACCACAATCACAAATATCCTGGAGCTTTGCCACTTGTGGCCCATGATGCTTTCTCTTAATTATCTTAAATCTGCAAACTTTTCGATGTTTTTCGAAATGCTCAATCTGAGCAAAAACAAATAGCTATGTATCATTAATGGAAGTTATACATCTGCTTTTATACAATAAAAGCTATAAAACTTGTACTCAGAAACTCTGAATCATGTTTTATATCAACCTTGTTGTCAGTGTTTCATGGCTTACCGAAAAAAGACAAGCAGTATATCACTGGCGTAGGCCAAAGTCGTAAATAAGTTTTACCTTTTTATAACAAGTTTGTGTATTGCAATTTTATGCACATACGTAATTATAATAATGTCGCCTTGATATGTCAATTTGGGCATTGGTGAGCTAATTCAAATAAATATTCATTAATATATGTAATATGCACTCAATAACACGTAACATTTTGTTTATTATCGTTTCACTATACTATTATAATTACGTCATTGACATTCACCCTTGTTATGTATTTGCACCTAACAATTTCTGCGTGGGTGGTGAATCAATAGTGCACTGAATATGTTTCATCAGAGAACAAGGTGCATTTTAGATGGAAGTAGCCTTCCTGTCTTCATTACAAAAGTTAATCCGCACAGATTCTTGTTCTGCGTGTATTCAAGGTGTGAACTAATTATTTAATATAGGTGCATAGACACGTCATGCAATTGTGCGGTTTGTCGACTGATATACGGGACAGCTACATTATGCACACTCGTAATAAGCTAAGACCCTTTTACCCTATCCAGCCTCATTATTGCCAGCAAATGCTTACTTATGACATTACTCAAGAAGGATTTGGGCATGACAATAAAATTCATTAGAGCACCTTACATATTCTTCAATAAGCTGATTAGGTATCGTTCACTATATCGAGTCATCAAAATGAATAATGATTCAAGTTATTTCATTAAATGTATTTCATTTTGAATGAATGTTACCTTAAATCCTAAGAACCCCTTAAAAAGGTTTCTTGGGTACGCACGCACAGGATATCCGAACTGTAAAATTTCTTAAATCTAAAAATAGCCAAACTTTCGTTATCCTAAGAACCAAAATCTAATTTTTATGACCCGTCATACCAACATCGTGGTTGTCTTTTGTGTGTTTGACCAATATTTTCACACCAGAATATTCTGCTTTTTGCTATGCCACTCATCACAGTTGGGTGCTTGGCACATACCAAAAAATGTTCCCGAATATGGGTATCCCGTATGGGTATTTCCCAATTCTTGTATTTCTCCTCACTAGTTCAGTGTGTCTGGGACTTTCAAGCAATCAAAATGGTTTCAGTTATCAGTCAATATCTCCCGGAGTTATGTGCAACTCCCTATATTCTGCCCAGTTTCCTAAAAATGTTACTGAAATCCGAAAACTGGTTCATATTGCCATTAGCCAAAATATTACCATTAAAGCAGTTGGCAAACGTCATTCTATGGCCGACTGCATTTGCACTAGTGGAATACCCGTAAGCCTTTATCACATTCGTCACTTTACTTACAATTCAACCACTCAAACGGTTTCGGTGGGTGCGGGACTAGGATTTGAAGAATTTCTGGAATTGTTACACATTCACGGGCGGGCAATATTTGGACAACCACTGTATTACGGAATTACCATAGGTGGAGCAATAGCCACTGGGGTACATGGAACAGGATTGATGTTCCCGTCAACACTATCCGAACAAATTGTTTCTGTTAAGTTTGTGGACGGATTGGGGAAACCTAAAAAGCTTTCCAAAAATCATCCTGATTTTAAAGCATTTAGAGTAAATTTGGGATTGCTGGGAATAATTTATGAAGTGGAAATTACTACAGTTCCACAATACAAATTGTACATAAGACACATTCCCGTGATGGACACGATTTTATGGAACGGTACAGAAATTTTGGACACTGCTAGAGAAATGGACTATTTCCAGTTTTGGTGGTTTCCTACAAACAAACAAGTGGTTTTGGCTGCGGGTATTCGTATACCAGTTCATTATCCGGGAAACTGTGGAACGAGATATATTCCAAATATTAGTACGTTGGGAAGTAATGCGCTGTCAGCAGCAACGGAAATGTTTCAAGCGGCGAGAGATGATCTGGGAGCATTTTACGTGCAAAGTTATTCAAAATATAGCTTGTATAAAGAAATGCCTGGATTAGAACCAGTATTTGTGGAAGATGACGGAGAAACTCCGTGTCTTAATGAACCCGCTGTAGGATTTAGTCATAGAATAACCGGAAATCAGTGCACAAGCTGCTACTGGAATCGACCTGGGCATCCCTTGCTAACTGAGAGCACTAGCATTGCAATTCCCTTGGAAAAATTGAGTGAAGCGTTGAAAATGATTACAAAAATATTTGAAAAGCAGTTAACCCAGTTTCCATGGAGGGGGATTATGATTCGTTTTATGGGACCGAGTGATGCGTATTTGGCTATGAATGAGGGAAATGGGTTATGGGTGGTTTTTGAGTGGCTGACGGTGCCGAGGTGGGATCGATCTCAGGCTAAAATGGATATTTCGGGGTATCAAGCAATGGCACAACTTTTGGTAAGCAAATTTTGCTAAATTTTACAAAATGTTTTGAAAAATCAAATATTTTGAAATATTTTTGCGTTAAGGTTGAGCAGTTTGGTGGACGACCCCATTGGGGAAGAAATGGCTTGTTGTATACCAATCCGCACGTGATCTCTAAAGCATTTCCCAATCTACCTATGTTTATCGCTGCAATGAACAAATACGACCCCCATGAAAAATTCATGAACTCTTTTGGCATGCGTTTAAAATACGGACAAAATTATCTCGTTGCTACACCGGACTATACCCGAAACTGTGCTTTGAATGATATCTGCCGTTGCAAAACCCGACAAGATTGTGGCAATAGAGGACCCCTTGACTACACTTGTGGCTACATTTCCGGTTTCAAAAAGTATCCCGTTTGTAGACCTGGAATGTTGGAACAAATGAAGGAAGTATTTACCAAGGAGGCTATACAACTTATGCATCAGTCTGAAGAATATGATGACAAAGCCGTAATAGATTTTTTGAGAAGGTATACCGTACTTAATGATTTTTTCAATGATGATGCCAACCAAAAACGGATTAACAAGCTGAATAAAATTAGTGCTAATGTTAAAAGTAACAATCGTAATAATGGGTCTGTAAATTTGGAAGAGGAAATAAATTTTTAAAAGCTAAAAATAAAAATTTGACCTGGACCTAGAGCACGCGTACTCATTTACCTAAGTCATTAGCATACTGGCCTAAATAAATAAAGAGACAATTTAGTATCGGGTGATTACGGAGACTTTACTCAAATTTTTGGCTGAGTTACGTCAGTGTTAATGCATCTATCTTAGGAGACTTAACATTCTACAAAATTTTAGATTTGAGAAAAATATTCCAAGATGTTGCCAAAATCGCGTTGTTTAGGATTTTCAGTTTTTGTAATAGCTTGGCAATTTTATTATGCCAAAGCTGACTTCATGTACAAAAGTTACCAACACAGCATAGTTTGCTATTCCCAACATCCTCCCAGGTCACCCCGAAGTCTTACCGAAATCCAGGACATTTTACGGTACGCCATTGCGTACAATTACACCGTTAAAGTGCTTGGCAATCGACATTCTATTTCGGATTCAATTTGTACTTTTGGCATACCCGTAAACATGACTCACATTCGGCACTTTAGTTACAATCCGCAAACTCAATTAGCCACTGTTGGAGCGGGTATGGAACTGGGTGACTTTTTGGAAAAGTTGCATCAATATGGCAGGGCAGTTTGGGGTAGTCCAGATTATGGTGGAGTTACTGTAGCTGGTGCTTTAGCCACTGGATCCCACGGAACAACTTTAAAACATCCGGCAACCCTGTCCCAGCAAATTGTTTCCTTGACTTTTGTTGATGGTCGGGGTAAAGTGAGAAAGGTTACTAAAGATGAGGAGATTTTCAAAGCTTTGAGAGTTAGCTTGGGTCTGCTGGGAATCATTTACGAAATTGAGTTTGCTACCGAGCCACAGTTTAAACTGCACATTAAGCATTTCCCCATTAGCGACGGGATTATTAGAAATGGCACGGATTTGGTGAAAATTGCAAAAGAACATGATCACTTTCAATTTTGGTGGTTTCCTACAAGCAAGCAAATTGTTTTGGCAATTGGCGATAAGAAACCGGTACATAGGGAGGGTAACTGCGAAACTAGATGTGTTCCGGATATCAGTTGGTTTACTGAACATGCGCTAAGTACCGGTATGGAAATATTTCAAGCGACTAGAGACGACATTACAATGTTTAACGTGCAAAGTTATGTGATGCTGGCGTTATACAAAAGCATGCCGGGATCAGACCCCTTTTTTGTAGAAGACGATGGAGAAACGCCCTGTTTTGAAGAGACTATTGGTTATGGGCATAGATTGACTAATAACAAGTGTCAGGATTGTGCGTGGCAATGGGAAGAGAATTTGGTGACTAATGAGGATACCGAAATTGCTATTCCATTGCATAAGCTAATGCCGGCTTTGAGAACACTAGCGGAGATATTTGATAAGCAGTTGGTCCAGTTTCCGGGTAGAGGAGTTAGAGCTAGATTTTTAACGGCGGGAGATGCATGGATGGGGATTAATGAGGGAGAAAAAGACTGGGTGGCTATTGAGTGGTTGACGGTGCCGAGATGGGATAGGAGCTTGCCTACCATGGGCATAGCGGCGTTTCAGATTATGGGACAAGTTTTGGTAAGAAATTTAAATTTTTTGCAAATTACAACTCTTTTCTGTATGTAAAATTTTGATTCATATGATAGGTCGAACAATACGGAGGTAGGCCGCACTGGGGCAAAGGTGGATTTTACTACAGCAATTCCAGAATTATCCGGAAGGCACATCCCAATTTGGAAAAATTTATTGAAGCGATGAACGAGTTGGACCCTAATGAAGTATTTATGAACACTTTTGGTGAGCGTATTAAATACGGCCAGGATCGATTTACTGTAACTTCAGAAATGGCGGAGCATTGTGCACTGAATGAAGTATGCGTTTGTAAGAACCATTATGACTGCGGGAATCAGGGATTGTTGGATTACAGATGTGCTGAATTTCCGGGATTTCCTAGTTACAATGTTTGCATGCCTGGAATGTTGGAAAATATGAAGGAAGCGTACACTCGAAGCCTGATTGGGTTAGTGGCAGATTTTGAGTATAATGAGGAGTCGGTGATAACCTATTTGAAACAGTTTACGGTATTTAATGACATACTGGCAAATAGAAAGAAAAAGGAGCAAAGTCAGAAGCATATGAAAGGAAGTGATGAGAGTAAGGATGTGGCGATAAAGCAGTATGACTTAACGTTTTTGAAAGCATTTAATTGAAATTAGTTGTAGCTAAGCTCTTCTATCTTAATTTATTATCTATTATTATCTATGTCAATTTCTTATTATTTTTACATGTTATAATAAATGCACTTCACCATTTATGGTTGATATAACTTAACTAATGATATTACGTGTAAGCGTTTTATTTTTTATGCGTTGTGTGATGACGAGAATATCTTGCACGTGTGCATGTGGCTCAGGTAAAAATATTGAACATTCAGCTCGATATCATCAGCAAAATTAGGTAATGAATAGAATTCTAATTTTTGGAAAAGATATGGATTGATTGATTAAGTAAATATTTACGTTTTAAGTGTATTACGAGAAAATTTGACTTTGCGTGTGCGACCACCCTGATAAACCCATTTAACGGGCATTTGATGAACGACTAGATGAAATATATAGTTTTCGATTGCTACTGCTGGTAAAACTACAGTAAACCCATTAACCCTTGCTGTCAATTATGTGATATCACACACCATTTCCATTATAATTGCACGCATAACTCTAATCATCTTAGTCAATCTGTACACACGTGTGGATTCACGCAGCCAACATGTGCAACCTAACCTGAAACTCGTAGCATTTTTATGAAAATCACCTTTTGGATTAGCAGCAGAACATCCAAAATTGTAATTTCAAAATTCTTCAATTTATTAATTTCCAAATTGCTGTTAAAACAATTTACTTAAAGGAATTAAAAACTATTCATACTTTTGCTTGAAAATGCCTAAACAAACTGTTACAATTTATTTTTACCTTATTACATTGCTCATTGGAAATTCAAGTTCTAGCAACACTCAATGGGAAAATTTTGTAAAGAACTTAATTGCAACTCATTTTCAAGTATGCACTGTTGTTTACGTTAGTGATGTGCCAGCAATAATTAGTATGTCGAGATCTTTACTGTTTTCAGAAGAATTATATCTGGTCAGTGGTAAGCTAAACAGTGCTAGCTTTTACATTTCTCTGGCCAGTGAACTTTCACCAATCCCCAAGTACAAATCTCTTTCCCATAAATACAGCTCATATTGCAAAGTAGTAATTGTGATAGTGCAAACTATGAGATTCTTAAACGCATTACCAGACATTCTCAGTTCCTCAAGTAATGAAATAGCAAGAAGAGATCAAGATCATTACATATTCTTGACAGAAAATAAGAAAATTTGTGATAACTTGCTAGATTCAAATATTTGTTTCCAAATAAGATATAAAATTGTGATTCACCTAACGCAAAATGCTGGGTTGGTCATAAAATCGCAATGTATCTATTGTCCAAGCGATAAATCTATTGACATCGGTGTTACAGAAAACTCGATAAACCTTCCTCTATCCAGTGTATTTCCCGATTTTACTCTTGACTTTCACCAGTACCCGATACTAGTTGGAGCTCCAAACAAATATATACCCACTCTTGAAATTGGGCTTGTTAACGGAAAGTACCAAATGAAACGGGGTGTGTACAAGGAGATGTTCAGTATTGTAGCAGCCCGAATAAATATGAGTTATACGTTGAAACCTTGTTCAAAATTTGGGAAAATTGCAGAGGGTGCCACTGGAGTGCTGTTGCCCAATGGCACTTGGGCTGGATGTATGGGGGATACTATCCAAAACGTTGTGGATTTAAGTCTATCCGTTAGCCCAGATTGGAAGCGATATGCTTATGCGGATTTCACTAGCTCATTTGGCTACTCCTTTGTAAGCTTTACCACAGCTAAACCCGGGTTATACAACAGTCCGACTGTGATTTTCACCGCATTTCTTCCGTCGGTTTGGACACTGGTACTGATTTCCGTGCTGGTGACTACCCTTTTGATTTATAAAATAGAAAAAGTGCTCATTTTGGATTTTCATTCCAGTCGGATATTTCATGTGGGAATGCACTTATTTGGGTATTTGCTGTCTCAAGATGTACCTCAGCCAAAGTCCAGTATCAGCTTTAAAATGACTCATATAATTTGGCTTTATTATGGCTTGGTGATTAGCGCGGCGTATGGTTGCAGTTTGCAAGCCTTAATAGTTTCACCGGGTGTGGAAACTCTGCCCCGAACATTTAAAGAATTGCTTCATGCTAAAAACTTTAAATGGGGAGCGTCATCCGGATTCCGAAATGGGTTGGGTGCCGAACTTTTCAAACTGTCAGAAAATAAAGCACTTCGTCAACTTTACCAGAAAATGGAAGATGACAAAGATGCATTGAGTTGTAACTCAAAAGCTGCATATGGAAGATATGCGTGCTTCAACTGGGAGATTTTTCATCGATTTTTAATGCAAGTAAACTTTTTGGACAAAAGCGGTTCTCATCCATTTGAAATGTCCACAGAAAATGCTTTCTTTGTGATAATGTGTGTGATGACAAGAAAAAGAGAAATTTTTAGTGAACATTTTAGTAACATATTTATTAGAGCATTTGATGGCGGGCTGACCTCAGCAATTATCAATATGGACTGGAGGGGATATAGAAGAAAATATTTAGAAATGAAAAGCAAACAAAATATAAGCAGTGAAACACACAAAACCGATTTCAAACGTGGACAACCAAAATCCTTTGGATTAGATAAGCTAAAGGCTAGTTTTTATATGCATTTAATTGGCCTGTGGATTAGCATTGCAAGCTTTGGTTTAGAACGAATTTCAGCAGCAGCTCTAGTTCTCCAGCCAACTTAAAACTTATTTTTGGAAGTTAAGCTTGCACGGTCTCAATGCGTGCTGCCTCATTAACCTAAATGGTCTCAAGAAGCATCAGTAGAAACTGACCTAAGACCAATTTGTCAAACTAGAAAAAGCTTCGATCCTAATGAACCCTGATCTATATCTGCACTATTTGAAGGCACCACATCTCTGAAGTGTTTGCACTTCAAATTCCTTTAAACTTTTAATAATACTTTTTAAGAAACTGTAACAAAATGACTTACAATCACATTTTTGTGATACTTATACTTTTCAAAATATGCACACAAGCACAAAAAGAGGATAATTCATATAAATCGTACCAAGGCAGTATAACATGCAACCCAAAACATGCTGCTAGATATCCCACAAACATTTCCGAAATTAAGGATATTATCCGTGAAGCCATTTCTCTAAAAGTTCCGGTGAAAGCAGTTGGCAGTCAACATTCAATTTCGGATTCTATTTGCACAACGGACATTCCAATCTACATGAAGAATATTCAGCACTTCTTTTACAATTCTACAAGTCAAACTGCCACGGTTGGAACAGGAATGGAACTTGTAACCTTTCTTGAAAAGCTACACTCTCAAGGCCGTACTATTTCTGGGAATCCAGAATTTGGTGGTGGAACAATAGGTGGTCTTATTGGTTCGGGAAGTCACGGCACTGGTCTAAACAATCCCACTGCTTTATCAGATCAAGTGGCACGTTTTAAAGTGATTGATGCACAAGCAAATGTATTTAACATTTCATCAAGTCACTCTGACTTTCCAGCATTTCAAGTGAATTTGGGTCTGCTTGGAGTTATTTACGAAGTCGAAGTGAAAACAATACCTCAGTACAAACTCCACATAAAGCATTATGTAACCAACGACGAAATATTGTGGAATGGTACTGATATAGTTCAAATTGCTAAACAACATGACCACTTTCAATTCTGGTGGTTTCCCACAAACAAGAAAGTTGTAATTGCAGCGGGGAAGCCAGTTTCTTTAGACACGCCGGGAAACTGTGAAACTCGCATGATACGAAATGTTCCAGATTTTCAAAGCAATGCATTATCATCAGCTTGTGAAGCATTCCAAGCTAATCGAGACCATGTTTCCATGTTTTACTTGCAAACGTACACCATGCTAAGCTTATACAAAGATGTAATTGGAACAGAACCAGTTTTTGTAAAAGAGGATGGAAAAACCTCTTGTTTAGATAATCCGGTAGGCTATAGCCACAAAATGGTGAGCAATAAGTGTCACGAATGCTTTTGGGACAGAAATGGAAATCCACTAAGAACTCACGATAGCGAGTTTTTTTTACCATTGGATAAATTTGCCGAAGCCTTAAAAACGCTTAAAGACATATTTGAAAAACGACTTGCAAACATTCCTTGTCGGGGAATTATGGTTAGGTTTCTAACGTCAGGTAACGGATTGTTAGCAGTAAATAGAGGAAATAGCGGATGGGTTGCTTTTGACTGGATTACACATAAGAGATGGGATCCATTCGAACCAAGATTGGGAATTGCGGCGTTTCAAGCTATTGGGCAGGTTTTGGTAAGGAATTTGTAATGATTGTATTCTCGCCCTTCAATGTCCCACTATCGTCCACTGTCCAAGAACCGAGAAATCCTTGGGGTTTTACAAATCCCCCTGTTTAGGATAAATTGCACCACAAACTTCCTGGCACACACGCTGATCGCGTTATCGTATTGCCCGTGTTCGATACGGCAAAGCAAGTTTTACCCCCGTCGGAGTTTCAGGAACTAACCAAAGTTTCTCCCTTAATTTAACCCTTAGTCGATGCCAGATAAATAAACAATTCCTACTAACACCGAGCGATTAATATTAAGATAAGGAGATTTATTTAACAATTAAATTAGCAGAATGTTTTTACAGAATTATTATTTAACTTTTAGAGCTTAGACTACAGCCACTTGTTCTCTCTGAAACTTACTGACTACTTCTAGCCTACTGAACGTACTTCTACTCCTTGCTGTCGGTGTGTTCTTTTGCCACCGCAGCAAGCCCGCTTTTTCTACTATTTTTGCTGTCCGTTGACAGCACAAGATCTTTCTAGACTTACAAAACAAAGGATAATACGGAACGCTACATATTTTAAAATTCCTATCCTAGCTTACTCTATGCCTCTCCACAACAGAATTGGAAAAGTTAAGAATTTAAGTAATTTTGTATTTAGTATGTTTTAATGGCTGTTTTTGTGCCTTAGGTGGACAAGTTTGCAGCAAGACCGCACTGGGGCAAAAATGGATTGCACTATACGAGCCCAAACATGCCTCAAAATATTTATGGCACAAACTTGGAAACATTCCTACAAATCAGGGAAAAGTATGATCCTAACAACTTATTTTCAAATACATTTTTGGAAAGACTTCGAGGAACCAGTAATGCTTTTCAAGTGGCTTCTCAGATGGCCAAGGCATGCGCCCTTAATGAAATGTGCGTGTGTGTAAAAAACGAAAATACATGTGGTTATACCGGACTGTTGAATTCGAGTTTGGTATATTACTGTGACCGATTTCAAGGCACAAATTATCAAGTTTGCCAACCTAGTGAAGGTGAGCAAACAAAAGAAGTAAATGTAGATAGAGTGGCAATCAATCAAGCGGCTATGCTAGAATACGATGAAAATTCCATTGTAAATATTCTTAGAGATATTCCATTGTTAAAGGATTTTTTTGGGTAGACTGTATAAAGGTTAACCCTTTCAAGCATAAAAGTTTGAATAGGAATTTTTTACCCTTTTAAGTTTCGGGTTTACACCTAATGCACTTTACTACCTTGTAAAAAGAGTAAGCACCAAAATTCCGCGTAAGGTACCTAAAAACAGCTAAAAGTACACAGTTTCTTTAATCCTTTATGCATATTAAATTGTTTATGATCCCTACCGTGGACCCAATGCCATAAGGAAAATATTATAATTTGTTGAATATACTTTTTTCTTTCCTTCTATTCTATTCCTTCATTTTATTGACACAGTTGCTCGTGAACGTTTCAGTTTACAAAACTTGATTTCACCTGTTGGAAAATTGTGTTCTAGTTTGTTTCAAATAAAAATACTACAAGAAATATAATTTAATTATTCATAATTCTGTTTAAAGCAGAATCGTTATAAGAATGGCAACTTTAATTTCATCAAGAAACATTTATCTCACATTTGTTTTTCTACTGAGCATTAACCTTTGTCAGGCGTCAGAATACACCTATCAGTCATATCAAAAAAGTATTACTTGCAAAACTCAGTTTTCACCTATTTTCCCACAAAACATTAGTGAAATTCAAGATGCGGTTCGTGGAGCAAAAGAAAACAATATAAAAATAAAAGCTGTTGGCAGTCAACACTCCATTAGTGATTCCATTTGTACCACAGGGGTTCCAGTGTTTTTACAATATATTCAGCATTTTAACTACAAATCTGCTACTGAAACTGCTACCGTTGGAGCTGGCATGCAATTGCTTGACTTTTTGGAAAAACTGAATGAGGTTGATCGTACTGTGGCTGGTCCTCCCTTATTTGGAGGTATTACAATAGGCGGTGCAATTGCAAATGGAGCTCATGGTTCAGGATTAGCTGGCGACAATAACACATTATCTGAAAGCATTGTGTCATTAACTTTGGTAGATGGACTGGGAAATATTAAAACATTTGCTAAAATTGATCCAGAGTTTACATCATTAACAGTCAATTTAGGACTATTTGGAATTGTTTACGAGGTTGAGTTTATTACAATTCCACAATACAAACTTAAAATGAACAGATATTCCACAGATGAGACTTTTTTGTGGAATAATACTGACATTATAAATCGAGCTCTATTTTACGACCATTTAGAGCTTTGGTGGTTTCCAAATAATCAAAAAGTGATTGTTTCTGAAGGTACTCAAGTGTCCCTAGACACACCGGGAAACTGTCATACCACAGTGGTTGGTGATATGTCACATTTAAAAAGTATAGGAATTTCGAAAGCTTTTGAATTTTTTCAAGCAACGAGAAATCATGTGGCTATATTCCAAATTCAAACATACGTTATGTTCAGCTACTACAAGGCCGTGTTTGGAATAAAGCCAATTTACGTGCAAGAAGATAACAAAACAAGTTGCATGGACAATCCTGTAGGACTAAGTCATCGAATGAAAACTGGAAGATGTACAGAATGCTCATGGGAAGGGGAAGGAAAAGTAGAGTCTCATACTGACTCTGAGATCATGATACCAATAGAAAGATTTTCTGAGGCATTGAGAGATTTACGTAACATATCTAATACAAGACTGGTTAACTTTCCAATTACTGGGATCTGGATAAGATTTGTACCCAAGGCAGAGTCCCTGATGGCAATTAACCAAGGCGGAAACGGATGGGTGGCTATTGAATGGATGTCACCAATTAGGTGGAACCTTACAGAACCGAGACTAGGAATTGCGGCTTTCCAGGCCATGGGTCGATATCTGGTAAGATATTAGTAATAATATCTTGTACAATTTGTTTAGCGCAATGAAATTTTATATTTTTATTCAATTTTGTTTTGTTCAGGTTGAAAAATTTGGTGGACGACCTCATTGGGGCAAAAATGGTTTGTATTATAGTAAACCGGAAGTTATCAAGAGAGCTCACACACCAGAACTGGTTGACAAGTTTATGGCATTCAGAAATGCAAGTGATCCCAATGATTTGTTCATGAACTCGTTTGGGGAGCGTTTACGTGGCGTAGATAATGTTGATTTGGTAGAACTCGACATGACAAAAAGATGTGGCTTGAATGAAGTTTGCGTGTGTAAATTTAATAAAGATTGCGGAAATGGAAATCGGGGGGATTACGAGTGTAAAAAATTTGCAAGTTGGCTTTTGTATAATGTCTGTGTGCCAAGTGCACTTGAACAGTTTGGAGAGCCTTTTGCTAGAGCTATGATAGCGGGGTCGTCATATACTGAGGAGACAATTGTGCGAGCTCTTATGCTGTATCCAGTGATGAGAGATTGGTTTCAATAAATCATATAACTTTTTATGCATTAAGTTTAAATAATTTTTAAAATGATGCTAAATAATATTTAAAAGTCCGTAGAAGTCCTACCATTATTTCTAAAACGTTTTTTGTTAACCTGGGGTCTGTTTCACCGAAATTTTTCATTGCTTCATTATCATTATCGCATAAAATTTTGTATATACGATCCATGCTAAAATTATAATGATAATGATAATGAAGCAATGAGCCGTGCTGGTGAACTATACCCCTGGAGACTAGAATCTTTATTTGCTTAATATGTTCAAGATGTATTATAGATATATTTACTGATCCTACACATTGTACATTGTAAGTGCAAGCAAAATAAATTTTGTTAAAATGGGCTGAATAATACAGAATTTAAATGTCGTTAAAGATGGGTGAATATGAGTAAATGTCGTTTGCAACATGTACATGATTAATACAGTAATTTATAATTTACTTCTTGTTGTTATTTGTTATAAACATGTATGCTATTATGTTTGTTATGTTGATTGTTTTTCATTCTGTCAATACATACAATTTTATACAAACAGGCGGATTATTAGATGCTTTGATGCATTTGTATTGTTCTAAAAATAATAAAATATGAGCTAGAAGAATGTAGGGTGTGGTAAATCGTTCCAGCATATCAGCAAAATTACTTTAACTTATTTCATTTCAACGTAATAATGATCAATTTATGTATTAGAACTAATTTCTAAGTTAAGATAAGGAGTTAATCATAATGAGTCTTTAGCAAGCCCACAAATCCAGTACACACCAATTCTATATTAGCTGAAGGTATACAAAAGCATGGATATTGCAAAGCAGAAAAATCAAACAGTTAGAAGTTTGTTTCAAAATTTGCTTTCTTTGCCTGCCTTTCTTGTAAGTTTCTGCAATGGAATGTTTCCTTTCTCCATGCGGTTTACTGACAACGAACTTATATTTTCCCCACTTCGGTGTACTTCCTGTGCTATACATTCAACCTTAGAACTATACTCAGTTTACCTGTTTTTTGTCTCTACGTCCACTTTTGCTGAGTATACTGGGGGATTTAGTACAACAGAATATTTTACACACGTAATTCTTGGTAGTGGCAAATGTTTAGTACAATTGTATGCTCGTAAATTGATGTTTGTAGAAAGAAAAACATTCCAAGATTTTCAAAGCTCGGTTAATACCCTATTGGTTGAAGTCACTCAGAATTCTGAATTTCGATACTTTTGTGAAACGCTACTAAAGGCAGAAACTGCTTACGTCAAACGAGTTTCTATTCTGATAACACTTATTGCTTTAGTTCCTGCGCTAACCAACTTTTATGCCTTGTCAGATAAGCTTTTTATTGATGATCCGTCTTGGCAAGTGCTGGTGTTTCCTATTGCTACTGGTTACTATAATTTTACCACCTGCATGTTTTCGATATTCGTTGTTTTTTCGGCAATTTACATTCGCGTAATTTTAGGTATATTAAAAACCGTCGAATTAGAATTACAAAATAAGATTATATCAAGCTTTTTCGACAAACAAATTATTTGGTATATTCAACTAGTGAATAAAAAAGTTCCAAATATTGTCAACAATTTTAATGATCCCGTGTTTGGTATCCATCTTCTTGTCTGGATATTAACCGCAGGATTATCAACAATTCAAGGGATATTCATTCTGTTTCAAATGAGTGAACTTCAGGCTATCAGCGTTGGGGTGATTGCATTTTCTGTAGTTCCTTGTTTACTCAGCAATGCATTTGCTTTACATTTTTTGTGCAAAACGGCATCAGAATTGATTGAACAGGTACACATTTATAATCGGAATTAAGAATGCTGAGATCAAATATAATTTTTAAAACCTGCTGCAAATTTATTTTAATAAAACACCAGGGAAGAAAAAGTGTGGAATGTATTGGGGATTTGTCTTTACAACATTGTCTAACTGACAGAGTGACTGCCCAGATGACAATGATGCACACTAAATGGCAAACCAATCCTCCATGTATTTCACCTTGTAATCTATTTTCCGTGGACAAGAAGTTTTTGACTTCTGTACGATCTAATGTTTCCCTTTTGAATAATTCTATATTTGAACTTGAAATAATATGTGTGAGTAATATTTTATTTCTATTTCAGTTAACTGGAATAATAGCTACATATATTGTGGTTCTTTTACAATTTCATGTATCCAATCCCAACAAAACTAAGTTGTAAATTGCGGAGTGATTAAATTCAAAATTAAAAACTAAAACCTGAATGTTCTTAAGTAAAGCGTTATTTTAAATATTACGTAATATTGTACAAACTTGATTCAATACAATTGCAATAGGATACTATCTCGGCATCATTACCTGAAAGACTACTGCTATATTTTCCAATTATATTTTATATTAGGTATATAGATAGTAAGGAACACATAAAGAATAGTACACTGTTTGTATAAATTGAAGAACTTAATCATGTAAGCACTAACTGTTACTCCAGCTTTTCAAACAAATACGTATCACAAAATACCTTTTTAAAGAACTCGTGATACGCGTTTTCACTTCAAATGAAAAATAATCATACACAATCTCAATATTCATACACTCAAACATCATCATGTAATACCAGTGGCTCAAGTCGATATACAGGACTCGTCGGCAAATAAGTTCTTGGTGGTGAATAGGGCGGTGATCTTGGCGAAAAATAAAATTCATCTGGATCAAATCTCCTCCCGGAAACACCGGCATTGTTCCCCACAGGATTAGTGTCAGGTTGACGTACCTTTTTCTTCAGAGAATCGGCAAGATCCAACGAGCGCTCAAACATTTCCCTGGAAACGGCCGTGGGAAACATTTCAGCGTACAGAGTACTTTGTGGAAGTTTGTCGCGTTTTCTTTAAATACCAAAAAATAAAATGCAAATTAAATCAACTTCCATGATTTATGAACATTTTTAAATAAAAGCAGATTTTACGCACATCATCAAAATTTTAATAACTTTCTGAAGCAGATTTTCCCTCTCCTGTGGGTGTGGACGTTCACAGTTTCTAATGAAAGCAAACAGGTTGAGAGCCCCTTCAACGGAGTACCAACGTGCCGACTTTTTTCTTAGAATTGTTTCCATAGCGTTCCACAACTTGACAATGTCATACATGTCCGAAGCCTTAAGCAGCTCCAACGCCACATCACAGCAGGCCAGCGCTTCCTGAATTTCGTCACAGTATATAAATGCCAGAAACGCGTTTACACTTCGGGTTGACATTCCCGGCATTTCCATTTTGTTCTCTTGAGTCTCCTTAAACTTTCTTCCAAGCAACAGGTTGGAAAAGGCCAAAGAATGAGCTAAATACCCCAAAATAAATGAATGATTATTATAATTTTAATAAATCATTCCATTAACCAACTTACCACAGAGAAATGTCTTATGACACTTGATCGCAGTGCCCTCCGCTGAAACCAGCTCAAAATCACAGAAATTCTTGTCCATCAAAATCCTGCTGTTGATTCCCGACCCCACCGGATTTACATCCTCTGCAGACATAAAGTCAGATCCAGTAATTTCAACAGTCAGTCTCCATAAAGAGGTAGGAAGTATCCAGTTGCCCCGGGAGGGGTTGGGTAATGGAGCCTCCACGTTTTTCACCTCGTAACAGGTCAGATCTACCAAACCCTGACTATCCTTCAGGGCATTCAGGCCTTCAATACGGAATGGCTTGAGGATATCTTCCTGACTAGTCAAGTGCAGCATAATCTCCAGCGTTACATTGTCATTGCCGTGGTACAACAACTGATGAAGCTGCTTGAGAACATTTCCCCGTAAAATGATATCACATTTTTCCATCCCTGACCTTCGAGTTGTTTCACTCGCGAGGTTGCTGTCCATCTGTCTGAGCTCCACAGCTAATGGCCATTTCTGATTGGAATTTGATGCACAACTTTGCTTGAACGCTGCTTCAAACTTTTGGTATTTTGATTTAGTTCCAGTTGCTGTGCCATTACCGGCACTGATTCGGGTGTCAAAGGAAAAGGTTTCGAAGGAGGTTTCCAGGCGCCCAGGCATGGCCCAGGGCTGATCCTTGACAATACAGAACTTCATTTTGTTTCGAAATTTAAGCTAATTTAAAAACAATTTTCCTTTTCTAACTGATTATTGAAATTATCAAATTTCTTATTACAAAAAAACTTGCACAAGTGTTTCACTCGAATGAACAATGATGAATGTGCACTTCTTCTCTTTACGAAAGAAAAAAAGTCTCTAAAACAAAAATGAAAAAAGGGACAAAAAATGAAAAATAGTACAGTATTTGACAATGCAGTGCAGCATTTATGCTACCTAAGTTGTTGTTGTATATTGTATATTAAATCTTTCAAGAAATGCCTAAACCAAATGCCTAATGAAGAATGAGCATTTCTTAAGGTAGCTTGTATGTTTGTAGGTTTACAACGTATTTTATATGCCGGCTGTACAAGTCCAGCTCGAGCTGACGATTTTGGTTTACAGGTTGCAAAGATTTTAACTTTTTAACCAAGAAGAACAAAGAAGGAAATGAAGGAAACGAAAAGATTACCAGGAAACGTAAGAAAGGCAACGACGTGCTGTTGTGCTACTGTGCTACATGTATAGAATAGTATAGCAAGAAAACAAAGCTATTGTTTATATGCAAAATATAATATGGTCATTTTGTGTAAAAAAAACGTTTCTACTGGGCATTTAATATAGTAGCATTTTCTGAACCAAAGCTGTAAAATGAAGTTCTTTAGGTAATAATTTCCCTATCTTTGTGATCAGACTAGTTGCCGGGCCCATAAGCTTTAGTCGACTCTTGTACAAAATATTGAAATATTATGTAATTTACTCAATCCCTACGCAGTTTTTTTCCCTGTAATTCCTGTTTCCCAGGCTTGTCGCTCAAATTCGAATCCAAATGAACGTAGATGGAGTTCCAGGGAAGTCTCCAGTTCCATACGCGTTTTACTCTAATCCTAGGTACCAAGTTTTTCCATTTCCGTGCTTATCACAACTTCAATTCACTAAGATTTTATTTTAATCACCCGCCAATTAACCCACTGAAAACCCTAACTACTTTACGAATTAACCCGCTAAAACCTCCATTACCCAACTGCAAACAGCCCACTGAAAACCCAATTACTCGACTACACCTCCAATCAACCCACTGAAATCTCCATTACCTGAGTGACTCAGTCTGAATCTTACCGCAATTGACCTACTAAAACCCCCATTAAATGACAGCAATTCCAGTTAACCCATTGAAACCTGTATTATTTGACTACAACGTCAATTACCCGAAAGACCCACCAACTACTTGACAACATCACTTTCCCGGATGAGTACCTCAGTACTGGAAGACTACGCTATTTTTTGTAAAAACTGAGTAAATTCAATCTTCAACCATAAATTTTACTCAAATTACTCAGAAATTGTGCACATTTTCAACGTACTTGTTGTACGTATTTATTTTTATGGGTTAGAATAGTGCACATCTGCAACAGGCCAACATGAGATTCACGCACGTGTGTTTAATTTGAGATTCCTCCCCTTTAGAATTTCACTAAAGTTTGACAGTTAAAATAAACGGAACTGGGTCGAAAATGAAAAAAGTGGCTCGAGCGATTCTTGCAAAAGCATTAAACTTTACATATCACCCTTTTCCAGTTTTTGAAACGACCTAACGGCTTGGGAAAATGTACCGCGTGAACCTCTCCATTGATCTCCATTTAAAAGCATTAGTTTGGGACTCTCCCAAGGAAAACCTTCCCAGCTATGTAATATGGATATGGAATGTACGTGTACATAAAGATGTTTAGATAACTGCAAGATAAAAAATGTTTTTAATAAAAACTTTTTATTGCCTTACTTTTGCCTTTCTACAGGTAATCACATTAAATATTAAATATGATGTAAGAAGGTGTGAGATAAACTGGAACATAAGGTAACAATTTCAAAATTCATTTGCTAGTTTCAACTGCACTGAAGCTTTGTATTGGTATGTGAGCACAATTTAGTTTAATTATTATTTTTATTTATAACTGTATTTACTATATTTAATTAAGTAACAACTTCTGCTATATTTAAGACGCTAATCTTTGTAATCGTAAGAAGAAAGTTGCGGTAAGTATTCGAAGGACATCTAAGATATTAACCAAGCTTACTAAATTGCTATTTTGGTCACATGAAAAAATGGTCTGAGTCTGAGTCTGAGTTTATAAATGTAAAATATGTAATAAAATTCAATACAATCATCGTGGAATTCTCTATACTTAATAAAGGAAAAAACACATTTCGGAATGAAGAATCCACAACTAAGTTTTCTTCTTATTTCAAATCTACAATAAGTAGAGTATCGCATACTCGCAAAGTCAAAAGAAACAAAAAATCCATTGGAAATTCGCGATTCATGTAAAAGAAAGGTCCAACCTTTAATCTAACTGTTCCCAAAGCAATGATTTCTTTCCACAAAACCAAATTCCTTCTTGTTTTCTTAAAAATCCAATTTTCTCTAGCTTTCTTACGCTGACTTGCAACCATATTCTCATCAAGTAAATTAAAAATTACAAACTTTGGTAACATTACAACTAACCATGCTAAAATAACAGCACCCAGTAACACTGCACTAACTACAAAATAAATTTCAATTTTTTTCGCTCCCTTAACTGCAATCCAAATACATGCCACTAAAAGCCAAAATGGTATATTTACTATCATGTACAATAGTGTTTTCACTAGCGGTTCGAAAACACGAAACAACAGAATTACTAGAGTGTAGGCATGCCTAAACACAGCCAGAGACTTCATTTGAGAGTTCATTATGTAGAGGCCAGTTGTAGCACTGTCAGCTAAAATCATTGCAGCTGTCAGAAACACCATCAGGCATCGAGTTGCTTCCAAAAAACAATGGAATATGATTATTGTCCTTAACCCAAATCCAATGAAAATTTCGTTAGTGCTTCGGTTCATAGGGTGTGATAAGAAAAACTCTTCAAAAAGAAAGTAGAAAACCTCCATGTTAAACATTAATCCAAGTAACGTTCCAATTATAGGTACGGGACAAGCACAAAGTGTTGTTAGTAATAGAACAGGCGCTGTCTGTGCTCCAATTTGCAAATTTTGTGGGCGCTCTTGATATAAATCTACTAAACTGCGTTCAATGCTTAGAACCTGATTAAACGCATTTACGTAATCAGTGGAGGATTGCAGGCACACATGGGATAAAATTAAAATGGCACTAAGCACAAGCACCGATCCCAGAAAAATGACAAAATTTACACGATCAAAGTCTAACCTTGGTTTTACAAATGTGAAATATATACAAGCAAATGCACAAGCTATTGTTGTCATAATAATCACTGACATGGATGCAAACCAAGGTATCCATCGATATTTTGATTGAATTAGTTGGATCTGCTTTTTATCAAGATCCCAAGTAATCGGAAACCTGGGTAACAGATAAAACAAACGAGCTTGCCATTTCAGTACAAAAACATGCAGTTCGGTTAACATTTTGAAAATGGAAGGTTTATTCAAATCAATGATATACTTAGCTGAAGAGAAAGGACAACGACGACGAATGTTTGACTGTGACGCTGAATATGTTCTAATTTTTTCATGTCAAGCGAAAACATTTAGAACCTTTCGGAGGGTTGAACTTATTTTTGAGTTTGGATTCTTAAAAACATATTTTGTTTTAATACATAATTCTTAAATACAAAACACATTTAATATGTAATGTCGCAACAGTAAAACGTACCAAACTTAGTCACAGTACTAAGTCACATGTATGTTTGTGTGTCTGCGGACACGAAAACAGACAACAGTTTGTAAACAGATATCTGTTTACAGGACTATAGACAAAACCAGTTAGCAACAGTTTACTTCATTTCATATCCAAGTTTTATTGCATGATAACATAATTTGAAGTTACAAATCATAAAAAATAAAACCTGTGAAACGATTAATTTTTGATGATAGACTTTCAGCTTATAGCTAATGGTTTGTTTTTTCAATAAGTAATATTTTCAATAAATGAGTAAGTTCGTAATATTTTCTATTAAAAAATCGTTGAATGCGGATGGCTTAAAAGCGAGGGTATTTATGTCTAATACTGAAAATATAAATTAGGAAACTCAATTCATATACTTTCTGAGCTTTTAGCAATAAGCATGCTTTATTAGTTGTTGATTTACGGCTTATCATAAGGTACCAAAGTACACGTGCTTAGTTATATAAAATATACATGATTGCCTAAAAATGAAAAATACTTTTCATTCTGGTCGTGCTCATATTACATTAAATATTAGACAAGTTTTTATGTATTTTATAAATATATTTTATAAAAACAACAAGTGAAACAAACATTTACCTTTTCCTAACTTAATCAATAAACCTAATTCTACCTGTTCAAGTGATTTTAGTTAGTAAACACATGTGCTTCGAAATATTACCTGGAATATTATATTCAATTTAGTAGATGAGAGAAACAAGAATTCAATAACGTCGTTATGAAATGTTTGTTGTTTGTAGATACATGTTGTACGATAATCAGTTAAGTACCAGGGGGTGAAATTTTTCACCCGCTTACCTAAGTAATTATTTTCCAGAAAGATAGCGAATGAGTGATTTTTCGTTAAAGTGTCCAAACAAATCTGCAAATATACTCATTCGACGCAAAAAAATGCATTTTTTCAGGTGTAAGTGCAAATAAACAACATGTGATATTGCGAAGTTTTGCAAAATTTAATGTTAAAATTTTCAAAATTCGATAAACCAAAGACCTCGAATTACACGGTTATTAAGATTGGCCAGAAAAAAAGCATTTTTTTTGTAAATTCAGCTGGTGTGAATCACACCGCTGGCGCAGCAGTGCAGTGCAATTTCCATCGTCACACTGGCACTGTTTTTGGCGTCAAAGAAAAGGTTTGGAGGGTGGTGATCGTTTGTATTAACTTATGTAGATTATAGCAAGTATTAAAACCGCATCTATAAAGAGAACCACGCTGATAAGCGCAGAAACTACAAAATTACCCAATTATTTAGACTAAAATCTGACCTTGGTTTTATAAAATGGCGTAGACCTGAAGCTTATAACTTATAACATCAAACTTATAATATCTGATTAAAAAATACTTAGTAATTTTTTATTTAAAATCTACAATAAGTAGAGTATCGCATACTCGCAAAGTCAAAAGAAACAAAAAATCCATTGGAAATTCGCGATTCATGTAAACGAAAGGACCTATTTTTAACCTAAGTGTTCCCAAAGCAATGATTTCTTTCCTTAATACTAAATTTCTTCTCGTCTTCTTCAAAATCCAATTTTCTTTAGCCTTTTTGCGCTGGCGTTCTACCATTTTCTGATCAAGTAAACTAAAAATTACAAGCTTTGGTAGCATAACAATTAACCATGCTAAAATTGTAGTCCCGAATAGAACTGCAGTAACTACAACAAAAATTTCAATTCTTTTTATTCCCTTAACTGCAACCCATACACACGCCACAAGCAGCCAAAATGGTATAGTCACTATCATGTACAATAATGCTTGTATAAGTGGATCAAAAACACGAAATAACAATATAACTAGTCTGTATAAATGTTTAAACACAATCAAACTCTTAATTTGAGAGTTCATTAAGTAGAGACAAGTTGCAGCACTATCTGTTAAAATCAATGCAGCCGTCATGAATATAATCGAGCATCGAACTGCTTCTAGGAAGCACAGAAATATTATTATAGCCCTTAACCCAAATCCAATACAGATTTCGTTAGTGCTTCGGTTCATAGGGTTTGATAACAAAAACTCTTCGAAAAGAAAGTAGAAAACTTCCAAGTTATAGATTAATCCAACTAATGTTCCAATCACTGATACAGGCCAAGCACAAAGTGTTGTTAGTAAAAGTAGAGGCGCTGTCTGTGATCCAGTTTGCAAATTCCGTGTATCTTGTTGATATAAATCTACTAAACTGCTTTCAATATCTAGAACCTGATTAGATGCATTTACGTAATCAATACAAGATTGCAAGCACACACGGGATAAGACTAATATGGCAGTCAGACCAAGAAACGATCCGAAAATAATGGTAAAATTTAATCGACCAAAATCTGGTCTTGGTTTTACAAGTGTGAAATATACACAAGCAAATGCACAAGCTACTGCTGTTACAATAATTGCTGACATGGATGCATACCAAGGTATTAGTCGATGTTTTGGTTGAAGCAGTTTGATCTGCTTCTTGTCGAGATCCCAAGTAAACGGAAATCTGGGCAAAAGATAAAAGGTCCAGGTTTGGCATCTCAGCACCATCAAATGTAGCTCGGTTAACATTTTTGAAGAATAGAGCTATATTCAAATCAAATTTAGTGGTAGACTAAATTAAGGAGTGGTAGCACAAAAAGACTGACGTTGACAATGCTAGGTTGCGGCTAAATAAGGTCTATGTTTCCAGACAAATTAAATATTTATTTGAATTTAAAAGGTTAAACACGCTGTTTTGCATTATTAAAAGTATATTTTGTTATAAGAAGTACCTAAATTGCTTACGCACGTACAAGCCAAAAATTAGTTGATGGCGCAATAGTAAAGCGAAGCAAACCTAATATTATGTCAGACATTTGTTCTTGTGTCTGTATACTGTTTCTTAATAGGTGCTTGAGATACACAGACCAACTTAAAAAATAGATTTTGAAACCAATGTGACAAGCAGTTCATTATCAAACGTGTGTTTATTCTAATGATGCAATTGTAGTATGTATCTAATAGTATTAAGTTAAATCATTTGACTTGCTAAGTTAATTATGTATTGTATTTCAAAGTATAAAGTGAGAACCTACTAAAACCACACATCGAGAATACAGCAAGCATTATTTCTTGATTTATAGTTCAATTCATGTATGTAGTTGTTTTTATGAAACTCACAGAGCTGTCTTTTGCAACATTCACTCAAAGCAGTTGTGCCTTAATAATATTAAATTGAATATTTGGCTTGTTTTAAATGATTTTATCAAAGCATTAAAACTAATATTGATAAAGTAGCAAGTACATAATACTTTTAAAATGAAATGTAAGAACACAGTAAAGAAGTTAGGCATGTAATTTCTCGTCTATTGAAAAATCTGGTTTTAGCTGTGAGATTTAAAACTTTTAATCCTAGAATGAAAAAAATTAAGTTCTCAGTTAGCACTGAGTTTTTTTCCATAGCTAAATGAGTATTCTGGTTTTTGTTGAAATATTTATAATTACTTCTTATGCATTTTTATAATTGTAATATATGGATGTCCTGTTGGACTTGTCAAATTTTATTATACAAACACAACTTGCATTTAGTATACACTGAAAATAAAGATGCACCATTCGTTGTGGAATACATGAAAGTAGCAGTAGACGCGTTTTATATCATTTCCAAACACTACCGTAAAACCATTTTTGTGATGGACTCTGTACAAGTCTGCAACTAGGTACTTCGGCGTATATTCAATCACAGTTGCTAGTTCTACACCTTTAAGTCGAAACGTTGACCCAAAGACACGGAGATTTTGAAAATTTTTGTCATTAATTCCTTTCTATATCTTTGCGTAAAATTCTGTATTTTCTTCTTGCAAGGTTGTTTGAGCTTTTTAGCTCTGAATGTCATAAGAATGTGTGACGGAGTTGTCATTCTACTTGCAAAACACTCCAGCATAATGGCTTTCTGCTCTTCAGTCAATCAGAGAATGGAAATGCTTTGAAAATTATGTAGATCAGAAAGTGCGTGTGCATGGGATTTCTTACTCAGAATCATTTTTCTTATCAGACTTAAAATGTACCTTATAAGACTTTTTGAAAGGATACTTTGTAAGCATGTTGTTAGCATTGATGTCTTGCAAGATAAGTTAGATCTCCCTCCAGAAGCACCAACTTGAGGTCTAGATACTAATAGTGGTCCTGGTAGACCCACGAAATTATGTAAAGCATCACTAAAAGAATAATTAAAGTGTATACTAAGTACAAGTTGTATTTGTACAATAAAATTTGACAAGTCCAACAGGACATCTATATATTACTATTATAAAAATGCATAAATATTTATAAATACTTAAATAAAAACCAGAATACTCATTTAGCTATGGAAAAAAACTCAGTGCTAACTGAGAACTTAATTTTTTTCATTCTAGGATTAAAAGTTTTAAATCCCATAGCCAAAACCAGATTTTTCAATAGATCAAAACCTTTTTCTCAAGAAGTTACGAAATAATCATTTTTATTTGGCAGACTTAACATTTAAAAAACACAGCATGCTTTAATAGGACATATTTATTATTTTTAATATCAAATTACATCTTACAATTTAACCAGAACGAAAATATATCTTGTGATTACATTATCCCTGTAACGGGTGAAGTAATTTGCTTTTAATTCACCCGTTGTGTTCTTTATTAGGATGCAGAAATAATAACGCTTTGGAGGAAATTGTTGAGAGTAAATTTGAAATATTTATTTTTCACACTATCGTTAACGAAATTGTATTCAGGAATTAAATTACAATTTATAATATAAGCTAAAATATTGCAGTGCAGGGGAAGACTGAAAAAGCCCCTGCACTTGCCTTCACAAGCTGTGAAGAAGAAGTGTCATTTGTTTTATGTAGGAGAGCTGAGATTTTTCAGCTCTCATTCCTTTTCCACAAAGTGCATGCATAGGCCACATGGAAGATGGGATGTTGAATTTGGTGCGCTTGGTTTGGAAGGCTTTACGTCATGAGTAGGGTTATATCCCAAAGAATAGAATAGATATATCGAAGCTCAGAGAAGGGATACTTAGCTTTTTAAAAAATGGACGTCTACCCGCTTTATTTAAAATCTACAATTTGTACAGCATCACTGGCACACAGAGCCAAGAAAAATGAAAAGATTATAGAAAATCTAGAGATTCTAGAACCCAGCATTTTATTGAATGCATTCGCTACTTTATATTTAAACAAGCCCATATTAACCATTACTTGATTTACTCACAACTTTTGATGATTACAATTTCAGTAGGACCTTTACAATTACAAAAAGTTTCTTGAAAAAGCATTCTTATTCTTGCAAATATTTGAGATAACGGCACACGATCAGGATATTCGCAAACCAGAAACACAAAAACTGCAAGCATGAAACCAAATGCTGGAATGCAACAAATAACTGCAATTTCAATTTTGTCTTTTGTTTCAACTTCTGTATTTCGTACAAGTCTTGAATGTGTCATCTGAACCAGAAAGAAGTCAATGAATTCACGCCACCAAGCAACAATACCTGTTTCAAAGAAGCCAGTAATTCTCCAAATTATCCTATCCGAAAACATGCCCACCATAGCATAACCATACAAGCTTTTTAGAATAACATCTTTGCCCAGATATACAGGTTTATTATTTCTACTTCTGTTTGCCATAGCAGTCCAGGCAGTGTTTTTATCAAGTATAACTGCAAATCTTGAACAATTTTGAAAATACGGGTCTAAAATGTTTAAGAAATTCCTCACAAAGCCAAACGCCATGGTATAATTTGATTCTACATTAAATGTAGTATATACAACTGAGAACCATTGTGGGAACATTTCTGAGTTGTTAAGGATTTTCCAAGTGGCGTTCGAAATTTCCGTAGATTTATGTCTAAGTAAGCTCCACTTATCCAACGGCAACATTACAGCTTCCCAAAGTTCAGAAACGATGGGAAGTGCTTCGTGAGACGATTCCTGTTTAAAATTAATTTGGGGCATCATAGATTTAGTAACTATATCATGTGGAGGTACTGAATAAGGTAAACTATAAATTGAGAAATTGTTTGCTACCAAGTCATCAAATAGATCAAAGGGTAATAGTGGAGCATGTATAATTAGCCTTGTAATGTTATCCCCCTTATAAATTTCGCTCATTAACATAAGTGCTAGTGGCAAGAAAAACGTGGCTATGTACAAACTACTCTGCTTGTTAACAACATTAGCTTCAAAGATATTACAACCTTGACACAAAAAACCACGAAACAATTTATAGCAATAATCTGCATATTTGTAGTACCATGGTTGAATTTGTGAAGGCTTCAGTAGTTGGCAGTAAAATGCTGCTAGAGTCAAGCTCATCAGTATCATGCACGACCATATTGCAGCATCATATGCTGATACCAGCTCTTTTAGTTGGTGTACCCATGAATTCTTATCTGAATGACAAGAAATAAATCTGAACGATTTTCGATGTAAAGCCAGTCCAAACAACGGAAATTCCGCCAGATGCTCTTTATACCATCTAGAAATTTCTAAACGAAAATGTGGCAAATGCTTCATAAAACGGGTTTTTCCACACTCGGGAAACTGGTTAACAAAATATCCCCATCTATCTTTTGCATAGTGTGTTTGAAAATCTAAAGACACGTTGTTACCCAGCATAATCCAAAATGCGTGCGTGTCAATTAATTCCATCATAAATTTTACCTTATCGATTGGCACACCCTGTAAAAATGCTAGTATTGCTTTCTTGGACGTATACATCTCCCTGAACGTTGTTGCAGGTAAAAGTCGGCTTGATAGAACAATGGTGACTTTCTCAGGGGGTTTTGACATACGATACATTTTATTTTGTGGAACAGCAAGTCCATTACTTGAGTTGACAATATCTGTTACCAAGATCATTTTATGTGGAGCACATCTGTCACAAAAATGACAATGTAGATAGATACTCACAGGATTGGTGGAAGTATCCCAAATCCAAACGCTTTGTCGAGTTCTTGGAAAATCAGGGAAATTCCAAACAGTAGCTAACCAAGCTTGACAGGTGATATCCGAACAAACATTTTGCTTGTTGTATTCTTCCAAGGCACAAACAAGCACCGAATAAATGTTTATTGTGTTCATATAAGATCTTTTCCAGTCTTCTAGAAGCGGGCTTAGCTTGGTAAGTATTAAGAAAGGATGCTTCAATGAAGCTACCTCAGAAAGTATGTACTCATACATTGGAGATGTAAATGGATGACCTGTATATTTTGGTGGGTGTAAAAATATTTCTGCTTCACAGCAAAACATTTTACTTTTCAATCTAATCTCCATGAATAGTATTGAGCGCATAAATTCTAAATGTTTTTGTCGTCTAATATACTGGTCGCGCAGCGTAAGGTTCTGTCCAATTTCCCAATAAAATAAGACATCCCAAAACATATTCTTGACACTGAAGTGTCGTAACAAAACTATTGGTTGTAGAAGCACGGTTCCATCTATATTGAGACCCTGATAGTTTATTACGTGGATGAAACAACCAGAAAATAAATTAATGTTTTGAATAGCATTGTTTGTCTGGACTTCTTGATTTGGTTTTGCATTCAGATTGCCGTCCGTGTAAAATCTGCTTAAATATATTAACAACACAACTTTATTTGCTGTCATATTTTATAGCACACTTAAGCTTGGTAACAAAATGTGAATGCAGTATAAAGCTGCAGAATTCGGAGTAAGCAAAATGGCATTTTTTGTAAATGTACTTGTACATGTAATTACACAAAAATCTCATTTCACATTTCAGAGCTTTTTGAATACTGATTTTCTATTGAATAGCAGTCCTGTTTAATTAGTACACGAGTTACTAGAAATGTAATTAATGTTTCTTTATGCTGATACCATCTAAAGGTCTGAAAATAATTTGCGAACCAGCTGGAAATTAATTTCCTGCTACCACTTGCTGTAGCAAATATCCATGTTCAGGAGTGAGCAAAAGAAGAGACAAGTTATGCATAGCAGCTTATTTATCATGGCATACAAACTGTACTGGACATAGTTCTTTGGATTTTTTAAATAGCTTCTTTGCCTGCACAGAAAGTAGCCAGTCTTCGTGTCAGGAAAGGAAAAATTTTAAAAGAAATCGAATCGAGACAGTCTTATCTGCTTTAATTTATTGGGTTTCAAATTAAAAAATATCTGCTGCAATACGATGATGTTAAGTTTTCTACCAAATAATTGTTTGGTATTGAACTGCATGTTTCAAGTTTCCAAAAATACAATATGGTAAGAAATATCCCTACTTACAATTTGCCCGTCTCTTTTAACTCTATTTTAATATAAAAAGAGAAAAACATAACGAAGAATTACTGTATTTTAAAATGATCTCTCCTAAACGATTGCATGAAAAAGCTGGGAATATGAAGTCTGCATTATTAACGCTTTTGACATTACTTCATAATGAGTGCTTATATGTTATATAGACTAATAATTTTATAACAATATAAGGAACCATTATGGATATTGTTGTATAACTGCCTGTGCAGCTGCGTAATCTCTGTTACCTCAAATCGATTTACCCGCCAATTATAACCGTCTCATAGAGTAAACATTGATATTACACAAAATAAGTGAAAGCAAACAATGTGATACAATCAATTTTTTTTGCTAATTTTCAGGTATGCATAGATATACCTATATTACTTCATGAGTAAGACTATCTACCAGTTTTTTATAATAAAATATTTACAAAAGTAACCTGCTTTAGTAATCGTTGGATAATGATGCAAGATTGTAACTCCCTAAATAGTATTAATGGATAAGCATGCACTAATTTCTTTATACCATTGAGTACTAAATTTTTGATATACGCAGGTAAATTGATAAAGGTTACGCAGGCAAAATGAGTTAGGTAATAAAAACGTAACATCTAAATGTCATGTCAGTTTCCAATTAGTAGGCCTGCTGCATTGCACACGTAACTTTTAGTGTTACATTATCTATTTATATTATCATGGTCATATAACTTTGGATTTTAATGTCCATGTTTCCTTACAAAGGGCAGAACTGTAGGAACAATGATGGTGGTTTGATTACGTGCCCATGAAAGGTATTTATTGTTAAGTTTTGGTAGGTACTAAGAGTTATTGTTTCAATGATAATTTTAATCATGATTTATTAAAAACTAAAATTCAAAACGTGACCCGCAATAGCATTTTATCATAATATAGAGACTTCTTGCTTTCACCAGCTCATAATGGTTTTGCTAGGACCACAAGGCCTGCTGAAAGCTGTTGTCAAAACCCTGAAAATTTCCGATTGGTGCGGCGCTTTACCATATCAGTGGAGTTATTTAGAATCCAAACTAGTTTCTAAAAGGCCTGAGAAAATTTCAATCTACAAAGTTCGACTTCTCCTGGCCCTTTTATATTTTAGTTTGGCAAGCATTCAAGTTTTATTTTTCTGGAGGAACTCTGGCTTAATGGCAATCACCCACAATGTTATGTTTCTCTCAGTGGCATTGGTTTCCATAGTTACACATTTTATAAATTTGCGGAATAAAAAAGCCATAATTAATCTTTTTAATGGGTTTCTTGACTATGAATTCCGTCATAGCAGAGAAACTGAACTGAGAAATCCCGGTGCGTGTATGATTAAGTTTTTGTTGTATATGTTTACAGCAACGGGTATTCTTACACCAATTACTTACCATCTTGACATTTTAAGAAACCCATGTTTTCCTATGCATGTTGGTTTCTGGCTGACTAACCAATGCAATGTAGAAAAGCCTGGAAATCCCCTGAAATCTGTGTGGACCTTGCAAAAGCTGGGAACAAATTTTATAATTGCGTTAGTGTCATATATCGGTTGGAGTTTTCTGGTATCCGGATTCTGCTGTCACATTAGTATACAATTTGTACTGGTTGGACATTGCTTACGAAGCTATATAGCAGAATTGAAAAGGCAAATAGTGGAAGCGAATATGACTACGGAACAATTTGAAAGAATTTTAAAAGCATATAAGCAGTTGCAAATTATGTGCGTAGAATATCGCTTTAGATTGTCTACGCATATTATGGGTAGTGTTACATCATGTTTTGCTACTATGGCAATTATTTGTTTGTACAACACCATTCAGATGACATCAGGCACAGATACTACAGGAGAATCTTTACTTTACAACTTGTTCTACATGTGGACAGGATTGGTTTGTATGCTGGAAGTTGTAGTAATTAACGGGATTCTTTCCGATGTATATAAAGTCTCTAAAGCCACCAAGGGCAGCCTAAACAGGAGCCGCATTTTAAAGAAAAGCAAACTGTTAATAAAGTGGCTGAAATCAGCTCCTGTGTTTCGCATTTATTTAAGTGGACCAAACTATTTTGATATGTTAACGCCAATAAAGCTTTTGGACTTTGTGATTGTCTGCACTGTAAACTTACTTTTGTTGTAACTATTGTTATGTCAAAACTAAATAACCTAATCAAGTTATTGAGCCGACTAAAGCTATTTAGAGATATTTATAAAGCTATTGCCATGCCTGTAATAAATATAGCGTTAACTTACCTTTAAAATTAAACTTTCAAATTGTTGAAGAAAATTTTATTATGAAGCTGGTGTATACCCAAGCATTCTACACCATGTCTATACCAGAATAAAAATACATCATTACATGTATTTTTCATTTATTTAGACAACATGGTTATTGGTTATATGAAAATGGTTTTAAATCAGTCAAAATGTGCCTTATATATCGGAGTTTATTAGAATAATTTGTTCCAGATAATACAATTTAAACTATAATTACATTAAATACATCAATATTATCCTGGAACCTACATATTATCCAATTTGACAATTAATTACCAAAATTCTACTTATGTTAATATCTTGGCAAAAAAATACGAAGCATTAAGTTGATTAGTTTAGTATTCATGAAATCGATTGAAGTAATAAAAACAGTACCTAGTACCTACTATTATAGAAATTGAAGAACACATAAAACAAAAACAGCACAGACCTTATGTCTATCAGAATAAGACTTTGCGAGCCTTTTTAACAAATAGTCGTTATAATGCGCTAAACATAGACCATTTGTCTACACAATAGAGATTTTAAACAAAAATACCTAATTACATACAGAACACAAAAAGAAACATATATGAAATTCGGCGATTTTGAATATTATAAAATTAAACTTCCGCAACTTTGAAATCTTGTTTTTTTAATAAAAATACCAACGTAAGGCTAATAATATTGTGGGCTTACAGAAGTGTATCTATCTTTCCTTTCCGAGGCAGTACAAGTTAATTCAGTGACTTAGATATCCAAGCGCCTATAGCTCAGTGGTAAGAGCATTGCAGATCTTATGCAAAGGTCCCAGGATTCAAAGCCTGGTGGGTGTGTTGTATTTTTGTCACTGTAGTAGCGCTGCCTCGTCTTTAATCTTTACTTTGTCCCAAGCGAGTGTCTTTACACAGGAGCGTATATCCCTGCCAATACCTTTCATTCCTTCTTCCAATAAGTGGTGGAGATGTAACGTTTCGATCCCGATTACCCTAATTCTTTCAATTATTCTAATTTCCTGATAAGCACAACTCCGGCTCTTGTGAGTAGCGGAATGAATGACGAAGGACGTCATTGGGTATAAATGACGGGGACGTCATTAGCTAAGTCAAGGGGGAGTTTGTGGGCTTACAGAAGTGTATCTATCTTTCCTTTCCGAGGCAGTACAAGTTAATTCAGTGACTTAGATATCCAAGCGCCTATAGCTCAGTGGTAAGAGCATTGCAGATCTTATGCAAAGGTCCCAGGATTCAAAGCCTGGTGGGTGTGTTGTATTTTTGTCACTGTAGTAGCGCTGCCTCGTCTTTAATCTTTACTTTGTCCCAAGCGAGTGTCTTTACACAGGAGCGTATATCCCTGCCAATACCTTTCATTCCTTCTTCCAATAATATAAACATAAAATCTAATAGCATTATAAGACCAATAAAGTTATGTCTAATACAATTACTTAAGTATGTGGCTTAAGAGGCTTTCAGTTTCTACTTTCTTCTAAAATATACACATGTTAATTAGATCACACAGTGAAAAATGTTTTGAGTGAGTTTTTTAAAACTTGGAAGGAATAAAACTATACAACTCAAAATGAACTATCGCGGTTTGAGACGTATTGCACAGTTTCAAATGGTAATGTTGTTGGTCATAGTACAAGGGTATCATCGTAGGAAGCGTTATGTTAGTATGAATGATTCAGTGTATATTTTTCGACGAATGCTAGTTGGAAGTTTGGACGACAATCCAGTAACTGTAGTTAGTAATATTAATGATCTTATCAGACCACTGATTACCGACCGCACTCCATTCGTGTCCATTACCAACTACCTTTATGCTGATATTATCCAAACAGAAGTTCCTATTGTGATTCGTTATGCAAGCTGGTCAATGAAATTTTATCTTTATAAAAACATTTGGACACGTCCTGATTATTTCAACTACAATTCTTCAGATATCAATTTTATGCGTTCTGAGGAAATTGTAGAAAACGCATCTGTATACGGATACACGTTTTCCAGGAAATTGCTTTTGAATAAGCCATGGTACGGAGGAATACAAATACATCTGCATTTGCCTCTAAGAGATTTTACGAGTATTGCAGCAGACGTAGTTATTCTAGGATATGGAATACAAGCGCAAAACAATCGACTTCTGTTGGGAAAAATGTCTGCTCCAGTTTTCCAAATAATAGTGCCATTTGAATTTACAAACTGTTCTGCTTCATTGGATGATTCATATTTTACTCTGAATCACCTATACGAATGGTTATCTACTTCAGTAGAAAATCTATCTGTTCATAGTACAGGTACAAATAATTACTTTGTTTACTTAATTGCCTTTCAAACCCGACATAATAGCATGACTAGCAGCATAACCAGTATTGGAATCATAAAGCCATTTGAACATTATGACGTTCGACTACAAGTTCACTGTAAACTTTTCCACAATTTTACAAGACAAAGTAGACACACCATTCTGACTACGGCTTTTGATGGGTACTTGAATTCAATGCTTTTTGAATTTCCGTTAAAGAGCGCAGTGATACGAGATTCCGACACGCATAAAATAGTAAACAATACACACGCTTCTTCAGATTTTATTGACGGTCTTGAAGTGAGTCGTCGATTCTCTAAAATTTTTTATGAAATTATGATACTGACGCTACCAAATAACACAGATCCAGATGACTGTTACTACGACTATCTGCGTTTGGCCCGAGATGGCCTTGCCAACACGTCAATTTCCGAATGCAGTGTCATTGAAAGTGAGAATAAAAAACCTCTGCAACTAAAGTGGATTGTTAATATTGTTCCTAATGGTGTTGCAACTACTCATCATCTGACGTTTAAAACTTACCACACTAATCTATGTTTTGTTGCTTGTGGCAAACGAGGTGTCCCAGGGTATCCTTTTGAGGAATTTGTTAATGTATTTGATCTGTACACTTGGGGTTTTGTACTAGTATCAATTGGAGTTTTAGCTGTTATAATTGCTAGACATTTTACTACCATTGGCTATGCATTAAAATGGTACGACAACGTATTTCGTCTTGTTAAAATTCTACTGGAGCAAGGCGACCCCTTTCAAGCTTTTATGGAGAGAAGTCCAAAGTTTCGAATGTTACTGTCTGGTTTAATTCTGGCTGGTCTTGTGCTAAGTAATGCATACCGAAACGATAATGTGTACAACATGATTTTACCCCGTGATCCACTTTTATACAAAACGCTGACTCAGTTACAGAGCGATAACTTTTCTATTTATAGTAAAATATCAGAAATTCGTATTAAGACTAAGCCCGGTGTAAAAGTAAACCCCGACGGTATACGTTGGTTATCAGATAAAATTGTCGAAATAGAAATTAGCGCTGATTCTATAGTTAAACAAACAATAGTATATTACCATGAGTTTCTGGGTGAGAATATAACCAGTACTTTTCCAGACTTAGTAAGTTTATCATTAGCTGCAGCATTTCACCCTAACGTATTTAAAGTGATAGAAGAAACTATCGCTTTGTTTAGAAATGAGAGAGACTCCAAACGTCTGACCAAATCTGACTATAATCTTCCTCAGACAATGGCAGACATTGAACATTCAATTTTGCATCAAGAACAAGGCTTGTATATTGAGGACTTGAAATCCTGCAATAAAACAGCTGTAATTTTTTCAAAGTATGAATGCTTTAGTTATGCCAGACTACTAACAGCAAATGGAAACAGTTTAATTTCAATTGGAACCAACTTATTGGAACATGTACATGTAGGTTTAAATATTCAAGGCTACGTACCATTATCTGTTTTAAGAAAAACTAGCTACTTGAAAGAATCCGGAATAGTGGATTGGCTGCCCAAACAGATCTCACAACTGGGATTTGACGAAACCGCCAGCAGCAACGAGCCTACAAGCGCCACATTACAGGGAAATGTTGTAGTCATTTTCGTACTTTTGTGTGTTGGCTTAACGTTTAGCATTATTGCAGCAGTGGTAGAGCAATTAATCTGTAAAGGTGAAGATATTTTGCATAGCTTTATATACCATGTCAAGAATATTTGGAGTAAACTAGTAACCAAAATTTTATCATATTTTTATCGTGAATAATTTATTAATGATTGATTAAATATTCTTGTTTAAATTCTAATAATTTGTCTTAAACTAAACTATGTAACATTTGGTATCACAATAAAGAAATACCTTTTCAACAAATTTAACAACAAGTTTATTTAAAATAATTTAAAGTAATGCAACTGCAACAACTTATAAATCAAACATATCTAATCCACCACCTTATATAAATATAGCGTTCAAGTACTATGCTCATATATGAACCCTAGTTTTAAAATCACAAACTTATTATGATCGTACACGAGGCTTAGTTTTAAAATTACACGCCTACTTTAATCATAAACGAACTCTAGTTTTAAAATCACAAACTTATTATGATTATATCTCGCAATCGTAATCTCGAGCTTGCTAGCAAAAACCAAATTATGAAACACATTAAATTTACAAGTTTTTGTGCACAAAAGGTAAATAATTCCCTCATGCCATTTCAAGACCTCTGTTTTCTGAAAAGAAAGTATGCCTAGACATGCATGCATAGACACGCAATACAACTATAGAACAAAATGGGACAGTAATCGTTCTACAAATAAATTGTAGCCCAGTCACGGGTAATAGAATGTAGTTCGTTTACAGAAGGAACGTCTGCATGTCTGTTGTAAAATTTCAAATGCAAATATACATACTGAAAAGACTAGGCCTATTGATAAAAGATTTACAACCACTTGTGCATTACCATGTATACCACGGTCAGTATACCGCGCTGTCATATTTTGCTGTAAATGCTTTTTGGTCATCTCACCATATTCAATTCTTTCGTGTTTTGATATGGATATCATCCAATACACCAATCTTTGCCACCACTCCATTATCCCAGTGTTTCTGAAACCTTCTACTCTTGCTTGAATTTGTGGAGAGACTGGTCCTGTGTTGCCCAATAGATCGTATTTGATTCCTAGATGAAACAAAGACTTTGACGAAATATGCAGCATATGCTTTGGAACTACTCCAAGTAGTTTCTCCCGTAATTGTAGCGCAACAAGCTCAGGTACTATAGCAGCAGTTTTATTGCAAATTTTTAATTCGTTGTAGAAATAGCCGTGCTGATGTTCATGAAAAGTTGGTGCATTAAATCCATACTCATTTTCTTCTTTAGTGACAAAACCGTCATTCAAACAATCTGATATTACTTTTGAATAGTTGTAAATCCACGGAAATAAACTCTTTGGAATACTTTTGTGACCAATATTTACTTCCGATTCTGCAGTAGCACCCAGCTTGTTTCTGAAGCTGTGACCATCGGATGTTGTGAAGATGTTTGAAAAAATGGCGCTTTTGTTTGTACCAGCAGGCCCTCCAACAGGGTATCCGCCCATGGTCACTCTAACGTACATACTGAAATTTGCACGCGCTAAATCGGCTATATTATCCATATATACCAAACCTCGGGGCTTAACAAACTCAACAATTCTCTCACCCTTGTAAGAATTGCTTAACACCAAACCTGATATAAAAATAACAGACAAAAACCAATCGACTTTAGAATTTGGAGTGACAGAAGGCAAAGCAAATTTACCATCTTGTGCAATCAAAATTTGAAAGCTTGCCAGTACGTTTTGAACAAGAGCTGCAGAAAAGTTGGTTGCCGGCAATTGCAGTAGCCATGCTAAAAGCGAGAATATAAGTGGGATTCCCACAAAGAAAATAGAAACTATGCATATCCAAACACTTAGTTTGAAGCTTGAAATTAGCGCTTGATAGACTAGACTTGTACTCTCAGGCTCAGTGCAATATATAAACTTAAACTGGGTAGCAGGAAACATTGTGAGGGCAATTTGATCCAGGTAATAGTTGTCAGCCCTGTAGACTCTTGTTATGTCTAATTGATTCTTGTTTTGAATACAAACATTAAACTCAGTTGAGTTTTGAAAAACGGAAAGAACCATGTCGTCGTAAACAAAGTTTAGTAATTGATACAAGGGCAAACTTCTCATGGCAAAAAGTAACCTTCTGTATTTTGTAGGAATGTGATTTAGTTTACAATGTGTTTGCTGTTCAGAAAGCGACGCAGCTACGTCAACATCTGCAAGTTTTGTTGTTTTGGAATACTTTGGCCAGAAGTTATAAGCACTGGGTACAACAAACAAGTCAGTTATTTTAACTTCCTTAAGATATATTGCTGGTGATGGTAGCTTGGTCTTTTTAACTTTCGAAATGTTTATGACGTATGATTTTGAAATTGATAGACGCCCATTTTGAAACTCGCCTTTATAAGCGAAAAGTAACTTGTGCACCCTAAATAGGCTATCATATGCCCACAATGCTGAAGCTCTCCATTGATCGATTTCGTAATATAAGTTTACACCATTTTGCGCAACCACTATAAAATATTTTGGGACGTTGGTAGAAATAAAGTTATTTAGTTCCAAGGAAAGTGGAGTTCCATATCTGTACCAGTAATTTAATAAATGCTTGTCAAACAACGAGTCCAAAAAATTGCGAGTTTTAGCCCGCGCAATACTACCAAGAGGCAGTAGGTCAACTCCTACCTCACAATTTTGTGGCTTTGAAGCGCTGACAAATTTTAAATATATTATGCGTCGGCACATGCCGTAAACAAGCACGTATTTAGCGTTTGACGGAAACTTATCAATGCCGCCATGTAGTAAAGAAGATGCACAGTAAAACGGCTTAGTGTTATCTGAGTTAGCCAAACTTGTGGCATTTAAAATTTTGTCATTTTGGTCTGCAAGATAAGATCTGTTTTTGCTGTCCTCTACTGAAAAGACTCTTTTACCGTTTACTGTCTTCAAATTTGTCACTTTATATATTTGTGAATGTTCTCCTTGTCGTAAAATATAGACCATTTCTGCACTAATAATATTCCAAAATTTGTGATTGGTGATGACCACTAAACATTTTTGGAATGGTTTCAAATACTGATGTAAGTTTGAAAATTCTTCTGACAGAAAGTTAATATAATTACTGTGGTTGGAGCTGCAATGTTGTACAACAATATGCAGGCATAAAATCGCCAACACAACCTGACTGAGTCTAAAACTATTCATGACTTATATTGATTCCTTTTAAAGTAGAAGAAAGCAAAGCTTGTATAAGTAGGTGGAAGTTCCATATTATATCTAAATACCACATCAATCCTAATTTATATACTTGTTTAGGTTCGGCAATATTTTATTCGTTAGAAAATGATACTCGGTTTCCCAAAACTTCTAGACATACTCTCCGAAAATTAAAAACTTAATCATAAGGTGAAGATGAAACGGAGATCATGGATGCCATAATTGATCACTTATTGCCATAATTAAAAACTTAATCACTTCTTTGCAGATTGTAGATGAATGATTGTATTGTATTGTATTGCAGACTTTATTAACGTGACATTAGTTATAATACGTTCAAGTACATATTGTTTTCATAACCGGGTCACAAGATTTGCAAAAAAGAAATAACAGTCATTTGATAACAAGTTTAATATAATATGTTACATTTATAGATATGTTATTTTAAAAATACGCAGCATCAATAGTTCTTAATTTAGTAATTAGTTGTCTTATATATTTATCAAACATAGCATAATGCTGCAAGCTTTTTGCTTCATTTGGTAGGTCGTTCCAAAGGATAGTTCCTCGGTAGAAGAATGCATTCTGTCCTACAGCTTTTTTCATTTTAGGTACTATAAAGTCATTTTCTAACTTTGAGGCTCTTTCAGTTGTCTGTCTTTTTTGAAAATGTTTTAGGCATTCATTTAGTGAGGATTTCATACGTACGTGTTTAAATACAAAATTTAAAGAGAATACTTGCATTCTTTCATGGAATATTAACCAGTTTAGTCTATCGATCATGTCTATTTTTGTTGTTAAAAATGGATTGTATCCAATTACCATTCTTGCTGCTTTATACATGATATTATTTAAACGTTTACGTTTGACTTCTGCTATATCTCCCCATACTGGTAGACAGTAATCTAGCACTGATAATACTAGTGAGGTGGTAAATATTTGCCTCCATTTAAAAGTAAAATAGTATTTATACCTATTCAACATGTATATTCTGGAGTTCATGTTTTTGCAAACGTTTTGAAAGTGGTCTTCAAAATTTAGTGTTTCGTTTAGAATCAGTCCTAGGTATTTGAAGCTCTTTACTTGGTCTATATGGGTACTGTTAACAGTGAGTACTAGGTTCTCTTTCATTGCTCTTTTTCCTAATTTAAAGATCATAGATTTTGTTTTAGGGGCGTTAATTCTCATCCCATTGTCGTTACACCATTTTACTAACGCATTAAGGTCGGATTGTAGTTTTTTCTGTAATTCGCCTAGATCTGTTCCTGTACAGTATAACACTAGGTCGTCACAATAAAATAATGATCTACAATGTATGAAGTAATTTGGAATGTCATTTATGTATAGTGAGAAGTTATTTGAGGATAGGGAGCTTCCTTGTGGGGTTCCTTTTATCATGTTGTATTTTCTGGATCTCAAATTTCCCTTTCTAACAATAACTTTCCTTCCACAGAAGTACGAGTGCATCAGTTTTAGTAGGAGGCCTTGTATTCCATTTTTGTCCATCTTTTTCAAGAGTTTATCGTATAGTAGGTTATCGAAGGCCTGTTCGAAATCCACGAATAACGCAGCAGTTATTAATCCATCGTCTGCCGCTTTCTTGATTTCGTCAGTTAAGATTGTGGTTGCACTTTGTGTGGATCGGTGTTTACGATAACCATGTTGTTCGCTCATGATTTTGCTGTTCGCTTCTAAATACTCCGTTATCTTATCAGCTAAGATTTTTTCAATTATTTTTGTTGCAGTTGGTAATACAGAAATAGGTCTGTAGTTCCGAACATTGGATTTTTCACCTTTCTGTTTGTATAGTGGAATTATTAATGCGGTTTTTAGTTCTTCGGGGTAAATTCCTTCTTCAAAGATTGCCTTGATTACTTTAGTAAAGTGTGGTGTAATACTTTCATTGTAGCGTTTAAAGAATTTTGCAGGCATATCGTCATGTCCTGCTGGTTTGTTTGCATCCATGTTTTTAATTGCCTCAAACACGTCTTGTTCAGAGACATTTATATGGTCAAGTTTGGTTTCCTGTGATATGCTGTTATTACTTGCATTTTCATTTTCCACATATGGTGTTTCAGGGAAAGGTATATTAATCGTGCTATTACTTGTGTTAGATGTAAAGTGTTTACATAGTTCATCCAGTTTTTGTTGTTCATCAACTATTGTTATACCATCCACAATAAAATCAGGAAGTTTGGGTTCCTCTGTTACACGGCCAGTTTCATTGTTTAGGATTTTCCACACTTCTTTCGATGAGTTTTCTGCTTTTCTGGCACACTTTTGGATGGCTAATACTTTTAGTTTACGTTTGAGGAAGTCTGCTTTATTGCGTATAGCTTTGTATTCATTCCATTTTTCTTCTGTCTTATTCTTTCTAAATTGTTTTCTTGCGCGATTAGTTTGCTCACTTAGTGCTTCATATTCATTTGACATCCATGGTTTTTTGTTGGATTTTACCCGAACACTTTTTATTGGTGCGTGAACATTAATTACGTATTTTAAAATTTGTGAGAACATGTTGTATTTTTCGTTAGCAGTTTTAGACAAATCTAGACTCCACCAGGGCGCTTCTTTCAACATTTTTACTACTTTTTCATCGTCAACTTTTTTGAAACATCTCATTTTAATGGTCTTAGGTGGACATTTTGGAATTTTGATCTTTTTACGCACCGTGTATATTAGGTCGTGATCTGATATAGAACATACCACAACACCATTTTGCTGGTTCAGCTTGGGTTTATTTGTGTATATGCAATCAATCAATGTTTTTGTTGTCAGCGTAACACGTGTCGGTTTTTTGATGATTTGCATGAAATTATGATCATCCATGAGTTGTACTAGGTCCCGCTTATTAGTGTCATGCTTTAGATGGTCTACGTTGAAATCTCCAAAGATGTAAGCTTCTTCTTTTCCGCATTTTTCCAGCGTTGTTTTCATATCTTTCAGCAGAGATGCTTGTAGACTTGTTGGTGGTTTATATATTAACACAATATGAATTGGTTTGATATATTCAGTTGATATTGCTACATGCAGTGTTTCTATGTTTTTGGAGGTATCATAGTTAATGTGTTGTATATTATATGAATTTTTAATGTACAGTAGCAATCTACCTCCTCTGTCTCTGTACGAGTTAATGTTACTTCTATCCAATCTTATCATAGTATAACCATCGATGTGTAGTTCTGTAGATTGTATTCCGTTGTGTAGCCACGTTTCAGTAATACCAAACACATGGAACGGTACACTACTTATTATTGAGCTGATATCGTCTTTTTTGTGTTTTGACATTAAGTCTCTAACATTAAGATGTCCGATAGTAATTCCTCTCGGTTTTGTTATAATGCTGGTCGATGGTTCAGTTGGTATATCGCTGTGAGATAATTCCGCTTCTGTACAGGTTGGACATTTCCAAGTAATATCTTCACAGCGAAATGTTGGGTTGGTTTTTTTGATACATGAGTTGTGATATGTGTTTAGGCATTTGTTGCATGTACTGTGGTTGTATTTTTTGTTCACTTTGTTGCATATTATGCATTTTGGTACTTCTGTCTTACAGCTTCCACACTTCCACTCCGGATCTGTTGGAATTTTAAGACAAGTTCGATGGTAGTACCGTTTGCAGCTTTTACACAGTATAGTTTGTTGATTGAGTCGTCCTGCTTTGCTGCAAACACTGCAGTTAGGTCCAGGGTTTAAGATATTCACTCCACATTTAAGTATATCTATTTTTCTGAGTTTTTTATTACCCTGTCTATAACGTAAAATTATAATTATGCGGTATGTGTGTATAAGACTTCGTCTATCAGGCATTCTTACTATGTTAAAAATATTAAAATATTTATAGAGTACTTTTATTGCTAACTGTAGTTGTATCTAAAATCACTGTTAAAACTGCGTGTCACCGTTATTTTTGAAAACTGAAACTTTTGTTGGATAGATCTTTTGGAGACGGTTTCAATGATATAAATTTTGTATCGGATCAATAACTTTTGAATATTTTTGAAACGAATTTCTTTAGAGCGGCACAAGAACACACATACCTGCCTGAATGCCTGATAGGAACTGCCTGATTATTTTTGTCATTTTATTCTAAATAAATAAATAAATATATATTATGTTCTTACTTCTTGATTACCCAAATTCAATCTATCTAGAATTTTTCAGAAATTCTTATCAGAATGCAGTTACAATTTTGTTTGTAAAGTAGAAAGTTGCCACATATTTTCAAAAGTATGTCTTCAAGAAAAGTCTGAATTTGTACAGGTGTATTATAAGACTTGGATACTTTAGCAAAATATGAAACCAACTTCATTATACCACTTGTCCAAATGCCTTTACGATTTAGACGTAGTGTTGGTCGTGCAAATATTCTTAACTTCTCTATTTAAACGCCTGCCATAACTGTTTTATTTGTTGATATAAAGCATTGTTAATGAAATAAAGAAATTCTATACAAACAAAGAAACAATTCTACATTAGAATTACAAACAAACCAGAGTGCGTGGAAGACTTACTATTATATAAATACCTCAAGACTCTAAAAAAAGCAAGCAAACAGCTACATATAAGTACTACATTTTTGTTTAGTCTAGTAGTTACATTTTATTGTTTTCTTAACCTTTAAAACACACATTCACACATGTGTCTGTTTTTGTTATCGCAACATCTTAAGTCAAATTCTTATTAGAAACAATTCATTTTTAAACTATAGTCCTTTTGCTGTAATTGTATACCTAAAGATTCATACACTAAATCAAAAGTGCTTATAGACCAAGAGAGGTTGACTGAGTATTTGTTTTTCATAAACACGAGGCATAGTTACTCAACTAAATAACTTACCTTAGACTTGGACTGCTAACTACTTATTTAGGTTTGAAAAATGACATAAATAATCGATGTCTCTGAAAAATCGTTTTTCTTGGGAGAAATGTTTAACTTTTTACTATTCGGAGAGTATACGTTGAAATTCCAGGAAACCGAGGATTTTTTCCCGACGAGAAATTACATGTAAAAGCTAAAACAAATTTTTAGCACAAAATATTGTGCATATAGTTACACAAGCCGCTTATGAATACGTCAGTTTAATCTCAGAGCCTTAAAAATCCGTTATTAAAACATTCACACCAAAGGTCTAATATTTACTCACAACAGCCTATCTTGTGTTATTGTTAACAAATCCAACGCAATCGATTACTCATTCGAAACTTTTAAACAGCCAAGCTACGGGATGCTACGGCAAGCCAAGCCAAGCCAAGCTATGGCTAGAGTATTTTGCTAGAAGAACAATCAGCGACTATTATGTGATAAATTTTACGTTGTTGTATGTATTTGAAAAGATTATAAATTAAAAGAAAAAATTGCCTACCATGTCCCTTTTGTTTTGACTTTTAAGTAGTTGCCTACATGTCGTTTGCCATAAAATTTTTGTCTACCTGCCCCTTTACCCGGAAAATTACACACATAAAGATGACAAGTTTATTTTAATTTTATTTATATTTCCGTTGGCGTAAAAACGTGCGTAATATACATTTACTAAATGTTGCAAGCAATAACAAAAGTCTTTTACTCGTAGCCAGTAATCAGAGCAAATATATTATGTATCATACGTTATCACATACGGTTTATTGACCTAATCATTTATAGATTGACGCCTTATTAAATAAATTTTGTTATGAAGCTTTTTTGTCTGCTTTATAAACATTTTCATATTAGAACCACATATATCCAAGTTGACTTCAAAAAACCTTTCTGTTGCATATTCCTTGTAGTATAAGGCAAGCATTTTAGTTTAACTGCCTGTTGCTCTGCTTATAATCGTTATTTAAACGTAAGGTGTTAACAGGTTTAAAACTTGCTTTTTTGTTAAAGCCCAACATCGTTATCAGAAACTGAAAATGAAGCTCATTAATCCGTACATCTTATCAATTTTTGTGTGTTTTGTTCGCATTTCAAATCCCGTAAGTTTTTAGCAACTTTTTAAATCTAAACTGTGATTAACTTTCGGTTTGTATACCTTTAGGAACAAAACGGCGATCAGAAACTTATGAATTCGTTTGTACATTTTTACTGGCGTCATCTTCAGTATTTGCTACACAACACAGCGGAATTTAGTAACGAGCCTAGTGCCAATGCACACGGCATATTTAACGTATTTCCTAAAATGTTAATTGATATGGAATACACAGGTAGTAATTTTTTAATTGACTTGATTCAGATGATATACATAGTTGTTAATTTGTTAAGCACTATTTTGTTTGTTTGTCCATCTTTTAGTCCATATACCTGACCACGATAAAATGATATTTCGGTACGCTGCGCACATAAATAATCAACGTAAAACTGTCAACATTTCAGACACTGTAGAAATATGGATAAGTTTAAACATGGCCACATATACAAACAAAGCAATTGTTGACGAGGTTATCCTACTGGCACAGGATATGAATTCCATCTCGGCAGGAACTTTTACCGGTTTATTGCTATATCCAGAATATATTCCTAAATATAAGCCAGTTATGTTACAAATCATACAAGCAACTGCATGGGAATTCGGTCCCAAGCTTGCTAGCAGTAGAATTAATTTTGAAGTTATGATATCCAACAGCAATTGCAGCTTACAAACCGGATTTCATATACCATACGCTAGAGTAAGCTACTTACGCTGGGAACTTCCATTTTGTCAATCAAGTTTCTTTACGGAGCAATATCGGGCCATTCGCGAAATCCAAAATTGTTCTTATCCAAAAAATATTCCGGTTCTTCTAATCTCCGAGACAGACAAAATTGCCTACTTTACAGAAACTGGTACCAGAGGACTCAGTAAAAACGACGGATGCGAACCTTTTGACGTTTTTAAAAGGAACACTCAAGCATTTTTGAACAACGCAAACATTACTTTTATTCAACGTGGAAACGTTTATTTGAATGATACAAAAACTTTAGAGGATCAAGTGGAAGAACAAAAGGAAGCCAAATGGCTGCAGTCTAATACAAAGTTGGACAGCAAAGTTCTGGGGTTTTCTGTCTATTTTGATACGCCTAATTTAAATATATCATTGTTATTGCCAACACTGCTAGAAACTTCATCAAAAATAACGCTTACAAATTTCTATAAGCTAACTAACGAAAGTCAAAATGTTTTAAATGCAACGCTGAGTGAAGTAATAGACTTTAAAAAACTACTTTTTGTAACTTCAAACTATACCACGCTCCACATGGAATTGACAATATTGCTAAGATATGAATCTGGTTTAGATATATTTGATGAACAAGAAGCGCGTATTACTCAAAGTATTCAACAAGCTTATAGTACTGCACTTGAGATAAACAAAGCTTTTCCGAAAACTGTTACTGCTTTAGTGATTACTAATTATATTGATTGGCGTTACCTGTTTAAAGTATTCGCGCATTTGGAAAGGCAGTATATTGAACAATCCGTAAGTACTGTTACCTGTCTAGTTTTTATTTAAATATTATGAGTAGATTTTTAATGTAAATTCTCAATGTTTTATGTTGTAGGTATATCTGCCAAAACTGGGAATTGCAGGAAATGTTGAACTTTGTAATGAACACATTATAAAAAGTCAATTGCATGAATTAAGCAGTTTAAATATTGACATACAAATTTGGTTAGAAAGCACTATTCCTCCCGACCCAAAACAAATCACGTATATAAATGCTCTTCAACCTTTCAATGAGTGCAAAAAAGTTTTTCGCAGTAGTGGTCTAACACAGCAAACAGATATTATTTATCATGTAACTATATTTCCGTGTGAAAATGAAGCAAACAACACAACTGCTAGAAACCAAGTGGATTAAGGAATGCTGTTGGACGAACTAAATAAGCAAGCGGTTGACGCTAATACTGTCCTAATAGTTAATACAGCTTTTGAATTTCCTAATTTTGCTATTTATAGTCAAATCAGTCCATTGTTAGGATATAATTTGAAAAATGAACGCAATATTTCTGAAGCTGCCAAAATTTGTGGCTGGTGGAGTTTGTTTGGCAATGGTTCAAATGGGGAACATATTATTGAAGATAAGAAAACAAGTAAACTAAATTCCGTAAAACTAATGCTTTTTAGTAGTTGTAAATAGAAATATATGATTATATAATTTTATGTAAATATAGCTGCTCGTAGAGTATTTGGCCTACCAATTACCAACCAAACAACACAAGAAATCGCATCTTCATCGACCCATTTGTTGTGGATTATGGCTTCATTTGTCATAGGTTTCATTCTGGTATCTGCACTGATAAGTGTTCTTTCAGTTTACTTTCGTACCAAGCATGATGTACTTTCGCCACAAGAAGGACTAGAGTTCCTCCAGGGTAAAGAAAACTGTTCGAAATTAACCGGAGCAGAAGCGGCATTTGCTCGGAATTATGACAAAGAACGTTACGAGCATCCCGAGTCGTCCTACAGAATAGGTTAGTCGTACAGAGAGCTGGCAAATGTTTTTTGAACAACAGAATTTTCGATATTTTTTATGAATTTACAGACAAGTCACTGTGTCTTGGTTCTGGTCAGTTTGGAATAGTTTACTATGGAACAATAAATAATGAACAAGTAGAAGTTGCTGTAAAGACACTGAAAAAGCGCTCAAAAACTTTTGAAAAAGCAGCATTGCCAGCACTAAGAAGTCTTTTGTGTGAAATTAAAATTTTATCGTATCTCGGTGACCATAATCATGTAGTAAAATTTTATGGAGCTAACACAGACAAATTGCAATCTGGAATCGTGTTTGTTTTCCTGGAAATGTGTAGTCTTGGCTCCTTAGCAAGTTTCCTGAAAAATAAAAGCAAAGATTGTGACAGTAATGAAAACTTTATGCAAGAGATGGAAGAAGATTTGCAGAGATGGAGTAAGGAAATTGCAACTGGGATGGAATACATTGCTTCAAAATTGGTACATTAATATCTTGTAATAAAAATGATTAGGTGGAGAAAACAGAAAGCTTCAATTTTGTATGATTTCAGTTGGTTCACGCAGATCTTGCCACAAGAAATGTTCTACTTGACTTCAACAAAAAAGCAAAAATTGCTGACTTTGGACTCTCTCGAAGACTATACAACTACACTTTTTACGCTAAAACCAGTCATGAACCTTTACCTTGGCGATGGATGTCACCTGAAGCATTAAAGCGTCTAGAGTTTTGCGAAAAGACAGATGTCTGGGCTTTTGGAGTCACCCTTTGGGAAATCTACACACTTGGCGAAACTCCGTATCCCGGGTTGGATTGGGATGTGGATTTTCCCAATAGGTTGGAAAATGGTTTGAAACTGGGAATGCCAAAATATGACAACAAGGGCATGTACGGCATTATGCTTATGTGCTGGCAAATAAATCCAGATTTACGGCCAACCTTTTCTGAATTACGTCATAAAGTAGAGCAAGCCGGTTTGGATATTTTAGAAAGATTTACAGAAAATACAAACGGATATTTGGAAGATTTATGTGAAGGTCATAGCGAGACATTTGAATAAGGCGTTTATTTTAAGCAATAACAGCGCATTACATAGATAATATGTAAATAAAATCGAAAAATATTGAAACTAAAAATTAACAATCTGTTATTTGTCTTGTTTTTCTGGAAAAATAACATTGTTTCTGTCTCTATACCTTGTAAACAATTCAAAGCGTTAAGTTTAGCCAAGAATAATATATTGATAGAGAACTTTTTATGAAATATTGGCATTAATCTTTGCAGGTTATAGCACACAACTTTCACAAGCTATTTCTAGACTCCACCAGTCCATGACCAAGTTTGGAACGTGTGCTTAGCTTGGTGATTTATTACCAGTCTTTGTTTTTCGTTAGTTGCTAATAACATAGGTTTAATTTAAATTCATAACACATTTCTACCTTCTTGTCTTACCAAACAAATATTCATATAATATACAAAAAGTTATGCGTACTCATTCATTGTGCGCTTTAAATCATACTAGTGTTCAGTGCTTACCAGTATATTAATAGCACTGCTACTGCCACTTGCTACTCTGTTCCTAAAACTTGTTTGCACCAAACTTGCCTTGTCTTTGTCGCGCATGACATCACAAGTTATCTTTGAACATGCGTAGCGAATTGCTGCGAAGAATGCAAAAGCGTGTCTTGCATGTTCCAACACCATGTCTTTGTGGTTACAAGTCCAGCAAATTAATATTTTCAGTTTGTTTCTGGACAGCATACAATGTACAACTTTGTAGGCTACTAAATGTGCAGAATAAAAAACTCATAGTTTGCTATATAGTTTTTGCTCGCTAATGCAAGTGTTCTTTGCAATGTTTATTGATAATAGTGCAAAATATTGAATTGGTGTTTCGAAACATCTTGTGACAATGATACAGTTTACAGATCAACCTCAACCTGAGTCTTTAAATAGCTTGCCTTCTTATCGATGGCGAATTCCAGCCTGTTTAGTGGGCTTTGCTGATCTGGTGGGTAACATAATACATGAAACAAAATAATAGTTACATGCAAATATTTAGTTCTGAAATACTTTAATTGTTCTTTAGATCTACTCAACTGCATATACTTATGTATTTCTTTCCTGGCTATACAATGAATACTATTTTAGTGATGAAACAGAATTCTTAAAAGGTACTTAAGTCTCGGCAAATTATTCAGGGTCAAAAATTACATGAAAAATGAAATTTTTTGTCTTTTTGAATTCATATAGAAAAAACTTGGTTACTTATTGGAATCATTGGAGCAGCAATTTACATTCCATTCTGCCTTTTGGCAATCTATTATTCTATTGGATTGATTGCAGTAACAATAAGAGTAAGTCCAGCCATTTAATTGTTTTGAAAATTAAAAGCACGAAACAAACGAAATTTTATAATTGTATGTTTAGAAACCTCAAGGTGGACTAAATGAAAACTACACTGCCGGGGACGAAGCCGAAATAAACTTTCGATACGTTTGGCACTGGCGTTATTACAACTTAGCTGCCCTGGTGCTTGCCTTAACTATACTCATTGTGTCTATTATATTTTCCTGGGATTGGATAAAAGCTTTGGTTCATTGTGCTGTGCTGTGTGTGCTACTGGTTGTGGTGAAACAACATTTGGAAGAAATTCGGGCATTTATTAAGTTACAGGATCAAAGGGAAAAACTGAGCATTCGAAGAAGAAGTAAAGCACTGATGGACATGCTACAATTGGTAGATGAACCACAAATAATACAATGCCATGAAAATAAAATGGAAATTGTTTGAAAATCATTTTATGACGATTTTGTCACATGTGGTGCAATAAATCATCAGCTTGTGCACATGGTGTAGGATTTGGGATAGGTTAAGGCAGTGTGGAAAAACCGGTTTTTTAATAATATTAAATGTGCTTTGTGCACCACGCCAGCATCTGTACAGGGGCCATCGGCCAGTAACTTATTCCAGTGGATACAAGTTTTAACTTAATAAATTTATTCATTAAAAAATAATTGAATAAAATTAATCTTTTGTGTTGAGATTTGAGCAAACTGTGCTACTGTCACTTGCAATTACGACTAATGTACTTTATTGCAATAGAAGTAAAAACTTTTGCATAGCAGACACGTGAAGTTTTTGCAACAGTGCATCTAAACACATTAGTGATGTAACTGAATAGCAATCAAACTATCCACAGAGCTTGAATTAATATTGTTGCACAGTTGGAAGTCAATATTAATCATAAACCTCCGCCAGATAAAACTGGCTCATTTACAGAAAGCTCGTAAATTGAAAATGTGAGTTTAAAAATCATAAATTGAAAACCGCACCTAATCGCAAAGCAGATTTTGTAATATTTCTTAAATAAAAATAAAATATTATGGTAAGAACATAAATAAAACAAGAAATAATATATGACCATATTGTTTTAATTCCATAAATGGAACTGGTCATCGAACACCTCCGCTGTTTCTCCTATTACTGGATGAAATTCATACATCGTTCAGATGGTCATTCATGTGTTATTTTCTGTCATCCTCTATTAAATAATTTTGACATAAAGTTAATTAGCACTTTATTTTAAGTCGGTAACGAAAAGCTTAGAAGTAAAGTACAAGCACGTATACTTCAACAGCAGCGCCGTGGCATTGAAATGGACCCGCTGTAGTAGTCATTTATGCTATGAATTTCATGTGTCATTATCCTTTCAACTGGTTTCAAAAGATAATTGTATGGATGAGACAATAAATTTATTTACTAAAAAATGAAGCCGTGTGTTATGACGCATGCATGATTATTTGAGTTTATTTGATTTGATTAGTTCCAGTCAACATGATAATTTACACAATTGTATAAATTGTTCCAAGTCCATTTTTACAAAATTACAGATCAGCCTTTTTTTAAATTACTTGCTTATCCCCGATTTTTTCTGAAAATCCAAATAAAACAAAATCGAAAAAATTATCACAGTAAATTTTATAATTTCTATTTCCATATAGCTTATAGCTTCCATTACCCACCTTTCCAACTTCTTTCGAATCAAGTTGATCTTGACAGCTAATTATCGCCAGCCCAATGCCAATGCCAGCTCCAAGCGTGACTGGCCAAATTTTTCTACAAATCACGGAGAAGACACCTCCTGCCAGAACACCCGATCCTGAAAGCAGTTTAATGAATCATTATCAAATGAACTAATATTTCAAGATTACTCCCATTTAATTATCACTTGAAAAGTTTGTCCTCTCACCAATTTTTATCACCGAACCCGCCAGACATCGATCTAATGCTGACAATTCCTGGTTTTCAAGCTTGCATCCCTTTTCCTGTGGTTTCTCCTCGCACTTCTGCTCAGCCATGCTTCAAACTGACTTCTCCGTCACTCTGGCACTCTTATGGAGGTGATACCACTTAGTAATCCACTTTCAGGGGAACTTGACTTGACACGTCGAGGAGGAGACGAGGATGGAGAAGGGGGTGGAGAAGGTATGCGATCTTAACTTAACTGATAATGTGTGCCTGTCACAAGTTCTCAAGAAATCAAAGTCTACAAAAGTAGTACAAATTAAATAATTTAATGTTGAAATTGCTGCTGTGGAGGAATTGGGGATTGTCATTACAAAATTATTGGAAAATATTCATGAAATATTCGTTTATATTAACATTCCAGCTGTGTCTAGGGTTTCCGGTGACCTTGCCGACGCAAGCATGTGCATGGCTCAAATGCATTGTAAAAGCACCTGCTTCGCATTATGCATCATAATGCACTAATGGTCATTAAATTAATAAGGAAGTTCATTCAAACCGTTAATTAAAATTTCAAAATGATGATACATTTATTCTCATTATCAAGAGACGAGTAAAATGATATGCAACTTGATTATTGTGATTGTAACGTTTACCCATATAAATTATTGTTGTAAGCTCAACCGATGGAAATAAATCTAGCAATTTAAAATTGTCTAGATTATTATCGCAAGTTAGCCAGACTGTTTAAAATACTCCAAAAGATCCTTTTCCAGTTCCTTTAAGAATTAACATGAGCATTGAACTTTGAAATTTCTTTGCTATTAAATTATTGCTAATAATTCATTTCAACAATTACACATATTATTTACTTTAGGATTGGTTGTAGGCCCATATCGCTTCACCACGTTTCCCTTTTTGTCCACCAAAAACTTGGTAAAGTTCCACTTGACAAAATCCCCCAAAGTTCCCCCTTGCTGCTTTTTCAAGTAGACCCACACGGGATGAGCCTTAGCTCCGTTAACGTCCACCTTGGCACTCATGTCATAACGAACATTATACGTAGCAGCAAACTCCTTAATTTCCTTTTCCCCCAGAGGCTCCTCTCCCATAAATTGGTTACAGGGAAAGGCCAATATCCTTAGTCCTTGACTTTCAGCATACTTTTCATAGAGCTCGGTTAGCTGCTGGTAGTTAACGCAAGTGTAGTGGCATTTTGAAGCGACGTTTACCACGAGGAGTACGTGACCACGATACTTTTCCATGGCTTCAGTGGTCCCATCAATACTTCGATAGGTAAGATTATACAAACTGCTTGGTGACGATTCACCCTTAAAGTAAATTTTATAATAAGAAATTAAAATCATTGGGATTACCAATAAATTGTTTCGTAGAAAAACAACATTACCATTTTGCTTATGTCTTTTCTTTGGCGTCACCAAATGTTATTTTCAAACTTGTAGTAAATCTTCATACTACAATAGACGAAAGACAAAGATTACTTTGTCTTTGTTTGAAGAATTGTAATTGTTCGTAAAGCATATTACTACGGCGATTATCTACATCGTTACTAGCGTTCATCTTTAGATTTTCAAGGCAGTCCTTACATGTAGCTTTAGGTTCAAAACTTTCATATTCATGAAATGTAAAATATACTTACCGGTGAAGCTAAGAACATTCAAACATCATTTCATATCATCATATCTGTGACAAACTTAATTTATTTCAAAAGAAGCTAAACATTTTATGGTTTCAAATATGAAATACGACTTTGGAAAACATCAGATTCTGATTTATTTCAATACTTGAAATACATAAATGATCAAGACAAAATAAGCTTCAAATAAATTAATCAACCATTAATTACAGACAGAACTATACTTTGAGTTTCGCCGCAGGATGTGCATGAAATATGCTTTAATTAACAAAAGTGGACAATTCCACAGAAATATTGATATTCGTATTAGATGTTGTGGACGTACACTTTTCATGAAGTTCAAGATATTCCTGGGACGCCGGGGTAAGTAGAAGTTTGTGAAAAAATTCACAAATGTGAGTGAAGTTAGGTCTATCTTCAGGATTGTCTCTCCAAAAGGTCGTCATAAATGAGTATCTGAAATAATATAAATTGTAAAATGTCATACAAAAAAATCCTGTTAATACAATTCTTTTTAAAATACAAGTAATTTGTAGCTAACATTCTATTTGTAGCGTTGATTGGTCTGTTTGGCCTTTTTCCTTTAACTAAAGCTTCTATAAACTCATCATTATAAGAATGTCCTGCAAATGGCACTTGTCCTAAGGAAAATATTTCAAATAACAAAATGCCTGTGGATTTCAAAATAAAACTCGTTTAGCGTGAAAAATCCACGAATTTTGCAAAAGGTACATTGAAACAGTAATCAATTATCTACAATTTGAATAGCAATTTGCAATTTACAATTCTACTTACCATACGCCCAAACATCAGATTTAACCGAAAATCGCATATCCTGCAGGCACTCAATAGCCAGCCATTTCCATGGCAATGGACTTCGTTGCTTTTTGATGTAGTTTGAATACTCAAACAACTGTCGAGACAAACCAAAGTCACCTATTTTAGCAGTCAAGTATTCATTCAGTAGAATATTCCTTGCTGCCAAGTCTCCATGAATGACGTTCTTTTGGCTGAGAAATTCCATTCCATTAGCAATCTCGTATGCCCACTTAATCAGTGTCATGGTATTTAGTTCATTTACTGAATTCACGTAACTGTCCATGTTAATGTAAATCTTTTTCAGATTAGGCGGAAGAAAATCTTCTCCGTCTGGTTTTATCCCTACTAAAGTCTTAAACCGATTTCGGTGATCCTGTAGAAAATTTAAAAGGTTTCCATTTTCGCAAAATTCAATCGCAATAAAGACTTCTCGGTTTTTTATGTTTTTTGTGTGTGCCCCTTCTAAATTGATAATGTTCGGATGCATTCCAATAAAACCCATGATTTTCAGTTCGGATAAAAGAGCTTTAAAATAGCAGATATCGTCCATGGTCCTTGCCGTTTTAATAGCCACCTGGACACGTTCTCCATCTTTGCGCTTGAGTGTACCGCGAAGTACAATGGCATACGCCCCACTTCCCAGCACTGTGTTTTCGTCAATTTCTAGTTGTTCTTTGCTAATTTCATAGCTTTGGTTGTAAGGCAAAAAAGATGCGTAATTATTCACTTCTTCTAAGCTTGAGTACTGCTGGAGAAATTCTGGCCTCCCAAAAATGAATTCATCAACTTCCACTTTACTCAACAATCGTAGCGCTTTCCTTTGAAGTTTAATCTTCCAAACGAGGAAGAGTATTAATGTGATTATAGCAATTACAATAATGGAAATGACAACCCAGAGAATCCAGGTTGAATCTCCTTTTGCCACTTCAAATCCAACAAAAAACGTTTTGACGTTCCTGTCAAATTTATTAAACGCTTCGCACGTGTAGGTACCCTGAAGCTCAGCCACAGAAACGTTCACCAAGTCTTCATGCGAAGGGAATCTTAGGATAGACATTACCTTGCTTCCTTGTTCTGAACTAGTCGTTTTCTCTTCAATCGGACTTGGAACCATTTTACCTTGATACTTCCATTTTATTATTGGAGGTGGATCCCCATGAGTTTCGCATCTAAGTTCAAAATTCCGTTGACCCGTGTAATTCCATAGGGCAACTTGAGCATTTCCTACAAAAGTGATTTGTGTATAAACACGAATTGGAATGTATTTCCGAATGTAACCTTCCATTTGTTTCAAAAAAGTTTCGCAGAAGAGTTTGGACACGTCCGTCGAATTTATGTGAACTTTGGCAGTGTAGTTGAAAAAACCGTCAACTTTTCTAAATTCAGTGCTGCTTTCCACTATCCGTGCATATTCCCATAGTTCCTGTTGTTTTTGTGTATTTTGTTGAGTTCTCACAATTCCGATTCGGGTCCCCTTTGCAAAATGATAAATAGATCCAATACATGTAACAGACACATTTTCGCCCGCATATACCTTCCAATCCCTAATTTCTGTCTCGTACGATCTGGGAGTCCAGCAAAAAGACATAAACCCCTTTTCTAGAGTGTATCTGTCTTTTGGTATGCCAACATCTGCACCTACATACAATTTATTTCGTAGGTCTCGGGACCCGCACCCAAAACTATCCTCTTGACAGATTGGGGGTAGCGAATGTACAAAGTGCAAAGCTTCCGCTCTATTTTTGTTCCAATCCCAATTTGCCTTATCATCATCCCGTAAACAGAAAACCACTCCGGTAGGCGGAGCACTGACCCACATTTGCGAAGGCCATATCTCCCGAACAATTTCCTTAGGAGTTTCATCCCGACAATTCATACTGTTTGTATACATACGCTCACAACTGGCCGCGTCGTAACATTTAAGTTCATCAGTATTGAAGTCAATAACGTTGGAGTGTTCTGCGGATTTGCATTTAAAATTTTTGCCGGTGTGATTGGATTCAATCCACTGCAAATCAACTCGGCAATCCACATTTTGTCCCAGTATCTCACGATGCTGATATAACGACCCATTTCGTGTAGTATTATTTACTACGTCTACGTAAAGGGTGTCGTTGACATCTCTGGAAATGTCAAGTAGACTATAAGTCATTTCCCACTCTGACTGATATTTTTCACTGCGACGAGCACGAGCACAATTTAATTCTAATTTTTCTGGAATATTATATGGCTTCTCATAAGTCAATTTGAGTATAGCCGTGTAAATTGATTCCAACTGCAAATCTTGCGATTCAAAACTGAAATTGCTTGAATACGAACGTGGTTTAAAATCTCGTATTTCCTCCACGTCCCAAGTGACCGCACCAGATGGCTTCTCGCAAAGCCATTCAACAGGGTAGGACGCACTACAACTAAAGGCCAATAAAAAATGTCTAGATGCTTTCAGTGGGACGGAACCTTGCTTTGAAGTTGCATTCCAAGTAACATTTAGCATGTTCAGCTTAAAATCAAATGCGGACAGGTTTACTGCTGGAGCGGGAGCAGTAATGTACTGATTATAGTCACTATTATTTGATCGGTTATTATGGTCAATCATTTCCACCAAAGGTAGCTTGCTGACCCCCTGTAAAGACGTAGATTCTTGGCTCATGACTCCCAGTGTTTGCAATCTTATAAACGTGGTTGTTGGGGACTCCTTAGCACTAATCGACGACCGCTGCATAGTATGCAATGCTGAGATGGATCCAAAATGATTACATACCTGAATGAAGGCTATCAGTAGTCTAACCTCCGCCATATCCTCCTTTTTTCAGCGGACTTCAGTAAATTTAACGTCGTCTATAAATTGTATGTATAAGAACTGATTTAGCCTTTTCAACAATGACAAGTTGGTTAAAATTGTAAAAAAAAGTTGTAAATTTTATAGTCGCATAGCGCAATTCATACGCTTATTGGAAGTTCAAAGAATGGTTTTTTCCGCTTTAGCGGTTTCTCTTTGTGAAATTCTAAAAACTATCAAGCAATCTGTGTTTTGAAACATACGACCATCATATCAAAACATGTTTTTCTTATTATTATTTAATTGGTACGATTTCTAGTTCCTACTTCCTACATTCAAACGTAGTAGTGCATCTTTATGTGAATTCCAGAACACACAATTTGTATTGAATGTATTACAAATGATAATAAACTTTTGCCAGTTTGCAAAATATTATAGCGTATTTTCCTTTTATTTACCGCCATGTACGTCACCATTGTATTATTTCTTTGAAATCAACACTTAAGTAAAATGATTACTTACTAACATTCTAACACAAAATATTTTTTTTTCAATATTGGTCATTGTGGTCTGTGCATTGTCATCTCTTAATATTTCAAAATAAGAATCATCCAACAATATTCATGCAATGCACTGTGGAGTGAAAAAGCAAAAATGTTTTCTTTACACTTGTGGGTGTCATCGTCACCATAAATTTACTTAACTTTGCAGTAAGTAAACGCTTTGTGGGAAGGAAGCCTCTACAGAATTTACTAAACTTTATGACATATATTATGTCTAGTTACCTGATGACACAAACGTTTTATTTAGAAGTGGTGTGCACTTTAGTAAAATGTCCTCGCATTTCAGTTGATTCAGACAATAGTAACCTAATTTTTTACTTGTTCACTAAAAGTTTACGCATATAGACGTAGACATGATACCAATCAGCAATCAGTGACTGAGTATCAGTCATTATTCCACACTATATCAAGCTGAACAAGGGCATCTCACAATGCCCCGAATTATAAGGTATATGCTTAATGCTAAATAAATAATAAAGTAATAAATTATGATGACTTCATTTATGTAAAAACACAATTATTTCTAGACCCCTGTGAAACTACATACCTATATTAGTAGCTTATCAAAAGTTATCTTGTAAATGTAGTGATGTAACTAAGGGATATCCCAGAGAATTTTATCTTGAACATTTGAACAATTTTAAACAAGATGTTTCAATGTTATGTGAATTTTAGATGATTTTTTTCAAACGATAGTACTAGTCAACGACGATTATCATCTACTTTGTTTAGATTAATCGTCTCATTTTAGTCTCTCAGAAGAAGATGAATTTTGAAAAATAAGTGCTGATTTTTGTGGTTGACTACCACTAATATATTATTTCATTTGACGATGGGCGTACAAAGATTTTACCTAACTTTGGACAAAACCTATTCCCAGTATTATCCCGGGGAATTGATAACTGGGAAAGTTTACCTAACCTTGGTCGGGGAGGAACTTGTTACCGGTACCATGAAAAAATAGTTATGCTTTGTATAATACACACTTTATTCAGGGAAACATGAGTATGCTTTGTATACTTATATTCAATCATAGAAATTTGGATGATTTGGCTAGGAATTCTTGTCCGTTTTCTCGGGCAGGCAACCACACACTGGATCATAGTTGAGAATTATTCTGGGGATGGCGAAAGCAATTCGACTTATCAGTACCCTTACAACGGTCGTGAGACCTACTTTGACATTCACGTTCGCGTTCTAGGCGACGGGGTGAATCTTACCAAGCTTTCTCAGGGAGACACCGTCATTCCGTTTTCCTTTCCAATGCCCAATCGTGTCATGCCCTTTGACTGCCAATTTGAAAATGGGTCCGTTTTCTACGGAGTGCAAGCTTTTATCACAGGCCGTTTTACACAGGCTGCTCCTCAAACGGAAGTACTTCCGTTTTTCATTGGATGTGTAGCCGACCTGAACAAAATGCCGGGGGTAAGGAATTCTATTCAAGTGGAGGGTTCGGAAAAGTGGTAATCTATTCCCTTGTTTTGCTGCTGCGGTAGTTCTAAACCTTGTGTTATTCAGACATACACACCAAAAATGGGTTTTTGTCCTGGAGAGGTGATCCCTTTCCAGGTCAACGTGAACAATCAGGCAAGCTCGGCCATTTCTGATGTGAGGGTGTCAATCATGCAGATTTGGAGTTTCTTTGCTTTTGGTGTGACGGGTAAGCAATTTAGACAGGAGTTGACGGAGCTACAGAGGGTGATGGTTGCAGAGCGAGTGAAATCCGGAGAAAGTATTCAATGGGAGGCACAGGGACAGTTAGTGGTTCCAGAGGGTGTGCCACCCACACAGAGTGAAGAGGCTAGTACCATTGTTCAAATGGGTTATGAACTAATGGTAAAGTCAGCTATTTCATGTAAAGTTCAACAATATAATTTCATTAATCTTTTCATAATCATAATCTTTTCGTTAAATTTCACTAATGCTTCAATTTAGGTGAGTTTTGATTACAAGCGTGCCGAAGGATGCTGTTGTAGGGAGCGTATTCATAGCGTTCATCACCCAATAAATGTGGGAACCGTTCCGTTGTTGTAAAAGTTTTTACTGTTCATTATTGGTGTCGCAGGTTAACCTTCCTATTCCTTCCTTCCTAATTTCCCTAGATAGCTTGCCATAATATATCAATAATACATAAAGGTAGTGGTTTATGAGAAATGATTGAATACAGAAATATCAAGGTTGGAAGAGTTTATGGTATATAAAGCAATAAATATCTACACTTGTTCACTAAAAATTCAAATTATGCCCTCGTCATAAAATTCTTGCTTTAAAACTCTAACACCCAGAGATGGCTCGCGGGTTAAAATCTAGGCCGGGTAACCCGTTTTTGCCCGGGTTTTAACGCCCCCACCCGGCACCTGGTTGGGCTGGGTTTTTTGGGCAATAATAAAACCCCATGTTAAATTTAAACCCATAAATGGCGCCATTTTCTATGCCCCCAAATACATGCATGTATTAAAAAATAAAGCCCGTTAAAACCCAAAAACCCGTTATTGCCCATATAAACCCAACCCGGCGGGTTTAAATGTGGAAACCCGCGGGTTTAGCCATCTCTGCTAACACCACACAGACCCACACTAAATCTACAACGCATAATATTCACAATATGTAGGTAGTTACACTTTAATAGTTTAGAAAAACTGCAACAAGATTTGTACAATTTAATATAACTGAACTGTTGGGGCATTGTGAGACATATCTGTTTCAGCTTATAACTTTCAGCTATGTCGGACAACCAGCGAAATGGAATACCTTTTAGTTTTTTTAATTTACAATAATTCCATTCAAATTCACTCTTTCGGTTATTCATATGCTAATATCCGCCAAACTACGTGTGTTTGGGGTTTGTTTGGAACTTTGTCTAAGTTACATGTGCTCCTAAAGTAAAGTTCTGTGATAGAACTTCTGTCTAGCTAACTACTGTCATAATTTCAAGTTACATTAAAAGTTGTAAAGTTAACTACTGTATTTTTAAAATCTTGACTGAAAACAGCAAAGTGTAGTGTGGGATAACATCACGTGTATTTCAGTTAAAGCAGCATGAAGGCACTTAACCATAATATAACCCACCTCCTCCACAAAAACTACATTTCATTGACAATTCACCACTAAAAAGCTTAATCACTTTTCCAACAATTAAACTACCTTAATTTTTCACCACAAACTCCCTTGTAAATGTAAAGACACAACTAAATAAACAGACAACGTTAACAAGCTGGTGTAGTTAGTATTATGTCTTTTTACTCATTATATAGACACCTGACACATAAATAATTTTCTTTTGACTTGTTTTTCTGTTACAATTTGAAATAATAAACTATTTATCTCTACTCTCCATTCTCAAAAAAACTACAGGTTATCCTCCGGAAGCTACTTTTTACCCACGTTCCTCTGAAAAACAAGTTAAATATAAAAAACCACCACGATTAGAAATCAGAACATAATTTTAACTATTTATAATATTCAGGAATCAAGGTCAACCCCAAAACTAGCTATTTATTAGCCACCCACCTTCACAACATCTGTGGAATTAAGTTTATTATGACAGTTAGCCATTGCCATTCCAATACCAATCCCGATGCCAAGGTTCACTGGCCAAAATTTTCTGCGGAAAAGGATCAGTGATAAAGCACCGCCACCCAGAGCACCCGATCCTGAATAAAACCAACAACTAATTAATTCCACCTCCTTAACTATCTTTCCAACCAACTTAATCAACTTGTAAATATTTTAATCACCAATTTTAATGATCGCATCCGCCAAACACTTATCCAGCGCTGTGGGGATCTGCTGCTCGCACGCCACCGTCTTCTCCTCGCACTTGGACATCCTTCCGGGCGTCACTGATTAAATCGGACACTTTAAAATTCCTTAAACTTCTGACAATTTAACTTTTAAAAGTGGAAATGGATGAGGAAGAGGCAAGTGGTCACTTCAGTAATAATTTGGATCTAAATTCACCAAAATATCCACAAAATTAAGTAAAAACTGACTAAATTACAGATTACTTAACCGTAAAGTTAAAGAGTGTTAGGGTATTACCGTTAAAATAATTTGGAAAGTGGTTAAAAATTGTGAAATTGGCCGAATGAACTACTCCCTGAAGAGCTGCTGATGATCATATGGCCTTGTTTTGGCTTACCGGCAGTGCACACAGAACAATCCCAGAACAGAACAACATTGCCCATCTATCCCTATCCCGTGCTCTGTGCTGAGTAGTGAGCTTGTACGTGAGCCGTTTCCAACACGGAGTAAGAAAGTAGCGCAAGTGCCAACTAACTCTCTAACGAAAGGCCATTTTTGAAACCTGTTTTTGCAAAGTTAATTATATTTTTAATTTGTCTTTGACTTGATACAAGTAATACATAGTTTTTATATACGTTTTAACAGTAATTTTGAATCTGAACTTGGTTTTCCGAAATTTGTATGCATATTATATTGGATAATATTCTTTCAAGATCTGTTTTGAAATTAAATTTTTGTTGTAAAATTAATAGACTTTTGCAATATTTTTTAAACATCTAAGAGTTGATATAGTGTAGAAAATATGTTTAGTTCTGGTATGTTTATGTAATATATGTATATATGCTTTCCCAGGCAGTTATGTTTGTAGGTATTTTATATTTATTACCACAGCTTGAATACCACATTTTAAGGATAGGATGCTTGATCGATAGTTAGTTTTGATGGCTTAAATTACTAGCAATTGACTGGAATTTTACATGTAATTTTAAGAATACTGTGAGTTGTGATAGTTGTGAAGGAAAGTACACAGATATGATACGAAATGGACAGACGGACACAAAGAATCTCTGTGAAAAGGCTACGTGCTAGCTAGATCACCCTACCAGAGGAGATGTCTTTGTCTGTTTAGTAGGCGTATGAAATGCTAGCAATAATGCTATGCTACTGACTGACTTTCTTTTGCATGGAATCAAGACTGAATTCTACAGATCGTTTAATTAATTTTTTATGCACACTGCACACATTATTGACGACACATAATAGACAGTTTATTCTTAAAAGTATATTCATAGTTTTGTACATCCATTAACTATTTAATAATTTGTTATTTTAGCAACTATCCCGCATAGCCAAGTTGGTCGTGTGTAAATCCATCCCAAAACTCCATATTGTCTTTTATCACCTCTGTTCTACCCGGCTTATCATTCAGCTCAAACCAAAAGATATCCTTATCATCATCGTCCCCTTGCCCCGTTGTTGCCCTCCGCCACTCTTGTTGAGGCTGCCCATCTCTCGCAAAAGTAGCCCAGCTATTCACCATAAGCTTGCTAAACTCAAAGTACTCCTCATCCCCAGCCTTGATTTCGGGGTAACCCTCATACAGAAATAGAAACTGTAGCTCATCCGCATGACTTAAAAGACCCATCTCCTTGGCCGGAAATCCAGGCTGTGCCTTATCCGCATAGCTTTTATAGGGCGGCTTAGTCACATAATATAAATAAGTAGGACTATATTTTCCGTGCAGTAGAGCACTTACGTAACTACAATGAATCAACGCTCTATCGTCTTGTGATTTTTCACCTGTTTCGGTCAGGTGAAGCGCATGCGCTGTTATCATGATGGTCATGCGATTTATTAGCCCGACCAAAGGAAAAAGTTGTAAACAAGATATTTGCACCCACAACGTACTAAACTTATCTAATTATCTTATCACCAGAGCTGGTTATGGTCACATGGAATTTTGGTCACATGTGCATATATTAATTATAGTAGCAAATTGATGTAGAATAAGAAGCTTGGCAATTTAAAGACCAAAAAAATGTGAGTTTAATTTGGAAACAAAAGATGGATTTACTAATTCTGTGCAACCCAACACAAGACGCTTATTTGTAATATTATTTCGTAGCTTGCGTATTTTATAGTAGCTATTTGTAAAATCTTTGATAAAAACTACAAAATATACCTTTATAATTAGCAAATAAAAAAACGTATTGAAATTGGCATAATTTGTAAAACAAAACAATAATTTTATTTGCACTTTTTGGACAGTTTCATTAACACTTTATACCTTAATATTATAATTTGGTACATTCTACAAATTTTGGTTCGGTTTTTGGAATTTTATTGCATAGAAATAACATACATATTATTACACTGGACACTGACTATTGACGATTGAAGACTTGAAGTGACGCAGTCTCACAATACCCCCACTCTAGTAATTAGACCGTTTTAGAAACTTAACTGCAATTATACAAGCTTTGAGTTTTTATACTATTCACTTGGACCTCTTAAAGAATTCACACTGATTGTCTTGGTCCTCCCCATTTCCTCCATTCCTTGGCGGTTCAATCCCTTGGAAAGCTGCCGTAAACTCCGGCGTCTTCGTAGTCTTCTTCCCAGTCAACACTCCTTCTGATGCCATAACTTCCAGTTATGAGTGGGTCACTGCAATTAACAAATTAATTGTTGATTAACTCGGTACACACCTGCGGATAAGGGTTTATTCAAGTAATTTTAAGGTTATGGCTTACGTAAGAAGCACCACAAAAAGAATCAAACAAGCGGAAACCAGGAACGTGGTGAACACGTACAATTTGCTAGGTGTAAAATTATAATGTTGAATCATTACAATTCAATAATTCAATTAAATCACTAATTAGCTAACTTCACAATTTGGTGCCCAACTATCAGCAGATGAGTACAACTGCAATGCAAAATGAAAGGTATCTTAGAAAAAAATCCAAGTCCGTTGATGATTCATGACTATGATTGACACGGCAACGAAGAGAACAGTGACAATTCAGTCGTTTGAAATCGGTGTTCGTGTGTCGTCAATGTAAAAGCGTAAAATGGTGAAAGAAAGGGAGAAAGTGACTTTTGTAATGCGGAGCATTAGGAGACTGATGCAACCACCCCACTCCAAGTTACCCATTGCAATGTTTTTTAATGCACAGTAAAATAATTTAAATCAATGCTAAAAGATTCAGCTCATTTAACTTCCCTAAAGTATTTCAATCAGAAGAGTGTGAAGCATATATTATTAGCGTGTAATTATCATTTAAAACAGCTAAAGTTTCATTTTGCCCCAATGACTCATTCTGAATAGAAATGAACGCTAACTAACACAAGACAAAATGAAATTAATGGCTAGTATAATTAAGAGGTACATTCAGAGACTCATTGTCTATTTCTAATTAACTACTATTTAATTAAATAAGACTCAATTTTATCAACTCAACTAATTTTATTTTCCAAAATATCAATTCAATACAGTATAAAAGGTTTACAACGGTTTACTATCAATTTGGCTTTTATGGAAATTCTCACCCTACTACACACATTCCATTTTTATAAAACTAATGCAACCCAAACCGCAGAATTTGAATTTAGAGAATTAGAATTTAAAGAACCTAACCAGGTTAGGTGAACTGTGTTTTACATATACTCAAAGTGACAATAATGTCACATCTCTACTAGCTAACTAAGTATAAATATTTATTACAAGATTTTGTAAGTTAACCTGTTCTTCTGATGATAATTTACTACTGATATGTTCTCAATAGTATGAATTGTTACCGTTTAAAACTGCAATTTTTTTGATACAATGAGGCCAATACTCAAGGATGCTAAAGCCAATGCCACTACCATCAAGAATGATGAATCGCGCTGCTTATGCTCCTTCTTTAAGTTCTTTGTCTTCATGCCACTTTTCTTCTTCTTCTGGTCATTCTGGAATGCCACAACCTCCTGTCTTGACACCCTCTCATCATAAGCACCATGACCGTTCACCACCTGAACGAACGAAACCTGCTTCAATTTTGGAAACAATTTCCAAATGTTGCTGGTCAGCATCTTCTCCCTGTCTTGATAAATTGTAATCCTTAGCTGATCATCATCTCCCTCAACATCTTCTTCAACAGCCTGTTCGAAGTAGCCCAGTTCTTCCAACGCCGGAAAATATAGAAGAAATCCACAGTCCTTTGGCAACCAAGTGCCAGACAATGCAAACCGCTTCAACTTTTTTAGAGACAAAGCCCACGGAAAATAGACTGCCCAAAGACTTTCCTCGTGTAAACCCGTGTCAACCCGAACCAGAGCCGCTTGCAAACTCCCGTAGACAAAGTCCAAGTTTAAGTCTTCCAGAGTGTATTCCCAGTAGCGTCCCAACACATCCAGTAAGAAAGGTAAAAAAAGCCTTGGTGTATTCCCAAGTGACTCAATGCACACACCCAGATCCAGTTTTTTTACAGGAAAAGCCTCAAATCGGTGCAATCCTGGACACCGAAGTCCAGTAACAGCTGGAGAAAAGTCCAAACAGCATATGTGCAGGTGTAGGGGCGGACCTCCATTACCATCCAGTCGCACCTCGGCTTCTTGACCATCTTCAGGGGTGGGAAGGGAAATTTGATCCAGTTTATTGGCATACTTTCGAAGTAGCGCATTCTTTAGGGAAGTGTCAGCAGGACAGCAGTTTAAGATAATTAACCGCTTCAACTCGGGCAGCTCTGGAAGTAGACTCAAGTTCATTGGCGTTCCAGCTCGATTTTCTTCCACGTGACATTCATACTCGACCTTGAGCGACTTCAGGTGGGGCATCAGACTAAGACTCAAGCCAACTTGAGCAAGTTCCTCTTGAAGACTCATTCCTCTGGCCATTTTGAGAACACAGTGCCAAATCATGTTACCATACAATTGCAGATGGTTCATAGGTACAGGATCATCCTTCGTCAAGATAACTCGTACTGGAACTCCCAGAGGAGCCACAGGTTTAGTTTCAGCAAATTGGTTCAAGGTCACTCCCTCTTCACGCATGGTCATGGCCAGTAAGCCCCCGTCACTTCCAAACGCTTGTTCCAATTGTGTTCGGACAAAGGTTTCAAAGTACGAATTGACTCCACTCAACTGCATCAAGCTTTCCGAATCAAGTAGGCGCTTTTCGATAAGAATTGGCAACACTGTCTGCATCTGCAACCAGGTCAAAGGCACAGGAAAGTATTTGACCTCCGAAGGAATCGCTCTGGCCATAGTTAGCAGTTCTTCTGTGCTCAAAAACGTCATAATCGTCCTTCGCACAACTGCAGGTAACTCATGATACTCTGGAAACATCACCGGCACATCCTTTTTAGCAGTGGTCACCTTCTTCTCTTTGGAATCCAAAGGGGGCACTTCCAGATCCTTGAACTGCTCCTGCACCACCTTCAGCTCTTTCTTCAGCCTTCTAGCCAAGGACCGATCCTCCATTTTCTCCACAAATCCACTTTTCTCCATAGTCAGCAGCCATTGAATTTTCGCAAAAAGCCGAAAGATTGCAACCTCCTCGTTCCCTTGCTCCTCGTAAATTCTACGCTCCCTCCCCCACACTTCATTTTCATCCCCAGTCCCACTATTTCTCAGCTGGTCGATGTGTCCAAACAGCACCGCAATCCTTCGTTCTGTAATCGTCATTTTACACTCAAAGTAACTGTAATGCAAATCAATACTTAATTAATTCACTGAATTAAATTCACTTACAAAATTCAATCAATTCAAAGTTGGAATTTGTAACTAATTAACTTACCTCCGGTTTACCGTAAAATCAGCAGCACAGTAAAAATGTGATGCAAATTAACCAGATTAGGTTAGCAATTAGGTGACCAATTAATTAAAATTGTCGAAGAAGGATACTGAAGAAAGGACACGGCACGATGGAAAAAAGCAAATAAGAACTGTGGATCGGGTGATGATCGTATTTCGATGAAAAACGCGACAGAAATAGAAATGTCAGGTGTTTGTCGCTTTGCGCTGCTATGTATGACCTTTGGTGACAGACTGACGAGTCAGTGACGACTGACACTGCAGCAAAGTTCTCTAGCAACGGGGCATTGAGAGACTAGAATGTACAGCAACAATAGTCTTTGTATTTTATAAACGGCCTTGACAACTGGCTTGCAAATTACTTGTCAATTTCAATCTGGAAAGTGTAGAGTGGCTAGAGGGACTATCATTAATCATGTAAAAGCATTTAAAATACAGTAAATATCTCTCTTTTAGGTACAAATAATTGCCTTTAACATTTTGATTAAAAATGCATAAAGCAACATATAAGCAATCTTTGTCTTTTTGTTACACAAAACTCCCAAAAATCCTAATCAACGATTAACATAAAAAGTTAACCTTTAAGGCTAATGTATGCAATATTATGGAGTATCCTATGAAACGCTGAATAAAATAGACCAAGCCAAACTATATTGTTTTTAAAATTTTATTTATTGCCATCAGAAAATGAAAATGACACATTGTCATATAGTCAAATGCCAAACTTCTCCCTTAGCCCCGTCCTCTTTACGTATTGCATATCCCTCCTCACCGTTTCCATTGTTGATGGGAAGCCCTTTCCAAAATCCGGAATAAATCTGCACACCTTCTCATTCGCAAAGTATGTCTGAGGAGCCAAGCTATATTTCGTGACAAAACTAGCAGCGTCTGCAAAATACTTGCTAAGCTGCTTCTGGTCCCTGTACATACTCCTCAGCTCTTCTTGGTCACCATTTTCCTCTTGGCGATCCAACCTTTCCGTAAAATCCTTCCAGCTCAAAATCTCCAACGTTTTCCCAAACTCCTCTTGGGCCACCCGAACAAACTCTTGCTCCACTTCCGGTTGAGGATGCGCCACATTAAAGATTTCATTTGGAGTAGTGTCATCCATAAACAGTTTGAGTGCCACATTAGCGCAAATATCAGCGGGCAAAACGGCCGCAGGGATTACTAAATCCGGCATAACCCCAAGTTTCAAAAAACCCAGAAACCTCAGAATATACGTGTTATTTAGCACGTTTACTTGTCCGGTTTTGCTATTTCCTGCAATCCACGGGAATCTAAACACCTTACACGGAATTCCCCGTTGAATTGCTTGCTCCATCAAAATTTCGCAAATCCACTTGCTACTCTGCAGCCCTGGAAACTTATTATCGACAATGGTTTGAAGTACCTGAGTATCCGTCCAAGTGTCAGGTAACCCACTGTCATTTCTACTTTCTCCAAAAATACCGGAAACTAGAGTACTCGCGTAGAAAACGTGCTTTATTTTTCCCGTGCAAGCAAATTTTAGCACGTTTACCGTTCCCACAATATTCACACTTCGGCAGTCCGTCCCCTTTCCATTTTCTGATAAAGGTCTCAAGTGCTCCGAAACATGGGTCTTGGCTGCCAAATGAATAATTCCATCCACATTTTTGCATAATGCGTCATACTTTTCCTCGGAAATTCCCAATCTCTCCAAGGCCACATTACCAACAACCACCTCAATCTTATCCCAGTCAACTTTATCCTCCAAACCCATTTGTTTCAAATGCACCTTTAGCTTTTCCTCTGCCATGGCTCCCCTCACCAGACAGTAAATTTTCTCCACAGATTTATACTCGCCACAAATTTCTTGAAGAATGTAAGGTCCCAACTGACCTGTTGTTCCGGTAACAAGCACACCTTTCATTTGTGAAGCCTTTAGCCCAGCAATTGTTCCTGGGGCAATAAGAACCTCTGCCGGAAGTTGGGCATCTTTCTGTATCAATTCAAGCAAGTCTGCAGAGTCCATAGGTTCCAAAGGAATATTATCCTCCAGATCATTTCCTTCTTCCATAATTTTTCCAACAACAGCCCCACTTATCAATTGAATTGTATTACAATTTTTTAACAAGTTAGCTGTTACGTTTAGCCTTGATCCTAGCAAACCCTGAATTGCATTTTTCAATTCGATCATCATCAACGAGTCTACGCCCAGCTCCTGAATGTTCGCCGTTGTGCTCAACTTTTCATCTGGGTCTAAACGCAAAGCGTTACGCAGAATGGTTTTCAAATAGCCTGACAACACGTCCATCTTTTCTGTTTTTGTAGCTGCTTGGTCCATTTCCTCCCAAAATTTGTCCGCTTTGAGTTCCATGCTAGACTCTGCCTGGCTATTGGCATACTGCTTGAGAAGCCTTTCCTCCAGATAGTACTTGATTGTGGGACAAATGGCGGCCAGATTGTTGAGCGAGGAAAAGTCACAAAATGCCACTTGTCGCTTTTCCGCTCTCAGCGCCGTCTCCAACCCATTTAGCATCCGCTTTACACTCACTGGCATCAAGCCTGGCACGTTAATCTCCTTGGCACAGCCCACCTGTGCCCACTGACCCCAGTTGATGCTCAATCCTGGAAGACCCACGGAGTGGCGATAATGAATAAAAGCGTCCTCAAAGCAGTTTGCCGACACGTGATTGGGCTGTCCGGGCGTTCCCACCAAACCAGTGATACTTGAATAAACAACAAAGTGCTCCAAGGGCAACTTCTTGGTAAATTCGTGCAAGTTCCAAGTGCCCTTTACCTTGGGATTGAAGGTGGCTTGGAAGCCGTCCCAAGTTTGCTTGGGGTAGAGATTATCCCTTAGAACCCCAGCGCAATGCATTACTCCCCTCAAAGGCTTCATTTCTTGGCTTATCTCCTGGATCAAAGCTTGACATTGCTCTGTATTCCCAATATCGCCCAACTTGACGCAAATATTGAACCCTTGCCCTTGAAGATCCTTAATTTGATCCAGTATTACCGGTGCTGGTGCTCTTCTTCCCGTGAGCACCAAATCTGTGGCCCCCAAGCCCAGCATCCATTTGCAAACCTCAAAACCAATTCCATTAAGACCTCCAGTGATCAAATAAGTGCTTTCTTCATTAAACAGCCGCACTTCCGTTTTATACTGACCCTGAAGCGTACTCACTTCCGGCATGGTAACCACCACCTTGCCAATGTGCCTTGCTTTTTGAAAGTACTGCAGAGCTTGTCTGATCCTCAGTGCGTCAAACTTGACAAACGGAATGGCCTTCATTTGCCCGTTGGCCAGGAAAGTGTGCAATTGCTCCAGCAACTCCTCATGAGTTTCATGACTCACCGCTGTCAAATCCACAATAGTGTAGTCCACATCCGGTCGCAAGGCTTTGACCTCTTCTGGAGTCCAGATTGACAGCTTGCTCATTTCCACAAACCTTCCATTCTTTGCCGTAGCTCTTAAGGTAGCCTCCTTGATTCCTGGACCGGTAATCGAGTTCAGCACAATGTCCACTCCCTGTCCATTGGTCACTCTTAAAATGTCCTGCTCATAACTTGTATCCCTAGACTTGAACACGTGCTGTATGCCCAGGTCCCTTAGATAAACCCGTTTTCTAGGATTACCCGCCGTGCTGATAATCTCCGCACCAACAAGCTTTGCCAATTGAATAGCGGCCAGACCCACTCCCCCACTTCCCGTGTGAATCAGCACCTTATCCCCCTTCTTCATTTTGGCCACGGTGATAAGGCAGTGATAAGCCGTGGAAAAGACTGCAGGCAATGTGGCCGCTTCAAAGTAAGTCATCCTTTCCGGTATTTCCGTAACAAATCTCGAGTCCAGCACGTAATGACTGGGCAGCTGCTCGTCCTTGTAATTAAAGCCAAAAACCCTTTGACCCACCTTCCATTTAGCATCCTTGCCCGCTTTAAGCACCACCCCAGAAAAGTCCAGCCCACAGCCATTCAAACTTTCAAACTCTTTACTGGGCTTGATAATAGCAAAAATGTCCCTAAAGTTGAGTGCATACGCCTTGACCTTCACCTCAATCTCGTTGTCCCCCACGGGCTCCATTTCCAAGGGAGCATACTCCAAATCCTGAATCATTCTGGATTTTGGGAGTACCAAATGATACCTATCTATACTGGGAGGCAGCTTCAACTCATCCCGTTGGCAAAGTGGCGTAGCTTTGACCAATCTAGGTTCGTATCTCAGCTTGCCCCGGTATGCCACTTGAACTCGGTGTTGCTCCCTTGACCCCTTGGCCATGGCCAATTCGAACAACAACTGGCTTCTCATATCCTCCACAGAACATCCCACCTCCAAATCCACAATCCTAACAAACATATCAAAGCACTCGTTCTTCAGACTCTTGACCATCCCACTCAAGGTGGCACAAGTTGGATGGCTAGTTGGGCTATCCTCGTTTACTGCATTTACCCCCTGTGTGACCACATACAGTTTTGGGGGTTTCGTTTGACCCACCAGGCTTTTGGCAATGTGCAAAAAGGGCAATGCCACATACTTCTGCTCATTTTCATGCAGATCCATTCCCCAACAGTAGACCACTCCTTGTACCGCCCCACCCCTTAGCACCTCCTCAATCCCGCCAGCTTCCTCCTTGCCAAACGTAACCACTTGCAAAGTCACCTCCTCCCTTAGCCCTTTCCTATCCACCGGAGCCTTGACTCCCAACACCACCTTGTTCCCACTCACTACCAAGCTATTAGCCAGCTTCTTTCCCAACTCCAAATTGCTCCCGTTTGCAAATACCACCCATGTGGCTAAACTCCTCTTAATCTGACCACTTAGCACACTGCTAGCCACCAGAGTATCTATGTCCACCTTGCCATCCGCAACCGCCACCAGACACGCAAACTGATCCACAAAAGCCTTAAAGCTTTGACAACTCTCAAATCCACTCTGGCTCAGTACCGGCTTCCAAAGCTCATCCCCCCCGCAACAGTGATACGGTCTTCTGTCAAAATCCTCAAATCTCCAGTATCCTTCCAGCAGCCCAAACACAAACGTGATATCCCTCGCCGCTTTCGCCGTCTCCGTAAAGCAAATCATTCCCCCTGGCCTTAGCGTTTGTCTGAGATGCACCAACGTTTCCTCCAAATCCCTTGTGGCATGCAGTACATCCGTTGCGCACACCATATCAAAATACCCCAACGGTATCCCTTGACTCAGTGGACTCTGCTCAATGTTAAATACTTCATATTTCACATTTTCCCTAAACTCTTCAAACTTGGGCTCGGCCTTAATAAAAAATATTTGGGAGACGTCCGTGTACCAAAATTCAAACCTGGTGCCCCACACGTCTCTTAGCCAGGTTAGCAGTGGACCGGTGAGGGAGCCTGTACCCGCACCCACCTCCAGTACCCGGTAAACTCCTTTACTCGCATTCACTTTTTTATCCAGAGCCTCACTCTGGCTAAACACGGTGCTCATCACAAGCTTGGTCAACCTGAGCACACTTGCCCTGCTCGGGTGACACTGATAGTACGCATCCGCCGAGTACTTGTGATCCTTTTCTTCCGTCGGGAACAGCAAACCAAGTGCACTCTGCTTGCCCACCAAAACCTGGCTCAGATTTTTTGCAATATTTTCATGAATATAGGTCATCTCTGCAAAATGCTCAGAAGTGGTTTCAGTTTTAAGCGTTCTACTCAACTCCGTCATTTCCTTAACCACAGCTTGGTTCTCTGGTGGGCTAGTAATCACCTGCCACTTCTCCTCCCCCACAAATTTCAACAGCCCAGCATCCTCCTCAAAAACGGTAAAGTAGAACCTGACCAATTTCCGGAACTCATTTTGAATGCCCAAATCTGTACAAAAACTCTCCACCGTAATGTACTCTCCCACTTCCGGTTTCCAGCCTAGCTCCTGCACACCATTTAAAATGTACAGATAAATTAGCCACTTGCTCTTGTAATAATTGTCCGTTTCTTGTTCCGTGTTAGTTCCAATTGCTTGAGCAGTCGTTAGAAATTCGGAATCCGAAAATGTACACTCCGCAGAGGCTACTTGATTGCTTAAAGGACTAGGGAGAAGTTTCCAAGATTCCTCCCAAGAGTCCGGTATGGCATTGCATTGTTGCTCCAACACACTTTCAATCGTTTTCACCGTCGTGTCCACAAGCTCCACGTTTTCCACAAAGGCTACTGGACTCCAGGCTTGGGTGCTGATAAAAAGCAAATATTTGTCAGGAGTTTCTTGTCTTACATGCAAGTAAAGTTTATCCCCTGAGGCACTGGATTCAACACCGGTGAGCAACGTGAGACTGCCAATGCTAACGGGTACCTTTAGCTTAATCAACTGGCTGCGATGACCTGTCAAAATCCCCGTTTGAAATACAGCATCAATGATAAGTGGATGGAGTAGATACTTGTTCCAGTTTTGGGGCAACTCCATCTCTGCCACAATCTCGTCACTTTCACAGTTTGGCTGGGCAATGGCCCAGTACCTTTTGAGCATGCGGAAGCTTCCCCCGAACTTTAGTCCGGCTTCGTCCACGCGCTTGTAAAAGCTTTCGGTGGAAATTGGTTCGGCTAGGGAAATGATTTCGGGAATGCGATTAGGGTTCCAGTGGCCCATGCAGTCTTTTGTGTTGGCCACGGGAAAAAAGTTGGCACTGGCATGAAGTACCCATTTGCCAGATTCTTCAGTGGAGAGGGTGTTCTGGTGAAAGATTTTTACCCTGAAGCCGAAACTGGTTTCTGTTGTGGAGCTTTCGGGAAGATCCACAATGGCTTGAAAGCGACATACCTTGTCCTCTTTGAGTTCCAAAGGCGCATCCACACGCAGATTTTCTAAGCGCATGGCCCTTGAAACTGGTTCCAAAGCTTCTGAAAGGCCGTTAGCAACAATGTAACCTGCCGATAGACACATTTCCGTAAAGCCTGCTCCCGGAAATATGATCCTGTTGCCAACGCAGTGGTCCTTCAGATAAGGCAAGGATTTTGGCATGAGATCATTTTGAAATATGTTGAGTGCCGAGGCGTTATTAAGTTGACAGCCCAGAAGAGGATGAATGCTGTGTGCTGCACTGTTGGAAGTGCAATCTACCCAAAAGGATTTCCTGTGAAAGGGATGGAATGGCAAAGAGACCTTCTTTCTTATGTACGGTTCATCGTAAGCTTTCCAATCTACTTGGTAGCCCAAAAGGTACATTTTACCCAAACTGGTCAAAATAGTTTCCCAGTCGTTTGCACCTTTCCTTAGAGATGGTAAGCAGTTTAGTTGCAAATCTTCATTGTTCAGCATTACAAAGCTGGATAAAATTGGCTGAGGACCCACTTCCAGAAAATTAAGACAGCCTGTGTCTCTAAGGGCAGCACATGCTTCCATGAAAGAAACGGGTTCTCTTGTATGACGTACCCAGTAGTCTGCCCCAAGCTCAGAAAAATCCTCAATTATTCTACCTTCCATTCCAGAAACGTACTGAATATTTCCATTACCCTTTGCATAGTTAATAGTTTGCGCAACCTTTCGATATTCTTCCAGCATGGGATCCATGTCTCTTGAGTGAAATGCGTGGGTGGCATCCAGCATAATAGCTTTAACTTCCATTTTCTTAAGAAAAGCATGAAAATTCTCCACCGTTTTGGTATTTCCTGCAACCACGGTTTGTTCGGGATTATTCACAGCAGCAAAGTCTAAATCAATCTGAGCATCCATCATCCACTTTTCCACTTCCGGTTTACTGGCTTTAACCACCAGCATGCTGCCACGGGGAAGATTGTCAATTAGTCGACTTCTCTCTGCCACCAATTTTAAAGCATTTTTAAAGGTCAGCACTCCAGCCGCTACAGCAGCGCAAAATTCCCCTAAACTATGGCCAAGCACATAGTCCGGTTTCACTCCCCAACTTTGCCACAATTTTAAAAGACAATATTCCACACAAAAAATGCTGGTTTGGCTATAAATTGTTCTGCTCAGCTCTTTTGAATCAGATTTCCAAAGAATTTTTCTAATTGACAGGTTGTACATTTTCTTGAGTGCAGTATCGCACCTGTCAAAAGCCACTCTAAAAACCGGGCTGGTTTCATACAGCAATTTTGCCATGCCTGGATACTGTGAGCCTTGACCCGTGAAAAGAAAGCAAAGTGGTAAATTAGTTCCATCCTTTACCTCTCCTTGTACAAATTTCTTATCTTTTGCATCTTGATAGCAGCTTGCTACAAGAAATGCTCGGTGATTAAACACGGCTCTGCCCACGTTTGCCGTGTACGCAACGTTTGCCAGGTCGTTATCCGCTGAATTCTCAGCAAACCGGTTTTGGTATTCATTCAGTAAGTCACTTAGCGCTTGGCTGGTTTTTCCGGAGATGGTAATTAGGTGAACGGGTCGTTCTAGTCCAAGGTTAAACTTGGGTAGTTCATGGTTCGGAGCTTCTTCAATTATTACATGGCCATCCGTTCCCGTAATGCCAAATGAGCTCACGCCGCAGATTCTTGGTTGGCCTGATATTTTGGGCCAGCTTAAATTTTCCATTGGAATTAGTGCGGGCACAGATTCCAAAAATATTTCTGGATTTAGGGTTTCCAGATTTCTGTGTTTGGGAATAATTTCATGCTTCAATGCCAACACCGCTTTCATTATGCCCGTTATTCCAGAACATGATTCAGTATGCCCCACGTTTGTCTTCACAGAGCCAATGACCAACGGCTTGTTTCTGTAGGGCGTGTGATACGCCTTTGCAATCGCTGCTATTTCCATTGGATCTCCCACTTGTGTTCCAGTACCATGAGTTTCCACAAAGCTTACTTGTTCCGGTTTAACGTTTCCATTTTCCATAGCCAACTGCATAGCCAATGCTTCACAGTGTACCGTGGGTCGACCCAAACTTCGACTAATTCCTTCTTGACTCACAGCCGAGCCTCTGATCACTGCCCAAATGTTATCCCGATTTCGAAGTGCATCACTCAACCGCTTCAGGACCAACACACCACATCCTTCCGCTCTGCCAAAGCCATCTGCATTCGAGTCAAAAGTTTTGCACCTTCCATTTGGCGAAATGACGTATTCCATAATGCTGCTGTTAAAGGGATGCAAAAGTAAATTGACCCCACCAGCTAGTGCCAAGTTGGTTTCTCCAGATCGTAAGCTTTTGACCGCCAAGTCGAGTGCCACAATGGCGGAGCTGCATCCACTCTCGGTGGCCACACTTGGACCGGTTAATCCCAGCAAAAATGAGAGTCTTGCTGCCGATGCTCCAATGCTGCTTCCCATGTAAGTGCGAAAAAAGTCCTTTTCAGCAGAGCCCTGTACAATGTCCTTGTAGTCGTTCATCCAACTTCCGGTGAAAATTCCCGTGTGAGAGCCATACAAACTTTGTGGATTGATTCCTGCATCTTCTAAAGACTCCCAAAGTACTTCATGCAAAAGTCTTGTTTGGGGATCAAGATAAACAGCCTCTTTAGGACTGACCCCAAAAAAGCCAGCGTCAAACTGGTCAACAGGCTGGGATAGAAATCCAGCGTGAGACTTTCGGTCTTGCTGAGTTACTCCAAGCGTGTGCTCCTTTGTCCAGCGAAATACGGGTGGTTCCCGAATGCCTTCCTCGCCCGAGTAAAGGAGATTCCAGAATTCTTTCAGGGAGTTGGCTCCTGGATAGCGACAACTCATTCCAACAATGGCTATTGGCGCATTTGACAAAATCTCCTTCGGTTCAGAAGCGGGTAGTCGGTTAGCATTCAGAGTTGGAGCTACCTCGTCATATAGTGTCAACCATTTCTCGATAATAAGCTATTATTAGGAACATAATAAGCAAAAATGTTAGTTGCATGTTAGTAACTTTGATTGCATGACTTCTGTTGTTTTTATTCTACCTTCTCATTTAGCCCCGTTTCCCTTTTCTTTAGAAACTTAATCAAAGTAGGCTTGACAGTTCCGTTAAGGTTTCCAGTAACAAAGCGAGTAATTGGTGTGTGGGTTTTATCACTGCATACAAATAACAGATTACAGTTGGATTTTCTTCTATTTGTATTATTTCATGCATCGTGATTACCTTAATAGCTTGCCAGATGAAACCAAAAACTCGGAAATCATTCCATCTTTCATCTTTCCCATTTGCAACAAAGCAGCTTGGTTTTTCAGCCAAGTACTTAAATATTCATTGGAAAAGTCTACAATATGAGGAGGAGTTATAATACGGATAAAACGATGTCAATTGTCATAATTTTAGAAACATTAAATAATGTGTACCCTGTGAGCTGTTGCTTGCTCTTTCGCAAATCTGAGCCCAAACCTTTTTCATGGGTTTTAACATGAAAATGGAAAGATCCAGCGATTTATTGTCATCGAAGTTTATACCACAGGAAAAACCATGTTTGTCATCAAACAAAATGTCAGCATTTTCTAGAAACTAAAGTAAAAATAAACCTTTTTATCTGAGAAACAAGGTTTTAAAAAATTTGTCAAAATTAAAAGTACTGACGTACCAGACAGTTTGCCGAAACGTAGACACACTTTTCAAAGCAAGTCAACGCAAAGCAGTAGGCTTTAGCTAAAGCATCTTCCTGCTCTTTGTCCATTACCTGACCACCATTTACCCAACTTTCCTCCAGCCCGAATACCAGGTCAAAGCCTTTCCGTAATTTGCAACTGCAGTCAAAATTGACATTAATTCATACACAAGAAAGTCGAAGATTTCTAAATCAAAAAATATTTTTTAAAATGCATCAAGCAATTCTGTTACCGATTTTCCAGAGATACATTGTTAGACGTTATCGCGACAATTTGCTTTGTTGTCCGAGTCCTTCGAATGGATTTTTCCAAAACCAGTGCTCTAGACACGGTCTCGTCGGTCACCACACTGGTTACCCAAGCTTGATTGGTGCAATAAGCTAAACAATAAACAATTACACCAAATGAATAACTGGTCAACTGTGGACATTTGTAAATATGAACTTGAAATATGCAAACTTTTTACCCATTATTGCAGGACGAAAACCAGAATCTGGTAAACGTGATAGCAGACGGAAATTTTCAAGTTCTTCACCTTCAACCTTCGAGACAAAATTCGGGACTGAAATTTTCAGAACGAAATGCTAATTTTCTATTAGCTTTGCGTGTCAGTTTTAAAGCACGTGACAATTTATAATAACTACTTAATGTCAAATATTTGCTCGTAATTGTTCGGGATTTCGTGTTGTCTTTGGGGTTCCTGTAAAATCACAGTGATGCAAATGTCTTACATTTTCAGCGGAATAATCTTATTCTTTTACAAGGGAAACCCATTCATAGCATAAATGGTACTCCCTTTCCGGTCTAATGGTTTACGCTACGCATAAAATATTTTAATATAATATTATGCTTATGTAGTACATAAATGATTTGCGACGTGAGTAACAAATTGGATAGAACGACTGGAGCCAGCATACTACTTATATCTAATTATACATCAACGCAACAGGCAAGCGTTCTTCCTTTTTCTGTGCAGATAAGCATTGTAAAATATTTTTTGGCATTCGTGCTGAGACAACAAACTGTGTGGGTTCTTCCAGGCTAACAATCGCAATCAAAGGCACTGGAGCGCGCAATAAGAGCTTTATCGAAAATGGCATTTTAATAAAAATTGTGTATTTTGTAGTACAAAATGTTTTAAAAGATTTGTACTCAAAAATATTTTATTGCACGTGAGTTGATCGCATCATCATCATAATTTAATTCGTGTAATGTGTAATCCAGGTATTTACGTCATACTAAACAGCCTAGTGCGTGATTGCATTTTTGGGTAAAGTAAATTTGTGATCATTAAATGATAAGGCGTGGTAAACCTTGAATAAAAATTAGGTAAATAAAAAAGTTAAACAATAGAATTGGATCTCGTGTAATGATTGATAAGATGGAGAAACTCATGTACGAAATGCGGGTAATTGTCGGAACTATTCAATTTATGCAATTTATTCAATATTTTAAATTATTCATAAATTGCAATGGAAGATTTTCCAAAGAAATATTTCACCTTAGAAAGCCCTTCAACATAGGTATACAATTAGGGAAAAAGTAAATGATTCATTTGTAAAAGCATTTCTGAGAAATTCTGATTAAATTGTTAGATTGTACCTGAAAACCCTAGAAATTCTAGACGTTTTAAACAACGTTAATACTATTGTGTGCGTTAATGCGTATTTCACACTAGAGTATATATAATTACAAAGCACACTCTAAACTTTGGTACTTTTCCTCATTCTTTCATTTTTTGTTCTTTCTATCTTATCATCATCTTGTTAACAGCTCACCCATAACGAATCTGCTATTTCAATGAATGTACACTAAAATGTTTGAGCTTCTCGCGTAAAGATGTGTTGTTCCTGCTTTGTTTAATAGTCATTCTCATCATGTTTCAAAAACTAATTGGAGAGTGATAACGCACTACATGCACGCAATTAAAAGTAGGACCAAATATTTATTATTAGAGCCGTGTAAACGTGTAATAAAACTAGCTCGTTGTGACTGTGACGGTGACTGCACATAAATTGTAGTAGAATTTAAAAACTAAGTTCAGGAAAGCAATTTGATTAGAATTCTAAAACGGGTGACGGGCTAGGGTTTTACGTAAATGCAGTTGCTATTCTTTAAATGCGTCAATTGTTTACGTCAATTGTATAATGCTACAAGTACGCTTGAGAGGTTTAATATTATGGTCAAGAGTCACAATGAAAATGCATAAATTTCTGACAAAAATACATGAAAACTGAGCCAACTGATACAATCAGGAAATTTTAAATGCCCTACTATTTTGTATCTGTAGGAAATTTTACAGGAAAATAAAATGAAATCTCTAATTTGTTATTTGTTCCGTATTTTCTCTAAAATAGTTTCTAAATTTTTTTGTCATTTAGCTTCAAAATTATGTTGTGCTTTTCCTTATTATATCGCATTACACAGCAATAATCGCGATCAAATTAATTCGCAACACTACACGTAGTAAAGGAGCTAGTAAATTTGCTATTACACAACTACACTACTGTACTTACCACCTACACTCCATCTTCATCTTTGAACCATATCATATATGACTGCTAAATTATAACTAGTTTGGAAGGTGGGGTGAAGTGAGAACCTAGAAGATTTTAATTTTGGGTTGAAAAACATGCGTTGTCAAGTTTTTAAGTTAATGTAGTGGGGTTATACAAGACAGGGAGGTTGACTGGTTGCGAATTTGGTTAAAATTGGGATTTTGCCTGATTGTTCCAGAAAAGACTAGAAGCTGTCAAGGGTCCGTTTGAGTGCGCCACTGGAAAGAATAAGATGTTCTACTTGATTGCTATCAATCTCTTTCCAGAAACAAGTAATTTGTGTTAAATCTACGTGTGATGAGGGATAATGATAACGATAATGATTTATTACCTTTCATCGCAATATAATGTATAATTTATTGTACACAGCGAAAAAATACATATCAGTACAAATTGGAAACATAAATTACGCCAGAAATATACAGAAGGGAATTTGGTAAACATTTTATTTATAATAAACCATATATTAACGTAATCACTCAAGATGCTTTCTGTCTTCTAATGAAGTTCCTTCGAAGAATAACCGGATGTTTAGGAGGAACTCCCCTTCTTTCCATGTCCCCGTTTCCCATCCGTGTTCAGCTTTTGATAAAACAACAGCATCGGATGTACTTCTGTTCAAAAACCAAATAAACATTTCCGAATTAATTATTGAATCAAAGCTAAAGCACAAAAAATCATTTAAAACGCATAACTGCCGTTTTGTACCATCGTTGGGAACATCCTGTAAGACCACATCAATCACCGTACTTTCCTTCCCATTCTTTTGCTTCTGTTTCCCAGCCTTTGTTTCATTTTGGTTTCTTTCGTGGGTTCCATTTTGTGACTTTTTGTCCGTTATGTTATGATTGTTCTGAATATTCGGCGCATCCATTTCCATTTTGCATTTCGCTTTCTTTTCAATTACCTCTGGCTCCTCTACCTCATCCGCTACTGAAATGGGTAAAAACATTAAAAAGTCCTCGTCATCCTCCTCCACAGTGGTAACATCCACCTCCAAATCATCCTCCTCATCACCCTCCTTCCCTTTCCCTTCATATTTCTCCTTGTCCTCGTCATACACATCAAATTCACTCTCCCTTTCCTCATAGTCCGTATTAAAATCCAGTTCCTTAAAGTCTGGTGCAAAGGCACTCCAATTCTCCACCTCATTCTGAGCCCAAATGGTTACCGATCCGGAACCCAAACTAACCAAAATGGCCCTTCGAGGATGCCACAGTACATCCAGCAGCAATTCACCAGTTTTGTCCCCTCTTAAAATCTTCACCAAAGTGCCCACAGTCTTGTCCCAAATGTAAAGTGAGTGATGTTTCCCCGCTCCGCCACAAACGTATTCTCCATCGCTTGAAAAGCAGACCTTGGTCCACTTGGTTTTGTTCACCAGATCCTGAATCTTTTGCACCGGTTGCACTTCATTCCCATTTTGTTCCAAGACATTTTGACAATCATACACGCGAATTACCCGATCTGCAGAGTTGACCAGGAAGCAGTTACCCTTTCCTGCAAACTCGATTTGCTTAATGACGGTTGAACTTAGGCCTTGAACAATGCGGAAACTGGCTTTAAGCTCAAGTCCATCTGTCTCGTAGACACTGACACGACCTTTGCCATTTCCGGTGTAAATAAATTGTCCACTTGGGTCAAAACTGGCTGTTATGTACCGATCCTGGTCCTTGTCCAGAGGAACCTGCTCTTGTGTACCGTTTAAATTAACCAGTAGAGCGGGGTGACGCCAAGGACAAACCAAAAACCGTTGGGAATCCTGGGGATTAAACTGTGCCTTTAAAACGGCACTGGGAAACCGGAAACGGTAGTCACATTCTCCGGACAAGACATCAAAGATGTTTACAGTGTTGTCGGTTGAGGCGGTTAGAATCTTGCGTCCGTTTCGGGACCAACTAACGCTGCAGATGGTTTGAGCATGTGCAGTGATGCCCTTGGCAATGGAGCGGGTGCTAAAGTCCCAGATGAGGAGTCGCCCATCGTTACAGCCAACGGCCAAAAGGGTGCCTAGTCGGTTGAATTGCGCAGTGACGGGTTGGCTCACGCAGAACAGGACACCGTCCTTGACTTCGGGATAGCTTTGGTGAAAGGAATCTGCAAAACAAAAGGCAATTTTAAACTGGTTATTATTAGAAACCTAATCACTGAGACTGGTAACAACTTTGAAATAATCTTACCCTTCAATTCCAAATTCATGATGAAGAGCCTCTTCCACTTTACTTATTACTAATACAGAAAACTGTGGAGCTGTTAGCTAAATGTTGTAAAGTTGTTTGTTACAAATTTACACGAAATTATCGTTTTTTGGACATGCTCAAAAGAAATTTGCAAGTGAGCTCGGTTGACGAGGAGGTGACTAGAAAGCGGTGTATAAATGCATTGCTAGTTCAAGAAAGTACGACGGCTTCGTAGCTCTGAAACATCAACTTAGCTTTATAAGTACTTAAAATATGAATTAGCCACTTCCATTTTAGCAGATTAATCATTTATGTAATTTTACAATTTCAGGTGAAATGTGCATTTATCGCATCAGATTAGACGTAGAGACGTAGTTTTAAAAGGAAATGCTTTTAAGAGTGCTTTCACTTTGATGCTGTGATAAAACGACAGAAAATATTTCTAGCGACAGAATAGTAATGGTAGCTGATCACTTGTGCATTTTCGGGTGATCTGATCTGGTGAGCTATAGTGGACTGGATCATTTGGTCATTTTTTAAACTGAATCGCAATCGGGGACAATTAAATTGTTTGTGGTGACGCTGACTTCACTTATTGCAGCTGTTGTACTGTTTATTCTTGTGTCTAGATTTTAGTAAGTTTTCTACTAAAGTTTATGGGTTGGTGTGCTATTTTTAAACTGACTTAATTAATTATTAATTGGTTGCTAATTACTTTAATTGTGTTTGGCAGTTTTAACAAAAAAGCGAGTTATTATTATGGCGGAGAACCAAGTAATCGCGATGTTATGGAGGATCGAACAGTTGAGGAATGAAGGGGATCGGGAGGAGGAGATCCTCCGCATCTTTGGAATGATTCAGTGGATGCTCACTTTGGAGGGAAATGGGTTGTTGGAGGGAATGAAGAATCAGGCATTTGCTTCCCGGCTTAAGTTGGAACTGCTGAAGGTGCAGCATCAGTTGAAGGGAATGGAAGTACCCACTTTGGACTCCGCCAAGAAGCTGGTGACCACCGGAAAGGTTACTTTGAAGACTTTTCCACAGTTTATGGACCTACCTGACCTGGTCCATCGCAAGATTATGAGCTATTTAACTCGCAGTGAGCTACTTACCGTGGCCAGAGCTATTCCTTCAGAGGTGAAGTACTTTCCAGTGCCCTTAACTTGGTTACAGATGGAGGCGGTGATGCCCCTTCTCATTGAAAACAGTTTACTGGACCCCGAAAGTCTTATGCAGCTCAGTCGTGTCAATGGCTACTTTGAAGCCTTCATCCGAAAGCAATTCGAACAGAAGCTAAAGAATGAGTACTTTTTTGGTCTGACCATGTACGAAGACGGCGTGCCGTTGGACCGCTTTGCTTTAACTAAACCTGTGACTCCACTTGGTGTCCCCGTGCGAGTCATTTTAACTCAAAATGATGACACCACAGCCATGAGGGATTTGAGGATTTGTGGAAGCAAGATTTTGCACTGCATTTTGAAACTTCTTCCCAGAAGAGGAGTTAGTCAGCAAGAAGAGCTTGTCCATGTGGCTCAGGGTCTTCGACTAATGCCGAATCTTAAGACGCTTAGCGTAATTTACAATTGTATTCCGGGAAAGAGAAGAGAACCAGACGTGCCAATAGACGTAACCTTGCCAGAGTTGCCTGAGTTGAAGCAGTTGGTCATTGGAAACAGTTGTCCGTTTGAAACTTTGGTGAAAATTGCACTGCTTGAGAAATACGCTAGTAAAATGGAGACGCTTTTTCTACCCGCACCGGAGATTCCAGAAGGTCCAGAGGTGTTTTTAGATGGAGATGAGGAGGGGCCACCTTTGAGTCTTGTTATCCAGTGTTTTGGCTTTGCTCGTGGAATACTCTGGCCTGGAATGCATCGCTTTGGGACTTTTGCTGTGAAGAAAGTGGATATTAGCTTGAAACTGCTTGGCATTCCACCACCCGCCTTTCTTCCACTTTTGCTGGGCTTTTGGGGAAAATTCTGGAGAGAAACGCTGGAGGTGGTGAGGATTAACTTTAGGGATAGATTCAGTGAGCAGGTTGAGGTGGAGCATGAAAATGGTAGCATTTTAAACTGCTTCTTGACTAGCTTGTGTTTCCCAAAGATGAAGATGCTGGAGATTTATGGCTCTCTGCTGCCAAGACATTGGGACTTTCTTCTTATGTTTCCAGCGTTGGAGGAATTGGCATTTTATGGAACTTTAGAGCAGGAAGAAGCTGAGGGTGTTGTGGAGAAGGAGGAAAACCTGTTAAGGATTACAATGTACAATGATAAGAAGAAGATGCTGAAAAGCAACATTTGGAAATTACTTCCCAAGTTGAAGAAAGTTCGGTTTGACAAGGCTGGAGGGAATGGCGGTGTGGAAAGCGTAACTAGAAGGGAGGTGGTAGGTCTTCAGCAGAAGGAGAGAAAGATTGGGAAGAAGATTGGAAAGGATGAGAAGAGGGTAGAGATCCAAGTTGAAGAAAAGCCGAAGAAAGTAAAAAAGAATCGTTTTGGTCGGATAGTTAGTAGAATGCTGTACGACTTGTTATCGTCACTTTTGTAAAAAAACGTTATTCGTAAGAAGTAAAAACTTAATAATCTTTGAGTTCCACTATACTTTAAGTTGTTTTGTATAAATCTGATAAAATGTGTTAATGTCTTAAAATGTCATGAAAGTTTTAAAATGTGCCAAAATGTGTAATCATTTAAAAATAATTATTTTTTGTAAATTGTAATAAAAGTTTGAAATAAAATGCATAAAAATAAACATTTTTTGTGGTTTTTAGTTTTTATTCAGTTTTTAAAACTATTTATATGAATTTTCAAAAACTAAGCTTTCCCCAGCACTTGCTCCCGAGTAACTTTCTCCTGCGTTTTCCAATACCGCAGCCATTTCAACTGGGGTAGCAACTTCCACAACTCTTCCGAAATACCCCGAAAAACCCCTCCAGCCCCACAATTCCATAAATTTCTCACCTCTAACGTCTCCAAAGCTGGGAACACCAGCAGAAACTCCCATCCATCATCAGGTAAAGGGTTCATGTTCGTTCCAAAGTGTGTCAACTTTGGAAATCTAACGTTAACTAAAGAGTTTAGCAATGCCGCAGACGTCTCCACGTCTCTTCGGATACTACCAGCAAAGGGACTATACCGATCTCGTTTTAACCGTGCAAACTCGTTAAACTCCAGTTCAAAGCTGGTTAGCGTATTTCCATAATTCTGGCTAAGATAATCTAAAAGCCGGTAAATAGCACTGGCTACCCTTTCTCCATCCAATTCTAGCTTTAAATTTTTCAGTGGAGCACCCCTCAGGGTGGACATGAACCGAGTGACCATTTCCATACTTTCCCACATCATTTCGTCCACTGCTCTTTTATCCCGAAAGGTTAAAACTGTGAGTTTCTCAAAAAAATTAGGAAAATACCCCTGAGGGAAAACCGGAAGTGGATAGTCCACTGTAAAGCTAAGCTGGTTCAGTTGAGGTCCATATTTCACTAAGAATTGCCCCCAAATGGAAAGAAAGTCGGTTATCGAGTTGTCAAACCAAAACTTGAAAGATTTTAAACTAAGCAGCTCGGGAAGTTGAACCGGTCCAACGTTATCCTCATCGTCATCCATTTCCTCGTCAGAATCTGAATTGTAGTCCGAATCTACTATGTACAAATTACGCAGATTAGGTAATAACTTCAGGCAACGGAGACTGTTGCGATTTGACTGCTGGCTTAGTGGATTAGCGTAAATGGCAGCGTCCCAAATTGCCCCACCCATCTTGTCAAGCTTCTTTAGCTCGTCGGGAGTGAGTGGAAAGCATATTACCACTTGACGTGTCACTGGAAACTTGAGCCATTGCTGGAGGGACATTTCTTCTTCGGTTGGATGGAGAAAGTTGTCTGACAACTCCACTTTGTGCTCAGTATGACGACGGTCTTCTCGCTGGTTTGTTATGTCGTTGACCAGGAAGTTTTCGTAGTGCTGAAGGATTACTTTGCGGTGGTGGTCACCCAGAAAGGAGAGGCGTCTCAGGGCGTGTTCCCCGTCCCAAGTGAGGTCGCCACTGCGAAGCATTTCGGGAAAGTTCTGCAAAATGAACAATATTGGGAAAGTGTAACATTATCTTTTGGTTTTATTTTTTAGTAAATGGAATTTTTTCAAAGTTCACCAGTTCAAATTGTAGCTCGGCCTTGGTCCAGTTGCTAAATTGTTCTTCGGTGGGATACGCTTCTAGTAGGTTCAGTAGGTCTTGGGGATCGCTCAAAAAGCTTAGAATTTTCTCACGAACAACCTATTACGTAAATGCACAAGAATGATAGTTTAAAGTAAGGCTTGTCTGTTGTCATTATTTCTTTGAAGATTGGACGGACAACTCACTGGCCCAGGAAGCTCCAAGTAGTGATCAGACACTTCCCTCTTGAGTTCTGTCTCAGCAATAATAGGATTTTGTTCATCCTCTTCCACAATAGCAAGTTTCTCTTGAATTTCCTTATCCTGCACTGGAACCATCTCCTGTTGCAAAGTTATATTTGTTGCACTCCCTTCTTCATGATGAGGAGATGAGCAGCAATTCCCCATTTTTATCAAAATTATAATGCAATAAAATGCATGGACAGCGTCATACAAGTTTGAAAGCGACCCAAATGGGAAATCCAATTTATATTGTATCACAATTTTAACAAATGGTTAACAAAATATTGTAAATACATGTTTCATTGGAGACGTCATTATTCATGAAGTATAGTAGTATGCAATATGCATTCATATTTTTTATTCTCACATTAAATTTTTTGCAGTTTAAATACATTTACAAATGCTTTATTTTATTGAAAGCCCCCTTGCGAAATGTATGAAAACTGCTTGATGCAAAAAAACGCGAATGCCATCTGAACTGAACTATGTGATAATTTTTGCAAATATCAATCAGCTTGTTTTATTGTTATTTTTGGTTGAGGAACCTATGTGTGTACAAATATTTTGACCAGAAAACAAATGCTAAGGTGAAGTTTCACAAAATACGAACATCTGGTTAATTAATTTTATTATAGCAATCCTACACAAATTGTTAACAACTTACATTTCAAAAATATTTCATACATTTGTTGGTTCTTACGTACTCAATGAGACATGTCCCGAGATAATTTAAATATTCATGGTACATGCTAAAAAATTCTTACAACACTACAAAATTTATGACACAACGGCCCATTTAGCATGCCATTGAGCCTATTTAGCATGGTTCAAAAATATAGTTTACAGACAGACAAATTGCGGAAGTAGCGAGCTAATAAAGGAACGGGACGAGTAGAATAATTTCATCTAGAAGCTTGCAATCATTAGATGAACACATTTTCCACTCTATTTTCATAGAAGCACTTTTGTGGTAAAAGCTAAAATCGATATCCAAATGCGCTCAAAAATCATTAACATTCACATGAAAAAATACTCTTCTCATAAAATATATGAGTTTCCCCTTATGTTTAATTATTAAGGTTCCGTCAGTTATACGTAGCATCCTCTAACAACTAACACTAATTCTAATACTAATTCTTCTAAAACAGCCTGAATTCAAATTAAATATGAGTTAAAGTATACTTGTTGTAATTACATTATTACGTATGTAACCGTAAGCATACTGTTTCTAAACATTTTACCTATCAAAGAATTATGTGAATGAAAGAACCTGAAAGTTTCCTAAATCGCCTGATGTTCTTTGCATGGCTTACTTAGTTACAAACTACGACAGAAATATGGAGTAGACACATTTTCATATGAAAATTCGGAATTCTTCATAAAATGCCGTATATTTTTTATAACATAGAGCTTACTTATTTTTAATTTTCTATTAACTTTATTTAATGAGAAAATAAAAGTCACGAAAATTCTACTAGTAATGAATTAAACATTACAAATATACATATCAGAAACCAATTTAAGTGCATTATAATAACCACGATCATGTTTTAAATTAAATACCAAGTCAAACCATATAGTACAAAACATTTGCAGACTTTATCTAATATACTCGAGTACTCCTTAAATACCCCCTGATTTACTTTAAATGAAGCTATATATACCAAATTCGATTTCCCAACTACTTTCTTCACAAACGTGTAAAATAAGGTTTTACACCATTTGCTGGGTACATTTGTTTTAATGCTAACATTTTTCACAAACTCAAAACAGGAGCATTGGTGAAAGTTAAAATTTATACATAAATACTAGCTACATTGCTTAGTATTATAAACAGCAAGAGCTGAGTAATAAATTAATGTTAGCAATCAATTAAATTTGTCTTTAACCGCTAAGTTTAAACGTTAACTTGCTAACATTTAATCATTTGAACAAAAAGAAAGAAAAAGGAAGAACGTCTCAAAAAGACCATTAGAATTCTAGCCTTCAATGTTTTATTGTCATCATTGTCTTTTGACCTTTGATCTTACAGTTGGTTTGCAAGAAAGATCACAGACTAGGAAGCAGAAGAGCTTTCGAATAAGACAATGCTTTTCTAATGAAATTTTAGGTCAAGTGACGTCTGACCTCAATTTGAACCTAAAGTATCAACCGATTTGGAAAAAATCTGTAGGATTGTTTTTTCATGATAAGTAATATTTGTAATTTGTACCAAGTTTAAAGAAAATCGGACTAGTGATCGTGATATGGAAGATATCGTGTTTACAGGCGGACGCCTTGATCAAAGTTAAGAAGTAGCTAACGGTACTTAATAATAGTGACAATTTTGAAATGCTTAGTCAAGCGGGAAAATTAAAATTCTTGTTGTACACATGATATCAGATTTTATAATATGGGATAATTTAAAAATTCATCACAATATACATTGCCTCATACTACAGTTTAAATAGTAATAATTTTATCGAAAGAAACGTTTACATAAATTATGTAGCTTTTGCGGGTAATCCTCGTAACCTCAGAGATTGCCTTTGACTGCGTTTTGAAAATCTTTATCAATATTTTTTGAGTCAATATTGACTTTGGTATCATTTTAAGTCAGCGTTTGTGTTTATTAGCTTGCTGTTTCTGCGGAGAAGCTATTTTAGATGTAGTGTGTCTACCTATCCGTTTGTCTGTCTACTTTATTTTTGTAATGAGGCAAATAGCCTTTAGACCAGTGAAATAAGCCCTAAATCCAGAGATTAGGCTGAAACCGGGATTGCGTCTTTTTTGAAAATTACTTTTCATTAGGTAATGTTGTAATCGGTTTTAGCAGCCAGAATATTTAATGGTTTACCATGAATGTTTAATGTATAAATATGCGTAACAATTAAGATGATCTGCTGGCATTGTCAAATTTGTATGATATTTTTAATAAAGGAGCGAACCACCTTAAGTTTATTATAGTCCTTAGAATTCTAATTTTTCTAATACTAGTGATAATCTTTTATTATAACCCACATGATAACTTACTGTTGAAAAGCTCGATGTTATTAATCCAGATCAATTTGAATTCTACCTTACGAAACATAAATAAGCCTTAAGGATTTGTGGCTTTGCAGAGTTTAAATGGAAGTTAAGCATGCACTGATTGCTACCATTGAGTTTGGTCGAAGCTGTTTACGAAACAAAAGTTAAATATAATGGTTTTGGGTTAACGTTTTTTGAAATTTTGGTATGTATTTTAATAGTTTGGTTAACGGAGAGTTTGTTGGTATCAAACTCTGAAAATGTTTAAGTGATGCAGTAGGGTAACCTTTGTTTTAAAACATTCGAAGCAAGATCTAGCATGCTAAACAACTTAAAACTATGCTGAGTTTGGTACCAAATAACTCGCCGTTAATCAAACAATTAAAATACATAGAAAAAATTCAAAACTCAAAATCCTCATATATAACTATTAATTGCTTAACAGCTTCGCCGAAACTCAATGGTGTTGATCAGTGCATGCTTAACCTCCATTTAAAGTATACAACGCCACAAATCCCTAGAACAAACTAGCAAATTTAAAAAACCTGATGCGCACTTGAACTTTGCTTCAGATGTTGTCTTATTTAACCAAAACTACTTATATTTTCTAGACCTGTAAATTATTTGTAGAACCAAAACTGTTGGAATAAAAAAGTAGCTAAAGTATTTTTAAACTATCTACCAGGGTAGTTAAAACGTTTATCATGTGTTGCTTGCTGTCCTTTAAATAACTTTATATACTCTTATATGTCAATTGTAGTAAGCTACATTGTTTTGGTACATTTTATTATATAATCTTCAGATAGCTGCTTGGTTTAGCAATTTATTTCGTTCAAATGACGTTAGGTATCATGCGTTTTTAGCTAAACCACATAAAACAATCGTCAAAAACCATGGAGATGTATTATGTATAAAATACAATTTTTTAAAGTAAGACTTAAGGTTTGAAACATTTAAATTAATTATCAGTCAAGCGACAAATTAATGCACCACTGTACCAGTACCAGTTTGTGCCACCAAAGTACAGCTGAATCTTCCTGTTTGTACTTGATGTGTCTACTTTAAAATTGTTTAGTACTTCTTGAATAAACTTCTAATATCAACCAACTTCAAAATAAATTTGGCGTTTAAATTTCACACTGACTTTTTTTTCTTTGTTATTTTTTATTAAAAGATAATGCTATGATAGTTTGCGTAGAGCACAATTTACGTCTGGTATGTAATATCTAAATCTCAAACAAGCAATTTTGTCAATGAATACAATGCATGCAGTGAATACAATTAGGTTTCTCACAGCCATAATCTTTTTTTATATCTGATGTCTTCTGGAAAAGTTTGCTGCCTGGCCTTAGAACAGGAATGCTCTTGATGATCTAAAATTAAAGAATATTTAAATACTAGATCTGATGTTTTATTAGTATGTTGTATTTTTAAATACAATATGCATATTTTGTAGTTTTGCATAAATTTTATAGAAATTAACAGCAAGAGTACAAACTAGTGCTAACTATCAATGAAGTTATCTTTAATCCTTATTATCTCGGCTTTTCTGCACAGGAGCTTATTAATAGATGTAGTGTGTTCGTCTACTTTAATTTTTAAACCTAGCTAACACTCAAATAGGATGTAAATCATAAACGGCGTTTTATCTACACATACTTGTAACATTTCCACTATGATGCTCTAATGCGCAATTGTGTTATAATCAAATTATTGCCTTTAGCATCGAGCATTTTGATAGTTTACCTTTAACCATACCATGTAAAATCGTATTTCTCACGTCTGGCTTTCCGTTCAACACAGAGCAGGTAGGAACTGAATGTAAACAAATGAACTTCTGCTGAATCAGAGTTCCTGTTTCAAGCGGCGGCAAATACAAACGAAATTCAATTCTCTATCGTATAGTCAATGGACCTGTAACAAGGCATTCTTTGTACATGTTATCAGTTATCAATAAATACAGGAAATATTCAATCATGTTTTGCCAGTTTGTCTGCCAAATTGTTTCGTGAAAAACTAAAAAAGAGTTGTAGTTGCATGGCTACGAATTTCGTATTTGAAATTTGAACGCGTTTTAGCCACACCGTCTCCATTATTTGTAAAAAAATTTAAACATTGAGATTAATGAAAAACTACCAAAACGATCAACCAAAATGTTCTACATACGCTTTTGAATAAATCTTTACCAAACCAATATGAATTTTCTAGACGCGTACAGAAGTTATGAGCATTTAAAGCAAGGCTGTTTACTTTGTGATTGTCATGATTGCCGCTATAGTTGTCATTTTAAAACGCTATACTTCAGAATCCTTTAACTAAAATCTACAAATTGGGCATCAGAATGCTTGTAAAAATATAAAATCGACTACTTGATTGTTTTAGTTAAAATATTTTGAACAAACCGAAGATTTTTATGTTGGACGTGCGGTAATCATTATGCTATCATGACCATTACCTTTAAATTCAAAATAACTGGCTACAAAAAATTAGAATGATCGAAAAACGTAGGTACTAAAGCCAAAAACATTATTGTCGAATACAAACCGAAATAGCTCAACCGGCCCAGGAACCAGCTCAGTTATGAAAATAGTAGATAGTTATATCTGCTCATTCATGTACTTAAATTCTTTATTTAGTTCTTACAATTAAATTTTGTTCTTATTTTCCCAAAATTTAACGAATTTCAAGACTTTTTCAGTGTAGTGTTTTTGGACATTTTTGCACCTACTACACTGCAACTTTTTCATGCCACAAAAGTTGTATACGACTACTTATACGTTGAAAAAACACATTTTAAAATAATGTATTTATTGTCTAAAAAATCATTGGTTTTTGTTATACTAGTGATGAGTGGCAAGCAGAAAACTTTAATTCAATGCCAAAACAGGATATTTTTATAAAAATGATTATATTAACATACCTGTTGTTGTAAACAGCATTGCATTATTAGCACCAAAACATCAATTTCACCCAAGTGAGCGCTTGCTAGGACTTTTATTTCGTTGAAACATTGGTTTGCACATCCTAAAAGCTTTTGACCTAAATTAAGAGAGAGAAAACATCTTAAACGTGTGCTGCTATAGCGTTATCACTTAAACTTGTATGGGTATAATTTGTTAAAATGAAGTTTTGTAACGTCATGCTTGGTTATCTTGTAAATTTAATTGCGCAACACACATAATCGTTTTTATGTCAATATTCTATTTAATATTATGAAATATGACAAGCAGAATGACAAAATAAATAACCTAGTGATATCTAAGCATAAGAAATTATAAAGCAAAGCTCTGTTGAAAACCCCTTACCTTTAGTTTTGAATTACAATAATCTGTAATGGAAGAGAGCTTTTTACAATTTTAATAGCAAGCCTGTAGAATATGAATTTCAAGGCCGGCAATATACAAAAATTACTTGTTTCCTGCCTTGATCACTTTGATGTTTAGTAAAACTTATTCTGAGTGATAAAACTTTTGCCTGCTACAAAATATATTTTTACAAATTTTTAAAAACTTAAAAAATTTACTGCTGTTATAAAGCAATTTATGCGTTTACACTAGTATCTAAAAACTATCTGTGTGTGAATTTCTAAATGCTGAGTAATTTCTAAAATAGCAGATGCAGAAAACGAGCTTTTTAATGTCCTTTCTATGATTTACGATGTAGGTATTTGCATGAGTCTGCTCTATTGTTGTCAAGTGTACCTCTCACCTGCGGCATATTTAAATGAATACAATACAAACTTTTTTATACTAAACGCTACACACTAAAGATTTATTGCAGATAAAGAAACAAAGCAGATGTAATGCTAACAGGTTTATTACAAGAAGTGTTCATTGTTGTCATTAATAATAGATTGAATCATGGTTACAATTACAAAGCCATAGAAAATTTTGTTCCCAATATATTTTTGAAACCGTCAAAAAGGCGACAATAAATAACAGTAACATTTGTAAAATTTGACAAACCGCCCGCACTTGTATTATTTACGTTTTATGATATTTTAGAAACCAAGTCAGGCAAGAAAGCAGGGCTGAGTAGACTTTCGTCCAAATATGAATTTCAATTTAATAAATATTGCCTATAATATTGCCCGTCAGTAATGTATTAGTTTGTTGTTGAAAAGTAACACTGTAGTCAAAGCATACCATGGCAATATGCATCAAAGGTATCAATTATCAAATACCTATATTTAAACAGCTGCTGATAATGCATAAATAATAGCTTGACTTTCTAATCCAGTTGATGCCGGTTAATAAATAAACATTAGGTAGCAGATTCAAGTATAACTACCTAAATACACTTATGTATTAAGTACTTCGGATGACCCAAAAACATTATTTGTAAAGGGCGCTTAAAGTGAAATTTATGATGCAACTGTTATTTAAGTTGTACTTGTAACTGTTGTTTTAATTGATAATATTTACGGTGACAAGACCATTTGCATCTACGTTTTAAGTAAAACGTTTATCTTTGTTTGCGGCAAAAATTGTTGACAGCATAATTGTTGATTTGAATATTATCTAAAATAATTATTTATTCAATAGTCTTACTATGCGGACAGTAGGAGTTGTAACTCAATATACCGTATCTAACAAATGCAAATTACAATAAACAGAACATCAACTTTAGTTTCAATTTTTTACTAGCATGTTTTCAAGAAGAATGTGAAAAAATCTTCACAACATTTGTTTACAAAATGCCTATAGTTCTTATCTTATAAGCAGTTGGTTTTGTCTCAAATGTTGCATGGAATTTTTTTATTATTATTTATTCATTTTTGTTAACTTGACATAAGGTTATTAACGCACAAAATTGATATTTTCAGTTAACTCAATATTTTATATAAACTTTTGAAACGCTTCAAATAAGATATAACTGGGAATCAACAAAAAATTTACAGCTTTTCAAAACATTAAGAAGGTCCAGTAGTTTAGCAGTAATCATAATGAGAATTTGGAATCGTTTATTTAGTTTCATTTACTAAAACGTTTAATCGGACTAATTGGTTACACTATGGCAAACCAGTAAGATTTGCTTAAACTTTCTAAATGCATTTCTTCTGTGATCTCTTAAATTTTAGTTTAGTGTAATGTTGTTTCCATTTAGAGAACAAATATTTGAAATTAAAAAAAAATGAATGTTATTGACAGAATATGATTTATCAAAAACAATTTCTAAACACTAGGTAAACTAACAATCTGCAAATGTGCGAGCACCGTTTTATCTGTTGTGCTACTTTTTGGCAGCTTGCCTCCATAGTTTTGTGGAATAACGTTTACGGCTCCAGCACAATACACTGCTTTACCAACTATCTTGCTCATTTCAATTTTTTTTTAAATCAAATAAAAAGTTAAAATAATGGATCTAGTTTTCAGCCGTTCCAATCATCTTTGCAAGTTAAAATTAATGTTTCGTGTGTTACTACTAATTGTGCATGTGATTTTGGTATTGTTGATATTGGCGACTATGCATATTACAAGCAGTTTCTATACATCTAAACCAATCCATAATGTAACATCCGAAATCCCAAATCAGCGGTACCATAATACATTACTTGTTGATATGTTTCAACCAGAAGATTTTCAAAAATTTCTGAACGTTTATGAGATAGATCCTTTTTCAGATTTATATAGAAAGATTATTGTATCAGAGCATCTCTACAATTCTGCACGTACTAAACGTAAACTAGTTTTAGAAGCTGTTGATTCCAGTACATGCACTAATACTAAAATTTTAGGTTTTTGTTCACAACTCTTTAATTGTCCCCACGTGCTTTCTCGTGTGGGTACGCAGGTGAGAAATAGTTGGATTTGTGGCTTAAACTTGTTAACAGTTCCTCCTCGACCACAAGAATGCGTCATTTACATGATAAATGACAAATATGATAAACAAGATTTGCACATGGTTAGCAAACTTGCAAATCTTACAGATTGTTATGTTTACTACTTTCATAATAGTTTAAATATGAGTAACAAAACCTTACAAGCCCAAAAGTTTCAAATTATTGCAAACTCGGAACGCAACGATCAGCGCAACGTAACCAAAACCTTAAAAACTCTGATGAAACGCAATGGACATGGATGGGTTGACATATTATTTCTAAATCTACCTAAAAGTGGAATCTCAGTTATAAAGCAAACTTTGCAAGATTTTAGTGACATCATCCCTGTTGGACAATTACGCGTTTTGGTTGACCATGTCCCCCAGTTTTCTGAAAGGTTTTGGTTAGATTTGATGGAAGAGAAAGGATTCAGACTTTTTCACATTGACTTTGATTCTCATAGCTTTGAATTTAATACAAGTAGCCAGAAATATGGATGCTCATTTCCTGTAGATTATGGATTTATTAATTTAAGAGGAAAGCATTTGCTTGTTAAAGGTCGTTGAAAAGATAACTAACTCTAGAAATGTAACTCTAAAAACCAGTTTAAAAACGTATAATTCCTACTGTAACAATAAACCTGTGTGATAATTAAATTAAACTAAAATGATTCCTTGTAAATATGTAATTTTGTTGCAAAAAAAATTTCTAATGGCTTATAAATATACATAAATACTTGATATGGACAACAACTTTTACGAATTATTGCAAATATGCAAAATATGTTGTAATGATAAGAGAAAAATAAACAATCAGTGTAACTTGAAATGCTGGTACGATGCTTATTCTACGCGATAAATTTACACTAAAATACTGTTACTTGCGCATTATGTATAATAAAAATTAAAAGTTACCACTAGAATCATCAAATACTAAAATGATCAGCACATTATCTTAAAGTTTATAAATGTGGTAGTGTGATTTTGAAATTTTGCAATTATTAATTGGAGACAGAATACTACACATTTGAACCAAGAAGACTTTTATTAAATATCGCAGATACCGTCTGTCCGTCTGGCGTAACACATTTTTCTTTGAATTGGCTGTACCAAAGTCAACCAAATTTAGCGTGCAGATACTACAAAGTACTGCGCAGTTTTCTATTAAACTAGTCTTTATATCAAGGTATCAGGTACACGCATACAGTGGCAGATAAATCTTAATCCCGTTTTACCCAACAGATATATTTGCAAGTATGTAGATTACATTACTTTGAATATGGGATTTAAATTTTTTATATTCTTTACTATTTATACTTTATACTCCTCGTATTGCTTATATTGCTTATAGTTTATATTGTTAGAATTGTTTATAGTTTATATTGTTAGAATTGTTTATAGTTTATATTGTCAGAATTGATTATTGTTTATATTGTCAGAATTGTTTATAGTTTATATTGTTAGAATTGTTTATAGTTTATAATGTTTTAACTGTTTACGTTGTTTAAAACTTAAAATGTTTGCACTGTTTAAATTGTTTACACGGTTACATTTATTTAAATTGTTTACATTGTTTACATTGCCTACAAAACAATGTTTACATTGTTACCGACAAACATCAGAATCTCCTTATATATAAAAGATTTCGAGTCAATAGGTTACTCTAAAGATCAGAAGTCTCCAACGTTTGAATATTTTTATAGAAGACCTATATCATGCGACACATGATTTAAATTAATTAGTTAAATATTAATTCTAAGTTTGTATAATATACAAAATGTTTGACACTGTTGGCTAAAAGTCATTATTTCATTCGTCGTTCTCAATACAAAGTAATTGTAAAATTTACACTTGTCTCATGTTTTTATGGTCATAACCATTTATTCTACCAGTCAATGGTAAACCATTTAAATATGCTTGCTGTTTAAGACGATGTTAGCATAAAACGGTCTATTTAAAAGCCCAATTTTGGCTGATTTAGAGCTAGTTTGCTTGCGTTGGACCGTATTGGACTAGTAAATAGCCGGTTTTTGCTTTAATAGAGCTTTGCTTCAATAGATAATTGCTTTAATTGCATAATACATCCTAATAAACTCCTCTGCTAATGCAGCGAGCTAATAAGCGATGCTGTCTATTTTCTTCAAAGAAACTGTTTATCCGCATTTCTGCCAACAAAATATCTTAAAAGTGCAAGGTGTGCAACTCATACCATTTGTATACTTAATTGTTACGGTATTGTTAAAGACAACATGACTTCTTTACAATACCATGCTGATTAATATTGGTTGAACTGAGAGCAGTTTGCTCAATATTGATCTCAAACTAGGGAAAAAGGCTATTGCATTTTTTCGTCACGCTTTCTGCTACAATTAACAATGCGCAACTTAGATATATCAGTTTATTAGTTTTAAAGTTAACAACCATTATGGCAACTCACAGCAGATGGAACTCATAAATAACAATGCAGATACTATAATTTAGGTCGTTTTGCTAAATAAACAAGAAAAACATTTTTGCATAACATCATACTCACTACAACTTTCTTTACATAATGCTTTATGCACAAAAGCAATAGGTTCTTTGGTAATAATAGAAGTATAATATATATTTTACCAACATGCCTACCAGTTTTCTGAAAACTTTAGTTTTGTTGGCGTGCAACTTTTTACATTGCTTTTTAATATTTTTGATAGTAGTAAATACCTTGTATTCATCACCGAAAAATTTTAATCAGCTTACTAATTTTACAAAAATTCAAACATTCTACAATAAAACAATTCACCCGCCGGGAATTTTACTGAATCCAATAGGAGGAATCGGCAACCAACTATTTAAATTTGCCTGCTCGTATGCACTAGCTAAAGATTTTAACTTAACACTGTATACTTTCTTACATCAATCAACCGCAAAATCATTAAAATCGCGAAGAAACGTTGGTGCAAGTAAACGTGAATTCGCCTTAGATCAGTTTAACATACCAAATTTAAATTTTTATGACAAAACAACAAAGGTAAACAAACTTCATCACGTAAACGACATGGACTTCTTGTATCGAAACTTTTCTTCTGCACAAACGCAAGGGTTTATAAACTTAAGTGGCTACTGCCAATCTGAGGCTTATTGGGTACACCACCGAGAAGAACTTGTTCGAATTTTAAAACCATCTAAATCTGCATTTTACCCAATGACAGAAGAATTAAAAACTTTGCTTGAACATGTTAAAACTTCTGAAAGTGTTGCCGTCCATGTACGTCGAGGAGATTTTCTCAAGGTTGGAAACAACGGGTTTTTCGTCCCTATCTCTTATCAACGTATTGCTATCCGTCGTATGCTCCAAGTATTATATGAACGAAAAACTAAATCACCAACTTTCTTTGTTTTTTCTGATGACATTGAATTTACCAGAAATCAATTTAAGGACTTCGAAAATATGTTTGATTTTGTGTATGTATCGTCATTTAATACAACGAGCTTTCAAGATTTCTATTTAATGATAAATTGTAAGCACGTCATACTGCCGAACAGCACATTTAGCTGGTGGGCGGCGTATTTGAATCAAAATCCACAGAAAGTGGTTATTGCTTCGGCTTTTAATCCAGACTTTTGGAAAAAACTTGGTAATAAAAAGCTGCACGGAACTTTGTATCATCCTTCTAGCTGGATCGTAATTGATGTATTTGCGGGAGAGCAAGTTTAGAAAAGCTACATATAGGTAAATTATAGTTACAGCGCTTCAAATTTGTTTGTAAGGATGTCAAACAATAAAGACCTTAACTAACTATAATAACCAATGGTTTCCACTCAACTATTTAAAACTATAAAGATATTTACATACGTATGTCATACTAAATGGCCAAGGCATCCAAACCTAAATAATTGTCAAATTTTAAAGCATTAGGAAGAGTCAAACGTTAACGTCAAAGCTAGGATACTTAATTCAATTAAGAGTTTATTACATTAGGAGGCTAAAAACAGCAGTACATAGCAACAGTACATTGACAAAATTGTTTAAAATATTTATATATTGTATCAGAATGTGTGTGAAAGTTTGGCCTAAAACTTTCTAAAGTATACAATAATAAATTTGTAATTATTATGGCTTATGGACTTCTAGAGAGTTATGATTTAAGTATTTATGTAGGTATAAGCTTGCAATGCATTCTTATTGTCATGTTAATTTTTTTAAACTTTGTGAACGATACAATTAGTAAGAAATTTGAGCAAAATAAATCTGTAACAAAAAAGAGCAATTAACAAACGAGGAAGGGTCCAAACAAACCTACTTATACTTATTTGTGATTGAACTCAATTAAGTCGAACGTATCTTTTAGACGTAGTTGCCATTTTTGTAATTCGGGAGTTGATTTAGGTCCTTTCATTCCAATTTTAATTTAACGGACAGATTTGTAACACTGGTCAAAATTTGAATTCAAATCATATGCTGCATTTTGTCTTAAAATGTTGGACCGTGTTCTTTATCCCTGGGAGTTGACCCGTTTGCCTAAAATTCATTAGGTTTCTGCGCAAAAGTTTCCCGTATCTGCATGCCAATGTTTAAAAATTATTTCAAAATGCAACGTATTAACCCTCCAATTAGATGTTTGGAGAAAGTGTTGAAAGAGATATATAACAGTGCAATTACATCAGATTACAATACAAATTTGTGTTTTATTAGCATTCCCACTGTACACAGCTAGCACATTGTATTAACACGCCTTTGGTTACATTTATTGTTGTATTTTTCTGGCTACAGTTTTTGGCTAGTAAAATTTATATAGTTTTTATGAACGTAAATATGATCTACTTGAATTTTTTTAACAAACACATAATCATTTGACTCAAGTAACTGATTCAGCTCTTGTTTCTGTTCATTCTTGTAGAACTGAACTTCAATGATTAGTACTTTAAATGTAAATAAATCAAAAGGAAATGTCTTCAGAACATTAAGCTCCTGTCCCTCAATATCGAAGCTAAAGTAATCTACATCTTTCCATCCAAGTGCTGCAAGAACAGTGTACAATGGAATTGACTGAACTTCAAAGAACGTCCAGTTGGTGGCAACAGGAAGTTTCCATGGTTGTCCCAGAGTTCCACTGTACGACCAGCTCACCGGATTAGAAAAATTAAGCTGAAAACAAATTATTTAAGCATTAAAAATTTAGAAAAAGTGAAGAATTAAAATATTTACTCTGTTTGAATTACTGTAGCTGGACTATTTGTAGGTGACAAACAAACATCTGCAATCCATGCTTTTCGATGTTTTGATTTTAAATATGGTATAACCAAAGGATTGCACTCAACAAGCAACCCAGTCCATCCCAACTCTTTTTCAAGATGTAAACTATGACTTCCGTCTTCTCCTTGATGCGCCCCTGCTTCGATAAATGTACCTCCCCGTTTATGCTTAAAAAAGTCAACAATCCATCTAGAAAATGTATCCAGGTTATTTCCTGCTTTCTTTAAATTATATGGTAGTTTTGATGGCGGAGTCAAATATTTTACACGAGTGTAATAAATCAACTGTGGATCCATTTGATCTAAACTCAAAAGATTCTCCTCCACAAAGTTAATGTTCAGTGCATACTCTGTACTATTCTCCAAATTTTCCTGCTCGTCTTTATTCAAATTTTCTTGTTGCGACACTGTTGTTGGCGATTTGCTTAAAGCCAAGCGTAAAACTAGCAAAAGTGCTATGGCAGTGACACACATTGTGGCAAATTGCCTGAAACATTTTGTACGCTTCATAGTTTTATTTTATTCTAATAGTTTTCTGGGGTCTAGTTTAGCTTCTTCAATAAAATCTGTTACCTGTAAATTTTAGGAAAATTTTTGGAACATCACGCTCCAAAGCGTTAGAAAATACAAAAGTAGCATTGCTTCAATTTTTAATTGCACGTTTACAAACCGTTTTTTAACCCGAAACTTTCAGAAAACAGTCCATGATAAATCTTCTTCTTGACACATCAATAAATTATCGTATGAAATTGGAAATGGAGATGGTATATACATACGACTGAATCCATCGGATTGATTTATTAACTACCAGAAGCTGAGGTGGTTAGTACGATCACGGTGTTTGTCTGACTGTCTGTTTGTGTATGTGCGCACAAAATCTCGAAAACGTTATAGCAGATTTAGTCCAAATTTTTGCAAAATGGTAGTATATTAATAGCATCTAAAATAAAATTTCTCAGGTTTCAAATTCATCTAAATTTTTGAAAATTTAAGACATTATATGTTGAGTTTTATATAGTAATTGCTTTGTTTGCTGGGCTGTCGGTTTTGCGTACACAATCTAAGCAACTACTTAACAAATTTATACCAAATTTTGCAGAAACAAGCTGATGTCAATAGCATTTTAAACAAATTGACTTTAAAAAACATACAGAATAATTGTTTCAGGAAGGTATTGGTTAAGGTTTGTTAAGGCTTTGGGGCAGATTTTTTGGTAGTTAAGATTTTATAGACATATTTGTAATAGTACCTGGTTAGTTTAGATGTGTCAACGTGGTTGGTTTAGGTTTTTTGAAGTTTTGAGGAAATTTTGTATCAATATTTTGTAATTTTTATGGGAATTTTTAAGGTTCTACTGCAACTTTGAAAGTATTTTTGTTAGATAAAATATTTTGAGAATGTTTATTTGTATTTTGGTTTTAAATTGTCCGGTATGAAATCGTTTAAATAAAAAATTGGTTGTGAACGGTAATTTATTTGTAATTAAAAAACATTGCACAATATAAAGTCACACATAAATGTTTCAACCCTGCACTTGCATCATTATCTTTACACATAAAATCTTTTTTGGAATATGGTTTTACAGGTTAAGTTATACTACTTTGATACGCCGATTGTATAGGTTAATTATTATACCAAGCTTTCATCAAAATATAAAATATTTTTAGAATAGTACATATACCTTTATATTGTTGTAAACTTTTTCTGAAATAAAAAATGCTTACACATAATCCGTCAGAGATGCGATAAACATATAACGTTTTCATATAAATGATAATTGCTCTGAATTTGCCTTCTATAACACAAAAATGTTGATTTATCTGCCAGTTGTATGCTTATAGAAATTTTATTGTCTATATTATTTTAGGACGTTTAAATACACCAATTTTATGAAGATTGTCTGACAAAGAGCAACAGTAATGAATTTTCGTGAAAGACACGTAACGTGTCTTCTTGTCAGTACTAAACCAATTCGTATTAGTAATGAATGGATCACACTGTTTCCAGTTGTAATTGGCTTCATGTAACCCAAATTTTTGCAATTTAATATCGATATTATTTGACGATTTTTTAAATTTCAGTTTTTAGGTGTGTTTTACGTAATGGCCGCGATCCAGGTCTGGGTGGAGAAAAAAATCCGTGAATTGGAGGAAACCCCCTTCCTGAGGGAACGCTTGTTGGCAGGGAAATAGAGACGAAATGACGATTTCAAATTTTTGTTTCACGTCAACTTCAAAATACATACTCAGGTGTGCGTGGAAATTAGCATAAAAATACCACAGCAACATACTGTCATCAATCATTGGTCGTGTCGTGTCCAATGATTGACATGATACGAGCAATGATTGTTGACCATTGACCATATATTGGACGTTTTGCTCGATATTAAATCAAAGAGAGTTTTAAACTCTGTCAGCAGTGTTGACTAGACTAGGGTTCTTTAAAATTGATTTCATTAAAATTTATGAAAGTGATAGTCGAATTTACTATTATTGATAACTTTCTTGTCAGCACTAGATTTACTATTAGTATGATAGATTCTATCCTATTAATTATATGATTAATCTGGTGATTTCATTAGGTACGTACGTGATTATTTCATGGGTCAATCTAGAAAATTCATATCATGTCAAATAATGTTTGTTGTAGGTACGTTTTAGCTTTTCGTCATACGTCTTTTAATTATACATACAGAGTTTACCAAAATGACTATTTTTCCAGTGTCAGTAACTGTAAGAGTACTGATTTAGTATGGTTTTCACGCAGGAAAGAAGGGGTCACCTTTTCACGTATGCCCTGCGTGGAATATAAGGTATTTTTTGTTGCCATGAAATTCTCGGGAAATTTCAACCACATTTTCATTCAGACCTGAGTATAGTTGGGTGAATTTTTTCCCTCCACCACATTTTCCCTCAAGAAATACTATTTCCTCCAGACCTGGGATCTATACTTAAGTAGCAACAAGTTTCCGCTTTCGAGATTGTTAAGCTAATAGCCTATGGCATTTTAAACCAACAATGCATGGTAAAACATAAATATTATTTGTGTTGAAAGAAATTTCACTTATACAAAATTAATTTCTTATTTATATTATACTTTGTCATTATATGTACATGCATGTTGCTTTGGCTTGCCTACTTGCTAAATATTGTTAAGGATGTAAACCTAGATGGAATTGTTCATTTAAATTCCAAAACAAACATTAACGTGATGGGATAAGCTTTTAAGTGAATGTTTTAAAAATGTTGGACATTAGTATTTTCTGAATAACTTGTTTACGCTGAATTCAAATGCATATGCCACCAATGCAAATGGTATAATAAACCAACTCAAACTATATAATAACATCAAATGAATGGCGATATTATTTTACAGCAGAACATTTTGACTAATAGTTATAACATTTTTGGCATCAATAATTTTGACATCAATGACGACTTTTGTTAAGAATTGAGAACTTGTAATTTTTTGCTGTTTTCCAACCTGCTCTATTGATAATTGAACAGATCACGCAGCAGACGTTGAAATATGCCAACCAATGAAGATTTACGTTAATATATGTGCTTAATAACCATGATAACACATGCTTTTGTTTAACAATATTGATTTATTGAACCAAATGTCAACATTCTGTAGGAATTGCAACTTCTTGCCATCAAAGCGCAAATCTAAGAAAATGGTGTAACAAAAATCATCATAAAAACGTACAATTAATTTATTACCAGAATATCTCACGGTGCGGTTAGCAATTGACATTGTTTTTTTTATAAATAAAACTGATAATAGACAATTCGAACAGTAGGATACCTGGCGTAAAGTATTTAAAGCGAATAATTTCGGAGTGAAAGGCATCAGTTCTTACCATTCTTCTCAAACTGTCAGAACTACATCCGAACTAGTGCTAACAGTTTGATAAAGTAAAGTTTGTTTTAAAAATGACAGGTTTACCTGTTATATCTATATTGGTATTGATAGTTGGGTTCGGTGCAGCTTGCCAACCTCCAACTCTTCCACCTGGCGGAAAATGTAAGATCATTGTACACTTTAATATAACTTTGTACACTTGAACGTAGAACTATTTTGAAATAATACGCATGCTTCTAAATGCTGCATTTCAGGGGTTCCCGACCAAGGGTGTTCTCGAGGGCCCGTATATCAAACTTTAGCCGCGCCTAGACAGCGTTGTCACTGCTGGGGGCGATGCGGATATGTTTGTCAACCTTCATCTGGAGGTGGTGGTGAGAACTTACACCATAAAAACAAAAATAACTTCAAACTTAAAAATAACGTCATGCAAAAATTTACTGGCGTTTTAGGAGGTGGCGGCGGTGGTGGCGGCGGAGCTAAAACTACAACAAAGAAGCCAGGAAGTCCGTGTCCCTTTGGTGGAATATGGTATAACAACAAGGGCGAGAGGTGCCGTTGCCAGTCATTCAACCAACAACCTTACTACAAATGTGAAGCTACGACAACTACTGCTGCTCCTGGCGGTTCTTCAGGAGCTACCGGCGGTGAAACCGGTGGAACTGGCGCAACTGGAGGTGCCACCGGAGATACTGGTGCTACTACTGGCGATACAGGTGCAACTACTGGCGATACAGGTGCAACTACTGGCGATACTGGTGCAACTACTGGAGATACTGGTGCAACTACTGGCGATACAGGTGCAACTACTGGCGACACTGGTGCAACTACTGGCGATACTGGTGAGACTACAGGCGATACTGGTGCAACTACTGGTGACACCAGCGCAGCAAGTTAAACAGTTTTGAACGAAAAATGGCCCACATGCAATCTTCCTAGATATTTAGATTAATAACAACTTGATGCCAAAACTGCATACACGTAGCTACTATTACAATTTATAAATATAATGTATAATGTAATTATACAACCGATTTGTTGAAACAAATAAAATCAACGTCTAGTAAGCAAGCAAGTAATGTTTTTAAGTGTTGTAATATTGGATTCTGTAAAGTTTCCTAGCATGCATACAAGTAAACATTTCCTTATTGTTTTCAATACAATACAAATAAAAGTACAATTTCAATTTCATTATCAATTTCAAGCACCTCAATGTTGTCGGTTCATTTGTTATCAAATTGATTAAGCTAAATACCTGCGACTAAATTGAAATTGTGTATCAATAATTCTCTAAAACCTAGTGTTAAGTTCATGCTGAATGTGTTACAGAATTGTATATAAACGAGGGTTATGTCCGCGCGAAAATTTCAGCGAGGCTACAGAATTTAGAGAAGGACGCATATATGTGTTTCTAAAACATCAGTTTAAACTTATGCAGTGTCAGTGTGTAGATCACTTAAGAACAAGAAAAGAAAAAGATCATTTAGATAAAAGCATTTAATAGCAGGAAAAGACAGTATAACACTATGAAAGTTATGAAATGGACAAAAGCAAAAGAAAATCAATTTTAATATAACCTATTCTAAAAATCAAAACTCCTAAATGTCTTAAAAGCCGGATTTATAACGTTTTTAAATTTTGAGTATCCTCTATAGTGGTATTTGTAAGATTTTTTTTTGAACCAGGCGTAATACACTGCATGAGTCTCCTGCCGCATGCACCTTGAAAAAATATTTGAAATGAAATTGTAAATAAATCGCAGCAAGTAGCTCTAGAAGTTAGTGTTTAGTTATGTAGAGTTAGTTTCTTTAACTAACTAAGCGCTGAGCCTAGATTCTTTGCTTAATTCAACTGATTTCGTGCTTAGTATAACATCCAGCGCAAATTGTAATTAAATTTAAGATGACCTTAGACCCTGGTGGTGGAGTCAGCCAACCTCAACAGCAATACGAGACCTTTTCTATAAGCTTATACTTGCTATAATAATATATTTAAAGTGGCATTTGACCCCTATTTGATCCCTTCAGGTTGGTCTCATTAAGCAAGAAACCTGTGTACCAAGTTTGAAGTAAATAGGTCAAGCGGGCAAATTATGGCTTGGACGTATAGACCGACAGACGGACGGAATGAATAATATGTACTTACTAAATACAAAACCGTTTATTGTTAAAATCTATTGTAACCGTAGTTTCATCCCTAATTGTGGTATATATATATGAGTATATACAAATAACGCATAACGAATAAACAATAATTACAAACACAGTGTAACGCGTTTTAATTACTATTTAAATTAGGTTTCAATTTAATTACTGTCAAAACATTTAATTATCTGTAACCATCATGTAAGTAAAGGTTTAATTAAGCAAAGCTAAATCTACTGTGCAGTCCACTATCATAGCGTAATAGTTAATTTTTGTCTGTTTTTCAAATTTTGTTAGCGCATATTTTAAAGCAATTGTTGTTATGGAATTTATCCGTTTCAACCAATAAGAACGCTGCCAAGTGACTTTGCACACAATTGTTGTTTCCACTTTTCAAGAGTTTGCTTACTTATTTCATCAAACTTGATAACAACTGGGAGTGTTTGCACCACAAAAGAATACGCTAATACCAGAAACCCCAAAATCATAAAATACAACCCTGCTGGATACAAACTCCAACCTGAAATAATAATCCAGTTACCAATTATAAATATGAAGCTTCCTGCACCTAACCAAACGCCAGCAACAGGTCGTATTACAAACATTCCCATTTGTTTTATACATTGCAATTGATCATATAAATGTATGCTTTCGTTACTTAATGGCATTGTAAACATTTTTTCTAGACAACGTAAATATATTTTGCAAATAACAACGGTAAGTACTAAAGCCAATGTGTAGAAGCGTGCACCCTCCAAGCAAATCCATGTTCCTAAACCAGAGCAAATTGCGAAAATAAAGTTCTTTATGTCTGACGACTTTAAAATTTCTGGAAGGAGTTGTTCTACTAATAAGTAAACATCCATGGTAAACCATTAAAAATGCTCGCTGCTGAAGACGATAATATGAATATATATATAATAATCGGGTCTAGAGCCGATTTAACCTGGTCTACAGCCGATTTGCCTGGTCTAGAGCCAATTTAACCTGGTCTAGAGCCGATTTAACCTGGTCTAGAGCCGATTTAACCTGGTCTAGAGCCGATTTAACCTGGTCTAGAGCCGATTTAACCTGGTCTAGAGCCGATTTAACCTGGTCTAGAGCCGATTTAACCTGGTCTAGAGCCGATTTAACCTGGTCTAGAGCCGATTTAACCTGGTCTAGAGCCGATTTAACCTGGTCTAGAGCCGATTTAACCTGGTCTAGAGCCGATTTAACCTGGTCTAGAGCCGATTTAACCTGGTCTAGAGCCGATTTAACCTGGTCTAGAGCCGATTTAACCTGGTCTAGAGCCGATTTAACCTGGTCTAGAGCCGATTTAGCCTGGTCTAGAGCCGATTTAACCTGGTCTAGAGCCGATTTAACCTGGTCTAGAGCCGATTTAGCCTGGTCTAGAGCCGATTTAACCTGGTCTAGAGCCGATTTAACCTGGTCTAGAGCCGATTTAACCTGGTCTAGAGCCGATTTAACCTGGTCTAGAGCCGATTTAACCTGGTCTAGAGCCGATTTAACCTGGTCTAGAGCCGATTTAACCTGGTCTAGAGCCGATTTAACCTGGTCTAGAGCCGATTTAACCTGGTCTAGAGCCGATTTAACCTGGTCTAGAGCCGATTTAACCTGGTCTAGAGCCGATTTAACCTGGTCTAGAGCCGATTTAACCTGGTCTAGAGCCGATTTAACCTGGTCTAGAGCCGATTTAACCTGGTTTAAAAATAAAGTCTACAGACAGACAGAGAGACAGACGGACAGACACACGGACACCGACATCTGCAATAGCTCCTCTGCTGAAGCAGCGAGCTAATAAAAGGGATCAAATCCGCGCAGTAATAAAATAAAGGGAAACAGAAACCCTGAAACAATTCCGGTAATTGTAATTCCTATTGCTAATAATCCGGTGACATCAATGGTCTCATTTGAGCGATATTTCTCAATCTCTGTATAGAACAAAATAATAATTTTGACATTATTGAACTGATGCAATTTTCATTTGCATTGCAGTGCTTACCTTTCTCCAAAAGCTTACGGAGAGAAATTTGATTCTGAGACAAACTCTTATATAAAATTATTGATCTTTCAAACTTAATCAGTCTATTAACATAAGTTAGTATGCGTTTTCTGTGACGAATTCCAAGTTTAAAGAGAGCGAGACAAAGAAACCCTAGTCGTATGTATACGATTTGTCCTAGCAACATTTCTGAAGCAATATGAAAATGCTTTTGGAAAAAGAGTCCTTCAAGTACAATTATGGTTGCAGATAATATATATATAGATACCACGCCAAAACAAAGATAGAGTGGATACAATTTATGAAGTTGAGTTACAATAACAAGCTCTTGTTTAGTTGGGTCACCAAAGGCTATGCCGGGATATTGAAGAAGACGGGGGTAAATTTTGTTGGAAATATCAAATGATTTCCATACTAGTGCACTTGCCATCTTTGTTTATTTGAACAAAACAGATTTGCGTGTACCTTTCTAAAGAAACAATGCCATTTAACTACAAAATGTGTTGGATTACCTTTCTGTTTCTATAATGATTATAATCTAAACGATAACATTAAGGAAATTGGTTAGCAATAAAATATTATTTTACAAATTTCTGGTGTAATTTATTGCATTGCAGGCATATTACATTGTAAGGATAATAACATTGTAACATAGGCAGGATAATATACTTAAACAGCAACATATGTTCCACTTTTATGATTTCCTTGATGTTCTCACATGGACAAATAATTTAAGGTTCAATTTAATGATACAAAATTTTTGATTAAAATGAGTCTATATTGAATCCCACTTACAAAAAATTGCTTATATTTCAAAACCTCGAAAATATGAAAATTGTCTCCACTTACTTATATGAATGAAATTTACTAAGCAATGTTGCACCATTTTCACATTAATGGCCGCTATCCAGGTCTGGGTGGAGAAAAAAATCTGTGAATTGGAGGAAACCCCCTTCCTGAGGGAACGCTTGTTGGCAGGGAAATAGAGACGAAATGACGATTTTAAATTTTTCTTTCACGTCAACTTAAAAACACATACTCAGGTGTGCGTGGAAATTAGCATAAAAATACCACAGCAACATACTGTCATCAATCATTGGTCGTGTCCAATGATTGACATGATACGAGCAATGATTGTTGACCAATGGCCATTACATATATTGGACGTTATGCTAGATATTAAATCAAAGAGAGTTTCAAACTCTGTCAGCAGTGCTGACAAGACTAGGGTTTTTAAAAATTGATTTCATTAAAACTTATGAAAGTGATAGTCGAATTTACTATTATTGATAACTTTCTTGTCAGCACTAGATTTACTATTAGTATGATAGATTCTATCATATTAATTATATGATTAATCTGGCGATTTCATTACGAGATTATTTCATGCGTCAATCTAGAAAAATCATATCATGTCAAATAATGTTCGTTGTATGTACGTTTTAGCTTTTCTATATACATGCAATACTCAAAAACATTGCTTTTCTAAATATTTGTCCTACGTCTTTTAATTATACATACAGAGTTTACCAAAATGGCTATTTTTCCAGTGTCAGTAACTGTAGGAGTGCTGATTCAGTATGGTTTTCACGCAGGAAAGAAGGGGCCACCTTTTCACGTATGCCCTGCGTGGAATATAAGGTGTTTTTTGTTGCCATGAAATTCTCGGGAAATTTCAACCACATTTTCATTCAGACCTGAGTATAGTTGGGTGAATTTTTTCCCTCCACCACATTTTCCCTCAGGAAATAATATTTCCTCTAGACCTGGGATCTATACTTAAGTTTTAACAACCCTTAAGTTTTCAAGGTACAATTAATCTGTGAATCAGTGGAAGAGGGCCACCGCATAGATGCATTTAGATTTTAAGTCAGTATTTGATTCTAATCGACAATTTGTTTTCAATTTCGTACACATGAAGCAATCAAAGATGTATTGTCAAAAATCCTACTTTTACAAACTTGATGGATTGTTATTCATGCAAATCTTCATATTAACTAGAATCATTAAGGTGTATTCCGTACAGTAATGACGTACGTTATAAGGTTGTTTGGATTTAAATCACTATATCCAATAGCGTCGTTGCCGAATTATTTTACACAATTGTTGCATACACTTATCAAACATTCTCCTACTTCGTCAAATTGGATACATTTCTAGAAAACTCTGAATTCTCTATAAGTTAGAAGCGTCATTCTATATCAGATCTATATTTCAGAAACTGTAATGAATGAAGGTTCTTGTTATTAAGGTTTTCCATTGCAGTAATATCATTAGCAGCAATCATTTTACCGAAAACTGAACATGTCGTGTTATTAAAGCACAATAAAGGCAGCAACAACAATAAGTCATATATTTAATATGCATATCTTTAAAAATGCTTTTGCACCCTGCCCGTTTGCAAAAAGGTCTCAATAAATAATATAAGTCTTCCTACTTGCACGTTGTCATTGAAGATGCATCATGATCTATTGTAAGCGTAAGCCTGGTTACCGTTCAAGTTCGAATACATTTTATATAAGCGATGGAACCACACACACCGTTAATTTGTATTACTTACAGCATTTATAAGTTTAAATGCTTCATCAATGGCCTTGTTTTACGCAAGGAAAGGTGATATCCTGTCCTTGACATTTTTGCGGTAATATAACATTAGTCAACTTACAAAGCTCATTTGAACCGCAGATTCTAACACAATCGCATGAAATTCCAAACCTTCTGCCATGCTGCCAAACAATCTTCAGTACTTTCGTTTTATTTGCACCCTACAAACTCTCATGGGCACCGTACTCTTTAAATGGAATCACTTTTCTCAACACTTATATATACCAAAAAATATTTAAAAGTCCACTAAAAATTTTTCACGAAAAATAAAAGTTCATTTAATTCTTGTATCAATATACATCTATCAGGGTATTGCTGTTTTTAGCGATCCACAGAAAGACATGTCTATAATGGACATGTGTCTATATATTCTTGGATACACATTACTTGCTTGCAATCTACTTACCCAATCTTGTAAAAGAAATGCCGAGCCTTTGTGTTTGTACATCAACGGTTTACTCCAGTTTTCAAAAATGCACGGAAAGCTTTCCCACAGAAAAATGAATTTGAACCACCTTTTGAATATATTCTGCGCTTATTCCATGGGTGTAACTGTGCTTATTTGGCCAATTGTGTACATACTTATTTTACATTGGAATCAACCATGCAAGCCAACTTTAATTGCGTATTGGATATTGGCAGAATGCAGAAATCAAAACAGTGAAAATCGTTTTATAAAACTTATAATATTTCTGGTTAACTATTGGGCTTGGACATTTGTGGGTCACATATCCTTGCTAGTTATTTCTGGAATATTGATTCTCTGTACGCTTACTGTTCGAGAATATGTCGTTGTCTTTGCTTGTTTTGCAATGAAGAGTAAAAATATCTTTGAAACAACGATAATCTACAGAAACATTCAACTTTTGACAAATTTAATGAATGAAATCCAGCAAGGTCTGTTTATTGGTATGGTTATGACGTTGTCTGTCGTGGGACGAGTTGTTGCAACAACCATGCTAATTAGGTTACAATGGACAGTAGAAAATACGATAACGCTAGTATTTTCTATGTTTGTAATGTCAAATTCATTGTTTGTAGCAGTGGTTATGTTTGGTGGCATGGCAGAAATATATGCAGAAGCTGGAGCTGCATTTCAAGGCTTAATTAGAAAACTTGAGCATAGCTTTAGAAAGGGTAATAAAAGACTCACAATTCAAAAGAGAAAGTTTTACAAATCTTGCAGGCTTGTGCGTGTAATGCTAGGACCAGGAAATTTCATCGACTCGCTTACACCACTAAAAATACTGGCTTTTGCTAATGACCAAACTGTCAACTTACTGTTGCTTTAAGCTATACAGATAAAAGTTTTAGAGTTAATTGTTATGATATATTGTTAGTTTTAAATGCTATTTAAATTTGACTAAAAGAAAGTAAAATATTGAGGTCAATTCAAGTGGCTGCTTGTTTCAAACTGCTTGAATCTTTATTTATAGTGCAATGAGGTTTATAAAAAATGTCACATTCATGTCATATTAAATGAATAAAAAATTTAATGGGAAATCGATCCAACCCTTTTCAAATCTGGTGAAGCAGTGATATTAATTAATTACTATGAACGGAAAAGATGCGTCACAATTGCACCAGAGGTAATACTAATTGCTTTGCACTGGCTGGTGGATGACAAACAGTAAAAAGCTATTAAGTGACTCATCTATCTCAGACAATGCAGTGCAAGTGTACCGAATAAATGCGACATATACTGAATCTGCACTAAAGTGCAATAAAATACATAGGAGTATGTGCAATTTACGCGTTTTCACATTTATTCCATAAAGCGATCGGGGCTCAATGTAAATCTGAAAAAAGTTAGGTTTGGTTGGTATTGCTGACCAAGTAGGGACATAAGGACACGTTTGTCCAAAGCAACGGATAGTAAAATCTCATTCATTTTCTTAAGCAATTTTAAATATAACTTATTTTGTACCAATGGTGTGTTAACCTAACCAATCAGATGCAGTTTACATCTGTATGATTACCATACACGGTTTAACACCAAATATAGGGAAATATCCATACAATTAATTATTAATGCGTTATTTTGTATTAAATCTAATTTAATTTTATGATTCATTCAATAAGGCAAAGTCCACTTGTTTATGGCAATTCCATGCACAATAAAAGGCTCAGCAGAGTAAACTTTAATTGCAACATTAATTGACTCATACATAAATAGTTCCCTTAACTATGAGCAGTAACGGCATAGTATGTAAATCTGAAACCTGAAAAAAGTGTTATACTAGCACAATAGAATATTATGTACAACTTAAAAATACAGCATAGCTTCTTTCACACTCCATCCATTTTATCAATGATTTTTATCGGAAATGAGAATGGCCTTTCACCTTTGCAATTTTTACTTTCCCTTGTAGTAAAAATTGCAAAGAAGAAAGCATGCAGAACCCGGATTAATAAAGTTATCGTCATAATAATTTCAAACTCAAGCAATTCAATTATGCGAACCAGATATTATATTTTATGTACTGTAGCTTTAATGTAAAGCTACAATTATACCTAGCATAAAAACAATTAATGAATTTGCACTGGCTGGCGTCCAAAAAACAGGAAATATCTGTGCACTGTACACTGAGTCATTTAATCTCAAACAATAAAATACGGCCATAGCATACACAATACGACATATAAGGAGTTTCCATCACACGACAATGTAAAATAAGTTGCGTGACGTAATATGAACAATGTCTCATTTTTTGCATTTCTTGTGTAAAACTGGATAATCTCCAGAAATCTCCAGAGATAAATGACTCAACATGTTGGATGGGCAAAGACTTAAAGTTTTTAAATGATAAATAGTTTTATCTAGCAAATATCCGGCATTTTCTCCAAATTTACTTCAAAACATATAAGCATTTTACTTTTTTTAAGGTTTTGATTTCATTTTTAATCCGATCAAGTATATATTAAATAGCATATTATTGATTTAAGATTGTTGATCATCACTTAAAGAATATTATTCCACCAATAAACTGGTCACGCAAAGTCAAGTTGTGCAAACATTGTCCTGTTATGGGATGAATCATCGAGACAATATGGGAAGTTACTTACAACTTATAGGTAATCTAGCAATACCATAAATACCCATGCTACGCTATACAAGATCCACTTTCACGCATAGATATACACAACATAGTTGAATGCAAATGTTAGCAAGCATATACAGATCAATCTGAAGCTGATGATTAACTTAATTAACTTGATGATTATCTTTATCCACTATTAGAACGGGTGAGTCACAGAACCAAAAGCATTGGCAGACTTATTCAGGAAGGTATATAAAGACCAAAAAGTTGGAGCATTCAATCAATCTCAAACTTGCTAGCTAGCATATTTTGCCAAAAAATCATGAATTTTTACCGTCTACTTTTTGTGATAATAATTATTTTTATTTTCCAGGCTGAATCTAAGAAAAAGAGAAGCCGTAACGGAAACAATTGTTGCCGACGACAACAATATCTCGCTAACCTATCCACACACTTGAACTTCCCTGTTACTAATCCGTCACGGAAAGTTGATTTAGGAATTTGCGTTGGCGACTGTAACTTAGAAAGGGCTGGACCTTTTCGGAGGGCCAACTCTACATTTTCGGAATACGCATTTTATACAGGCCTGCTAAAGTAAGACAAATGTAACATTAAAATAACCTGTTCGCTTGTAAGAATTACATTTAATTAAATTATTTTTTGCTTCAGACGGAACTTTCCAACACTCGTGCCTCGAAATTTTCAGATTAATTGTAGCCCAACCGCATATAGGAAACTTAAAATGCATGTGCAGCAAGATGATGGATCGTCTGCAGTAGTGACTTCAAACACTCTTCAGATAAAAACTTGTGGATGTGTATGAAATGGAGCTTAGTGGATAAAGTTAGTAAAATTGAAGGTTATAAAATAGATAGATACTTTTTTAAAAATAAATCGTCATGCATTAAAAATAAAAGTTGCATGAAAAGCGTAAAAACGCGTCTTGCATTGCCCCATGATAAGTTCCTACTCGTGTTTTTCATTTTTCGCTGGAAATTTTATGATTACTTAAGCATATTCAATCCAATCTGCTTGCATCACTTTTTAAATGAATAATAAAAAGCATCTCCAATGAAACCGGATGTGCATGAAGTTAGATAAAAAAATAATTTTTCTTCAATCATTTCTTGGCACACCATCATATTATCTGAACTCATCGGACATTCGACATCTTTGTGGTGTGCTTTTTACAACAGTTGAATGAAAAATGGGCAATTGCTGCTACTTACCGTTGAGAAAACGACGCCGTCATCCCCTGAAAATCGAAGAAAGAGATGGTCAAATCGCGAATGAAGTTGTCGATGTCGAAAGCTCTGTATCAACAGAGAATGCATCAGTCAACCAGATACAAGATCCTTCTCCTGCGGAGGAGGAAGAATTCATCGGACATGTGAAGCTTGAGATAATGGAGGAGACAGAAAATGAGCTGGGGGCATTTGACTTCTATCTTGATCTTCCAGGACCGGTCAGTTATTTAAAATTTCATTTTAATTGGCTTAAAACTTGGATGAAATAAAAAACAAGTCTTGTAGGTTGTTCGTGAGAAAATTCTGAGTTTTGTGAGCAACCCAAAAGATATGGTGAACCTTTTGGATGCAATTCCCACAGAACAACGCTTTAGCAAACTGACCAAGGGCCAACCACAGTTTGAATTGGTCAGTCGGCAATAATAACATCATATTAATTTACAATATCTTGTCAAAATTATATATTGTACAGTCTCCATTTTCATTCAAAACAGGACTTTCCAAATATGCTCCTCAATGATCAACTATCTTGGAATATGGAACGTGAGCTGAGACGTCTCTCCTTCGAAAGTGACCACCACCGAAAGATCATCCTCCATCACTTTGAAAACTTTCTAGTGAACGATGTGACCAACGAGCGGTGTAGATACAGTACTGACACTAGTGACCACCATGTGCTACTTTCGGACAACTTGTTTCGCTGGAGTGAGCAGCGAATGCCTTTTCGGCAATGGCTCAAGTTTCCAGTGACACGTCAAGTGGTAATCAACTTGCCACTCAAATTAAAGCAATGGAAAGCCCTTGAAAGGTTGGGAGGAGCCATTTGGGATGTGGAAATATGTGCTGCGTCAATGTCAGAATCTCAGAAACGTAAAGGTCTCGCGTGCTTGAAGCTTATGCCTAACATACGCAGTTTGTACATTGTGGACATCCGGACTATCCGAAGGGGCAATGACTGGGGAATGAATGACGTTGAGGTGGATGCTGTGCCTTTTGAGCTACCGGAGTTGCCTTTTCTTAAATCCCTCAAGTTTTGGATAAATAACCATTTAACTGACTTTCTGTCGGTTTGGGGAAAGGTTTTGCAAAAGTATGGATTGCAACTGAACCAACTAAGCTTTATCACGCTCAGCGTACTTCCACGATTTCCGGTGGGATATCTACCATCTTTTGAAGCACTCACTGTGTTCACTTTTGGAGATACAAAGAAATTGAATATTGGTGAATTGTTTCAAAGATACGAAATGGATTTAGGATTTATGTCCAACTTTGAGGAGGCTCCTTTGAAAAAGATGAAGGTGGTTAGAAAAGGTTCGGATTTTTACCACCTGCTGAACTATTTAGGACAGGCTCATGGCGTTACTTTGGAATACTTGGAAGTGGACATTGGTCCGGTGGAGTTTAAAAGGGATGCGAGAATATATCCTGAAATCCAATTTCCAAAGTTGGCTCATTTCCGAACAAACTACTTCTTTCCTGATGGGTATCAGTGGACATTTTTGCGATTTTTCCCCGCTCTGGAGACACTGGAGGCAGTCATGCTTTATATTTCGGTGTTTGCGGATTCACAGGAAGAAATTCTTAAATTCTCTGGGTGGCGACTACAACGCTCGTTGTTTTTGGAATGGTGCAACAAGCTTCCAAATCTTAAATGGGTCCAGTGCGTGGAAACCAAAAACAAATTTTTCCGAGAGGAAGTTATGGGCGAAGTGAAACTACCATACTATTTATAAACTTACAAAATGTAACAAGCTAGTAAATTCTATAACCTTTTATTGTAAGATATGATAAAAGTTCTGCTAATAAATTATTTATATAAAAATTTGAATTTTCCTATTATGCTTTCATCACCAGCAATTTCAATAGCTTATTACACGTAACACTTGACGTTTGACAAGTTGCTAGCACTTGTTATAGGTATTTACCTATTCCCTGTAATTATTTTGTAGAACTGCTTTAACATTTCGATTAAAGTTTATAAATAAAGCAGCTCACTAGTCGCTTCTAGAATCTTCAGCCTTTAACATATAAACTTAGTGAATTATGAAACCAAAACAAGAAAAAATTCTGGTGAACTTTCTCCTTACAGCTGTACAAGTTGCCTATTTTTCCCTAGTTTCTCCACACAGACTAGTTTACCACTTAAAAGTACATAAATACAAAGTTAGTTCCAGCCTACTTCACAAAATTCTCTGTTTAATGCTCACATTTTGCAGTTTCATTTCAATTTTGGGTGATATTCGCAAGTCCGCTCCGAAAAATAGCACTCATCCCACTCACTACTTTGCCATGTTTCTTACAATTATGATAACCTTGTACAAGCTCATTTTGATAAAGCTAGTTTGGCGAAATATAGACCGAATTCAATCTGTGCTGGATTACATCATTAGTGCGTCACACTTGTCAGTGTTTATAGTGCACCCATTATTATCAAGAAAAGTTGTAATTGGGTTGTTGAGTTGCGTTTACATGATTTTGCTACAACTAAGCTTTACAGGAGGAACAGGAGAAAGCGAGGAAAAGTTTCGTACCAATCATTCTGCTTTATACATATTTTGGAAGGGAAATGAAGAGGACGCCAAATTTAACTTCTTCCTGCCTGAAAATTTCAACATGGATCATTTTTATGGTAGCGTGCTTACTTTGGCAACTTGTTTGGGACATTTGCATTCTAGGCTTTTAGTCAGCATCGGGAACATGTTTATGGGAATGGGAATACTAACCTTATGGCTGGCTGTGCATTCATTTATAAAATCGCTTAATAATTCGAACATTCAAATTACAACCCAAATATTTCAAAGTCTGACAAATTCTAAGCATTTTCAAGACAAGCGCACAATGTCCCATTGGCAAACAATAAATCGTCAATTGACCTGTCTTCGCATGCTTTCGAACTTTGTGAACATTGCCTTGGGTAGCAACATGACATGTTTTCTTGTCCAAGTTGTCCTATATTATGCCATCAACTTTAACAGTGTGTTTATTGAGGGGGCGGGTTGGATTGAGAAATTAAGGTTTGTTGTAAATATAATTGGGATTTACGCCCTGCTATTATTAGCTGCTGATGTGGCTCAACAAATGCAGGCGATGAAAGAGTGGCTTTTACAGGACGACAATCGATTTATGATCGAACCTCAAGCGGATGTGAATGTTCTCCTGAACACTTTAGACTCTCACGTGATCGCTGTGAAGGCTTACAATATATTTCCGATGACATACGGTTTGCTGGCTAATGTACGTTTTAATTTTAAAGTTTTAATGGAAAAAGTTAAATAATGCTACTTGTTTTTTTTTTAGAGATGGTGATAACAATTGTGACATATGTGGTCATTTGCATACAGACTTACCCAGAGAAACCAACGTAATATTCAGACTGCTAAATGCACATCAGAATGAGGAAGTTATCAAATTGTGCGTTCCAAATTGTGTAAAAGTGCATTTCTCAGTTAACCTACAGTCAAAGAGAATAAGCTATTAACAACAACTCGGACAATCATTTGGATGCTAACCTAGATTTCAAGCTTAAGCTTTGTCAATTTAATGTTTAATTAAAGCATTTATACTTGTAATTTGTATTCATTTGTAATTACAAAATCCCATGTTAGAAATTCTCTAAACTGTAAATCATGTACAATTAACAAAACACAAATAAAGTTTTTCCTCTAAATCATTGTGGCAATCTCGTTTTAAGTTATATTTTTCAATTTAATCTATTGATTATATCTGAACATGATTCAATTTAACATTATATATCAATTCAATGGAAGTAATTGGCTAGTACAAACTTTGAATGCTGCGTACGGAGTCGTCGTAGTCTATTTAATTTGGTAGTTCATTATGGTCTACCACTTTACAATTTCATTTCGCATTGCATTTTAATTAAATATATCGGGCGGTTCTACATATTATTAGGGTGTATTTTTTACGTGATGCAATAACTCAAAGTAATTTCTAGACTTATGGAAGGAAGAAAGGTAATATAAAAACGTATGAGTAATGAGTGTGCATCATTTCCTCTTGAGACGATCATGTAAGAAATTAGTTTTCACTTGACAATACAATATGAAGGAACTATTAGCTTCTCAAACACATTTTCTCCATTTTCGACCCAACCTTTCCAACTTTCTTAAAATTTACTTCGATTTCACATATTTCTTAGGTCTGAGTCCATTTCGTTTAAAATGGAATAATAAAAATCAATATTCCGTTTGTACCTACATTCCCCAAAAGCTATATTGTGGTTTGGCTACGTTTTTAACATACTTTTGGTTATTGGACGATATTCGACGAATTAATTGGGAGGAACGTAAAAATCCTCGTGTGTTCTTTGATATTATAACCACATCTACTTCTCATTTTGCAAAAAATGGGGTTTTATTGGCTCAAGTATGGACGAAGCAAGATAACTTTCTTAATATTGCCAACAGTCTCGAACAATATGGGTTTACGTTAGAAGTTCCAGAAAAATTTCAAAAGGGAAATTACTTTCATGAAAAGAAATTGACATCTAAATTACTTGCAATTTGCATATGCGTTGTGCACACCCTAGTTGTTGTGCTTCGAATGTTTCTAAACATTAGACGACATAATGATACGAAAAGGGGCATTACTAATTACACTGGTTGGACGTTTATGGAATGGTTTACAAGCATGGTCAATTCATCAAAGCATATATTCTTTCTTCATACTAACAAGACTGGAATACTAGAAGATCCCGAAAAATTAACAGTTACTGATGTGGTAATTGGCATACTTGGAACAATTGGTTATGTTAATCGGTATGAAACTAAATTGCAAGAAACATTTTTCATTATCTAACTGTTGTTCATTTGGTTGATTCATTTAATTTTCAGAAGAATAGTGGGCATTTACGTTGACTTGATCATTTTAATGATTGCTCTATCATTATATCAAGCCAGCAAACAACTTCAAGATTTAACCATCGTCAACAGGGATTGGAAGGTTATCAAGAGTAACTATTTTATGCTGCGTGACTTATGTCAGCTTGTTAACCAGACAATTGGGACGAACGTTAGCGGATTTTTAGTGGAAGGCATCTTTTACATGGCCCTAGTATTACACGACTATTTTGTAACGCAGGAAGTGAATTTGGCGTCAATTCATTTGATACCTTTAATATTTTCATTTATAAGCATTTGGGCCAGCTTACTGTTATCGGCAAGCGTTCCGAATAATGTATGCAAAATGCACTATGCAATGCATTGAATCTACTTTTACTTATTACAAACAGGTTTTAAATTATTTATAGATAAGCGCAATCAAGGATTGGCTACTAGTCGATGCCAATCGAAAGGAAGTTCCTTCCGATATATTGAGTGTTCTGATAAGTGATATTGACACTAACGCCGTGTCATTGAAGGGAAGCAATGTGTTTCCTATTACTTTCTCTACATTAATTAATGTACGTACATTTTACTTAATTGTATGAAAAACAGTTTTCAAAGTTAATTGACTCTTTTGTATTATTTTCAGATGCTAGGAATCACAATAACATATTACATGATTTGCTTGCAATCTTAGAAAAGACTGTAAAATCTACAATGCTGTCTCTAAATGATTACAGCATAATATACGATTATGACCATTAATGCCACAAGTAGCTTTAGCTTCTAAATAAAAATTCGTGTGACAGTTAGTTTTCGAGTTTCAACTTTATTTTTGAAAAATCGGTTTTCTGTATTTACATTTTGTAAAATTTTCTGTATGATGCGTTGATTCCCAAATGGACATGGACATGGGAAAACTATCTTAGTAATAGCGCACGTTTGGCGTTGACATAGCATATGGCTGTTGATACGCTGGATTCACGGGAACTAATGGGGCGGATTGACCTGCTTGTAAGTTATATCCTTGCTGAGCCGGGTAGAATCCCTGTGGCGGCATCTGCGCTGCTGGATAACCACCTTGAGCATACGCAGGCATTTGCTGCTGACTTTGTGCTGCCGCACCACCCTGTCTAGCGGCGTTTTTCCCACGCTTTTTGTAGCATAGGAAAAGACCGCAAACAATGACAGCCAAAATAATTAGTACACTAATCACAATCAACGCAACTTCCCAGCTTTCTAGTTCTTTTTCCTCCTTGTTTTCCTCTCCTTCCTCTGGGTTATATGAGGGACCTTTTGATGGCGATGGCGGAGGTGGTATTGTTGGCTCCGTTGGTGGAGCTTTGCATACATCCAAATCTTTAAGTTGCTCTAGAGCACAAGCTTGCTTCCAAATTGTGGTGTCCTTCCAGTTCTGAATGTTATTGCAGGTGGGATTATCCTCCTGGTCATTTGTGTCCTCAACTTTCTGACAGCAGCAGTGAGGTGCATTATCATCGCAAACAATCTTTTCTGAACCTTGGGCTTCAGCCGGACAGTATGTTGCATCTACGCACGATTGCATATATCCATAGGATTTATCAAGTCCACAAAACTCGTAAGGTTTGCAGCGCTTTGTTTGGCTTTGGTCAACGCCTTCACTGCAGTACACTGAATTTTTGACGGGGTCATGTAGGCAAACGGACAGGTCCTTGAGTTGTTCTTCCTGACAGGCCTGCTGCCAAATGCTTCTATCATGTTCATTCTCAATATGGTTGCAGGCAATTTCAGCGCTACCTTTATCCGCAACTCTCTGACAGCAACAGTAAGGTGCATTATCGTCGCAAACAATTTTGTCTGAACCACTGGCACCCGCTGGACACTGATCGGAATGAACGCACTTGAGCATCCTCCCGTCGGTTTTGTCGATTCCACACAACTGGGAAGGTACGCACCAAGATATATCATCTTGTCCACTTTGCTTACAGTAGACTATTTTAGTGGGATCCTCTCTGCATTTGGACAGGTGAGTCAGTTCGGGTAGGCTACAGGCCTGCTTCCAAATATCGAAGTTTCCAATGTCGTTGCAGGGATTTCCTCTGATATTTTTATCCTCTAATTTCCGACAGCAGCAGAAGCGTGCACTGGAGTCGCAACTTATCTTGTCTGAGACGCCTGATGGACATTCAGATGCATCAAGGCACCCATTCTCATCTCCAAATCTTTTCTCAATCCCGCAAAACTCTGAAGGCTTGCACCTCTCCTTTATCCAGTCGCGGTCATCTTTGCAATAAACTTGCTTCGTGGGATCAATTTGGCAAACAGGCAGGCTGCTTAGTTCCTTCAGACTACAGGCCTGCTGCCAAATTGTATTGTCATTTTCATTTAAAATGTAATTGCAGGCCCTTTGTGAACCAGGGCTGTTCACAATATCCTGACAGCAGCAGTGGGATGCACTTCCGTCGCAAACCAACTTCTTTGAGCCCTTAGCGCCACTGGCAGGGCACTCTCTGGGAGTCAGGCAGTATTTCATCTCTCCGTCGCTTTTGGCAATACCGCAAAATTGAAATGGTCGGCACTCTTCAGTATTCCTCGGATCGCCATTGTAGCCTTCATAGGCACAGTAAACCTTCCTGGTGGGGTTCACCTTGCAGACATCAGCAGGACTTTGGAGAAGTGTTATGGTACAGGCCTGCTTCCACTGGGAGTCATCGTTAGGATGCAGAATGTCATTGCAGTCTATTTTACCACCGCCACCGCTGTCCAGACAGCAGCAACTGGACTTCCCAACATCGCAAACGATTATTCTGTTGTCTGACACAGTTGAGGGGCATTGTGAAGCGGGCACACAGCCTTGAATAGCTCCAGTGGTCCGGTCAATTCCACAGTATTCCGAGGGGGCATTGCAGGTTACTGTTTGAGACTCAAAATTGCTGTCGTACTTTGAGCACTGGATGTCAAAGGCGTGGGATAAGCTTGCGGAGAGAAGCAGAAGGGTTCCCCAAAATAGGCAGTTTTGTGGTTTCATTTTAGAGAGAGGTAGATGGAACTACAGATAATTCCCCAGAGAGTAAAATTATTCTAAGCAAAATTGAAAAAATTAAATAAAAAAGAATATTTCCTTGAAAAAATTATGAGATTGAACAATTATGAAAGGAGCAACGGTTACATGCCAACACCATAACACCAACACGTGCCTTCCTGTTTAGGTCATTAGGTGATGCTACAATGACTAGCCTATTCAGTTGGTTCATTTATGCGCATCGCTACAATAATTCACCAGTGTCACATGATTGTTTTTGTAAACAATCATAAATCAATCAGTCAATCAGTCAGCTGCAAATTGGATTTTTCATTCGAGCTATTTATCCAGTTGTCCAGCCCAACACGGTCTGCAAAAAAGTGCTATTCCAAACCGGAAGTAAATCGCAGTTACGAGTTAAGGGCTATTAAGCGTCACCCTAAATCCAAAATGGTTATTAAATCTGTGGAGGTGATAATCCATGCCCGGCGCGTGAACGGGGAGTGGCGTAGGATTGATTGCACGCAAGACAGAAGGGACTTGATGTTTGTGGTATCACTCATGTTCTTCATGAATTATATTGATGAAAAGCCTTATCTGTTGTGAGTGCTCCTGTAAGGATAATATCCAAAAGGGATATTATCCCTTTTGAATTTTGATTATGTTAATTGAACCAATTGCTAATAATTTTCCTATCGACTTGTCCTCGCAGACTATTCCTTTGTCCATGGACAGTCAACCTTAGTTCCTTCTTCAGAGTATTTATGGCCACCCTGTCTACTGACTATATACTTAAGATCATTACCTGGCTGCTGGTGTTCTTGGCTCGGGCCTTATTTCCCAGTTGTATAATTCCTGATCCCAGAAAGGTAACGGTTTTTTATAAAGAAATGGACCACCGTTGGTTTACATAAAGTTAACAATTAGTTTGTTTTATGTAGAAAAACTTGTATCATTTCCTGTGGGCAAGTTTCCAACTGTATCGCAATCTTCTTCCCACTGCACCTTGGCTTATCTACTTTATCACCGGGATAATCAATGGGTTCTCTATGACCAAACAATTTTACTGGTATCCCGCTTTGCTTATCTACCTTCTGCATAAAGTTAAAAATGACTGGAAGCTGGTTTGGCAGTGGAAGAAAGCTCTAGAACAATTTCGTTCGGAGGAGAAGATGGAAGAGAGCAAAGAGATAAAGCTGAGCGAAGAAATCTGTCCAATTTGTCGGGATGACTTTGTCAACCCGGTGGTTTTGGAGTGCAACCATCCCTATTGTCAAGATTGTCTGTCCACTTGGTTCCGTGAGAATGGTCAGAGGAATAATCGGTGTCTGCTTTGTCAACGTATTACTAACTGGCCATGGCTTGATAATCTTGTGGATGATAATGTGGTACTAATGGTTTATTAGAAGTTTCTTTAGGGTAGTGACTGGGCTACAAGTTATTTGATTGAAATTGATGACTTTGAGTCATTTATCATTACTCATTACGAATGAAAAAGTTTGTATTTCTACTATGTAGGTTACTTTTCACTTTGCATAATATGTGTCAATTCTTCTAGTCATACTCAACCAAATATGAATTTCTCTTTCAATAATAAATAGCTACCTTTTAAAGAGTGTAATTAATGTGTTAAAGCTGAACTGAGTTTTCATTTTAGCACTGCATTGGTTAAGATGCATTTCAGTTTAATTTAATTTCAATCTCAATCAACAGTCAAAGTGTATTTATGTGCTTTTAAACTTCTATACAAATTATGTAGTAAGTTAGCGTAATTCCCAGCATCTGAAACGTACATGAAAAAGGGTTCATTCCTTGCCGACTAATTGAATGAAATTATGAAAAGCAGAGTCGCACTTACATTAATTAATGTACCAAATGTGATAGGAAGTACATTGCTGGCTTTTAGTGACACTTGGTTGGTGTCAATGTCACTTATCAGCAAAGTCAGAGTTTCCGCCGGAACCTGCTTCCGGTTTGTATCAAATGCTAGCCAATCTTTGATTGTGCTTATCTACAAAAAATGGAACTATATGAATTAACAAAACGTTTAAGCAAATATGAATTGTAAAAATATACGCATATTTGTTAAAATACAATACATTGTTTGGAATGCTGGCCGATATAAACAAAATAACTCCAGTGCAGTGTTCACAATCGACAACCCCAGTGGTATCAAGTGTACAGAGTCCAGGTTGACTTCCCTGGACACGAAATGGTACTGCAGAACTAATGCCACGTAAAAGATGGCCTCTACTAGAAATCCCGAAATATTCGTGCCAAAAGTCCGGTTAACAGTTTGACATAAATTCCGTAAAATAAAGTACTTGCTCTCAATAACTTTCCACTCCTGATATTTGTCTACGGTTAATTTTCGAAGTTGGTCACTGGCCTGATACAATGACAAAGCTAAGATCAATATTATCAAGTCAGAGTACAGGCCCATTGTTCTACTGAAAATATTTCATCGAATTAAACAAAATTCAGACATGAAAAATCATCTATTTTTAATTCATATTACCGAAATATATATCCGATTGTTCCACATATTCCAACTGTAATGTCCGTTAATTTTAAATCTTGAACGTGTTCCAATAAATCCGCGTCGCTGATTTCAATAAAGAAAATTCGTTTTGAAGCCAAAATAATACTGGTCCAACGCCAACTAAATGTCCAACTGTTATAACGCCATAGACCATCTTCAGACTTGTCAGCTTTCCGTTTCAGAAGCATTTGAACATTGAAGTATGCATCCTAGTGTATACGTAATGCATACGCAGGTAGCCACAAACTTTGATGAAAGTTTGGTGTAAAGATAAAATGAACAGTTTTGTTTTTCAGTCTTTGCTGGCGTCTCAATCGTGGACTCAAATGATTCAAGTTTGTTAATAATATTGAGAAAATTCTTCTGCTTTCTCCACAATTGAAAGTACAGCGTAGCAAGTTTTGAAAAATGAGCAGTCGTGCTTATAATTGCAAAAAATACATGTGCATTTTTCCGTTGTGCCCAGTTAATTACTCGAAAATCATCCAGCAACCAAAAACACGAAGCAAATGTGCCAAAACCACAGAATAGTTTTTGCGGAAGCCATGTACGAATTGTACATTGATTCTCATTTGTCCACTCAAGAGAAAATGGGCTCAAACCTAATAAATATAAGAAATCCAAATAAATTTTGAGAAAATTGGATATGTTAGGGCACCATATTTTCCGGATTGACTTCATTGGAAATAGTTCCCTCATTGTTAGATGTAATAGTGGTACTCGCGCTTCTTCAGCAAATGCACCAGACAAGGTTGTGTACGTTTTAAAACAATATCGATTTAAAAATAAGGAAATTGAGTGGGTTATTTTTGGAGTATTTACTTGTTTACTAGAGAAGGTATTTGCGTTTGCATATTTAAATGTTATTAGTAAAAACTTTTTGTTCAGTTCAAGGAAGCATCATTTTTACGGAGGTGAAAGGCCATTTGCAAAATGGATGAGTTAGGCGTGACGCTTAAATTGGATGAAATTGTTGAATTAAAGTAAAAGCAACATGCTTATTAAAATATTGACACATTCATCAGAGTATTGCGGAATTGTATAATGCATCATAAATCACAATACTTATATCAGATTATATGGAAGGCGTAGACTAGATTGAATATAATCACTCTCACTCACTTGTAAAGTTAAACATTCATTTAATCTGGTATTCAAAATGCTGGTCCCACGCACGTTAATGACTTGTATCAAAATTTTTAGCAGTAATAACATTTACATTACCAAGTTTTCTGGTTGAATACTGTCTTGTTGACCAAACAATACTCTGGTCAATTACCTGCCAGATTGCTACCTAAGACAATGTTCAAATTTTAAGATGCTTATCGACAAATCATACTACGTCGATCACCACAGTATAGGGGTTAAAATTCGTCAGAAAAATATTTTGGTAGTATTTTGAAAGTAGAAATAACATAATACAATAACAAAGCTCGTCTATAGCCAATTTGTTTCATTCATTCTGGTGGTAAACGATGTTTCATGAAAAAACTTCAACTTTAATATAGCAAAAGGAACAAAAGAAATTGATGATTTAGTTATGGTTTGTTTGTAGTATGCAAAACCCAATTGACGCAGAACGATTAGCATTTTTTCTGATTCTGAAAACTTTTTTCCTAATGATTGAATGTAAATGTAGATAGATTTTATTAGCACTAAATTGACTTTGGCTGTCATAACATACGATTCGTGTTTTTGAAAACACACACATGGAGTTATAATGTAGTGAGTATGCATTCCAAACTCAGTGCCATTTTTTAACATATAACCTTATGCCTTAGTCAACGCCATATGAGAATCAGGATAAAGGAAATATGATATGATAAATAGTAATATGCAACACGGACTCCAAACCCGAATGAATATCATTCATGACAAAGTTCTGCCAACTGAAATGGAATTCCTAGGAATTTTTTTAAAATACTGTGTTACGTTGTAAGCGAACAATATGGCAAGTAATACCTTTCTGCGTGAATTAAAGCGTTGCACAAAATTCTTTCCATACGTAAAATATCAGATAAAGAGCTTTGCTGAGTATGATAAAAGCGATTTGATTTGTTTTAGTCAGAAAAATGATAAATAAATATAATATGCATGGTGCTAAGCGAGGCGATTTTCATGTTGCCTCGTTGCCACACTCACATCCATAGTGTGTCAGAAGACAAAATCCAGTCCACTTCTTTCTGTTGATTTAGAGAGCTATATTTGACCCACTCGTTAAGTTAAACAAATAACGTATAACAAGATAGGAAGCATAAATTAGCAGATTTAACGTGAGACATAATTCAATTTAAGAATTAATGAATTTTGCACCCATGGATTTCGGAATTTCTTCTAAATTAGTGAAAGTTTTCTCCTTTGAGACCTCATATTATATCCATTTCAAGCCTTGAAATTCAAGGTAACCATATAAAAATGCCTTGCAAAATTTACCTGAGACGTGACCAAACTCCTCAACAAATGAAAACTTGCCAAAGAAAGGATGTGTACGTTTATGCTCCGTCGTGGGTCCGCGAAGGGCTAACAATTCTTGGGAAAGAGCTGAAAAACATTGAATTTCAAGTTCACAAAGCTCCTCCAGCAAAAAGAGGATGGGATAATGCCACTCCGCCTCCATCCACAGTTCTGGACTCGTTTACAATTACCAAAGACTTCAACAAGGAAAATCTTGTATTTTTGCAGAGAATTGCAAGAAATGAATTTAAAAGTATTACTGGTATTGCACGTACATCTTTCTATCTTCCAGACATTCAGGATACCAAACTAATATACGCCATAAAAGACTTGGCTAGACAAACAATTATTGTTGGAAAAGACACTACAACTCATTATGGAGGGTTTAAATCACCACGTGTAGAACAACCAAACGAGCCCGTGTACATTTGCGATCTTGCGGCACTCCAATTTCAGCAGCCATTTAATTCAGGCAAATTGGTGTTGATTCAAGAGAGCCAGAAAACCTATGGGCTTCTTGATGAATTTATTTTTGAGAAAGTAGTCGGCGAAAAGAAGCGGACTTTCAAAGATGTGGTAGCAATAACGACTGAAATTGATAGGAAACGATACATCAGGCATGAGGGATTTACAAAACGGGAAAGGAATGCCTGTTTTCTCGACTCCACAGCTTACAAAAAGTTTGTCACGCTGGATGTGGTACTTAGTGGAACAGCCTTGGCGGAAGTGGCAGCTTCAAACGGGGATAAATTGAATTTCAAGTTTTTGAAATATGGAACTGGCCATTTTGCAGGAAAGTTTGGAAAGGAACTGGACTCTCTGATTTTGAGTGGAGTAGTAGATGGAATGGAAGCCTTGTTTGCGAGTGGCGACGAGAATGTGCTAAAAACCATCAAACATTTGGAGTTTACATTTTATCACAGCGATTCGGAAAGCATCAAAAGGTTACAAATCCTGAAAGATAAGTACAAGGTGGACTATCGGTTTTCGATAGACGATGCTGTTAAGCAAACACTACCAGGAAAAGGACTAATCACAGCAGTTACAAACTGTGCCAACAGTAACGTGGCTTGTGGTAAGTTGATAAATGTATTGATAGTTTATATACAGTTATATGATATACATTGGAGATATTTATGGCATGAACAATTTGCTCTTTTTCAACTTTAGGTAATGCCATGGGTTTGAAATCTGTTGACGGTGCGATTAGTGAGAACTTGATTTCTAAAGGGAATATTTTTTGTCCAAACATGAACAAGTTGATTGAACACCGATATTTGAATATTGATCTTAGTGGATAATTACATAATGCAAAATTACCGAAAACTTGAAATACACGTGTTATTATACAACCGTATTTATATATTTCAATCTAACTTATTTAAAGTCTAAAATTAGAATGCTATCAGTTGTCCGTAAAGTGAGTAGGAAACAATACTCCCTTGCAAACTCCTTTGAAACATAATAAAATGAGCCTATCTTTAGTCGAATTGCTTGTAAAGCATACACTTGTTTCAGCAAAATTCTATTTTCATTGGTTTTCATAAACATCCAGTTCTTCCTTGCACAGTGCTTATGCCAAGTTACCAACTTTTCATTCAATACGGCGTAAGTAACAAATTTTGGTAACAAAACGGCCATCCATTCCAATATAAGTAGACCCAGGATAGCAGCAGTTATTCTAAAATGAGTTTCTACTTTGTTGGTTGCCTTTACGGTGACCCATACACAAGCTATAAAAATCCAAAATGGAAGGTTGACTAGTACATAAGATAGGATTTGCAGTAGTGGCTCCAAAATCCGGTGAATTACTGAAGTTAGAATATAGACATGTCGAAATATTGCAGTGTTGTTCATATGGTTGTGTATCGTATGCATTACAATAGTTCCACTTTCCACTAAGATTAGTACAATTGTCAGGAATACAATGAGACACCGGATCCCTTCCAGAAAACAGGGAAACATGATAAGTCCGCGTACTAGCTTGGAAATCAGAATTTCAGACATACTTCTGTACATTGGACATGTTAATACGTACTCCTCAAAGTAAAAGTAGAACATATCCAGGTCGAACACTAGCCCAAATGTTGTTCCCAGAATGGGCACAAGATATGCACCTAATGTACACATTACCAGCATTGCACCACCGTTTGATTTTGTTTGGTTATTTTTTCGACCTAAGTATGCTCTTGTCAAAATCTCTTCAAGTCGGAGTATTTCATTGGCCACGTTTACATAGTCAAGTCGGGATGACCAACAAGTCTGACACAAAACTAGCATGGCGCTTGCAATTATTCCAATGCCAAACAAAATGGCAAAGTTAAAGCGAGTGAAACTTGGCGTCTGTTGGATAAAATGTATGGGGCCATATATGCAAGCAACGGTTACAAAGGAAAGAAGTGCTAGAGAACAAGCCCAAGGAATCAAACGATAGGTTGATTTCACTAACTGAATTTGCGTCTTTTTGAGATCCCAGTAAACAGGGAACGTTGGTAGTGGATAGAAGATCCATGCTTGAAGTTGTAGTACAAATATGTACACATTGGACAGCATGATTTGAGGTATGGGGATTTCTTGGGATTTTATGTGGACAACAAGCAAACATCTACTGACAGTTTTCATGGCCTGTGAGTTTGACATTACTTAATTATCTTACCACTATTCTATTTATGAATTCATTAAAGGAAAACAACAAAATAAAGTTTATACGCATTAAATGCTTAAATTAATCAAAGTAATATATTCTGTGAATGTGTATAGTTATGGGATTTCTAGGGCTTTTGTGCTGACAACAGGTAAATAGTTATTGACCTGAGAGTTTGTAGTTTACATTAGTTATCTGACCGCTATTTTATTTTATGTCTTATGTTATTAAGGAAAAACTATGAAACAATAAACTTTTCTATGTATAAAGCCATGTATATATAACTTTTCTAAGTAAATGTTTAAAGCAATCAAAGTAAGGTACACGTGATCTGTGAATGCGCGTGATGGATATTTATTGTGCTGAAATTGTTTTATTAGTGAACATTTTAATTGGATGTCGAATTAAATGTATTTTATAGAAACAATATGGTGTTTTAATATTTTTAGGTCCATAATAAAATAAGTAAAAAAGATGTATAGCTATGAAGCTTTCATAATTTGAAGCTCAAATTTTGTTTTAATACTTAGCAATGTGGTTAAAATTGAAATCAGTCCGAGTCACATGGAGTATTTATGATGATTTTGCATTCTCACAGGAAAAAACATGACGTGGCTATTTCTCTAGTAAAAATGTGAAATGTATGAACTAAGGTTATGCCGAACAAAGTTTTTTGAACGCACGGTGCGTTACGCATCACTTTGAAAAGTTTTACTAAAATACAATTAAATGAATTTCTAGTTATGTCCCCATTCGCAAAGACTTTCAAAGGTTTCCTTAAAACCGTGAAAACACCGACACTCCCATTTAGCACCGACACCAACACTCCTACAAGAATAGCTGAGGTTAGTTGGGTGTAAATTAAACCACGAGACTTTTATATATAAAACTAATGTATTAAATGCGGTGGAAATGAAATGTCAACCCAAGATTTGCAATTGGCATAATATTTTCGTAACTTGCCGTTGTACTGACTGCAAAAAATGTGGTTTGTTAACATAACATGAGAAATGGTTAACAATGGAGTCAGCTAATAAGTTGTTTATATGATAAGGCCCTAGTATTAGCCATATTATGGTTACAAGCATATTTTTGATGCCATTGTTTTGGTGAGCATCACAGATCAAAAAATGCTTCCACTTACCACCGATTTGCGCTCACGCGTGTTTTAAAGTAAATACAGTTCATATGTTTTGTTGAGAATATTTATCCCATTATCAGAAGAAAATCATTCAGCTTTGGTCGTGCATACAAATTGTCATGCAAAATGATCTGGTTGACGTTTGACGTTGAATGGAAATGTTGAAAAAGTGTATTACGGTTTATGTCAACTGCAATCTCGGCCAAAGTCATGCACTCACTGTCAATGCGTGTTTGAGCTGGTTTAAAACGAAAATGCAATGCGCTAATACTAAATACTCATATAGCATGCAATACGGCAATCTATTTCTGTACTTTTAGATTTTCATAAACCTTTGACCAATTGATATTATAGTTAATGGTGTGTTTTCTCGTTTGCTGTTCAATACCATTAGCAAGCTTTCAATAGGATAAAAATGTGTAAACTTAATTTAAAACGATTTTGCAAATTATGTTTGGTTTTTCTGAACATATTTCAGTCAACATTTTGCCAAACAATACCTCCCAAGATTTGGCTAAGCAGCTGCAATACGTACCCTTTAGTTGATCGTTTTAGGAAATATAATCGCTACAAATTTTCACAAAATGAAACCTTTCAAGAACAGTATGAAAATGTTTGCATTTCAAAAGCTGGGGATGCTCGTGTGTGCTCTAGAGATACACAAACTGTGACATTTTTATGTGAAGCTAAATATCCAATTGTTTGGAAAATTGCTGATTCCGAGGTAGAAGCGAATAAAATATATTTTACAGTTAGTTCAAAGTAATATTCGATGAAATTTCACGGGTAACTTTACTAGGGTGGTACTACTGAATATACCAGGATTTCTGCATTTACTCCAGACCACCACAAGCCAGTGACATCGTCTTATATCCGTTCAATTTCTTTTTCTTGTGGACATGCTTGGATGCGAAGTAGTGTAATGACATGTTCTTCCACAAAATTTCCAAATGACAGTTCAACAGTTTACATTGGTAACTAAAGTATATGCTAAATGTTATTTTAAGTTAACCAATTATATGTCCATTTTATTTTATAATCTATAGCTAAAGCTAGAGATGAAGGGTTTCAAGATGCCAGATTCTACATTGTCTTAAAAACAGATTCGCAAAATACCACACTTGATCCTGTAACGATACCTTGTCGTGCTTTTACCTTGGCGCAAAATTTTACGCTGGTAAAAGAAACGTCTAATTCCGATTACGAATATATGCTAGTAGAAAATGGAAATTTGAAACTAGCAAATTTTACACATGTAAATGCAAATTTTGATCCCAAAGTTGGATTTCAAATAAACCAAACAAATTTGCCAATTGACACATAATTGGGATGGTACAGGTGCTCAAATACTGGCACTGAATACAATAGGACCACGTATTTCATTATATCAAAGCAAGCTGATCAAAAGACAGAGTCCTTTCAGCCAAAATCAGTTCTTTCCAAAAACGCTACTTTTCATTTAAAGCTGCTATATCTCTCCCCTAGACAACCTCGCATACAGTTAACCTGTTGTTCTGGAATCATGGACAGAATTCCCATTCTGTATACCTTGGGATGTTCTTCGCACTATGGTATAGCAAGGATCGGCCAGAGCCGATCCCCTAAACCTAACAATGTATTTGTAATGACTTCGTTGTGACGATGATGATGATTTGGTGTTCTGAGAAGACGAAAGAAGCAAGAAAAGTTCAGTAATAAAATAGCAGCCGAGCACTGCACACGCTTCCCACATTCCTCTACTGTCTTCGGCGTAGCATTTATTGAGTCAGATGCGTACCATTGCGAACGGACCTTGCCTCTAGCTAGCCCATGCACATAGACCTTTGTGTAGAGCATAGTAGTTAGGGCAATCACATTCTACACTGGCGATTTTGTCTCAGAGTCGAACTGGAAACGTGGTGCAGCCATTTTGCCCAACTTCTTGTTCAGAGTTTTAGTAAGGTAAAAGTATCGAGTAACAAGGGAAAAAATAGTGGAAAATAGTTTTTTCGGGTAATTTTTCACGGGAATTTTTTCTCAAACTGATTAAAAGTGTACTCTTGTTGTTCCTGTACGTGTTAATTATAAAAAATTGAGCTAATTTGTCAAAATTTAGTATTTTTTCAGGTAGATGGAAGCTACCAACACAAGTCTGTTCACAGGTTATATTATGGTTACCAACATTGATTATTAAAAATTCCCTGTCGTGAGTAAATGTAGACAAGAAAGGTCATTAAGGTTATAACATCAATAATAATATAAAACTAATACTGGTTGTCCAATATTGTTCTTTTTTTAAGCGTCGTGAGCTTTGAAGTGGACGCTGGTGATACCATTTCCTCCCAGCTCCTGTCTTGTGCTGGTGATGCTGTTTGTTCCCAGCTCATGAAATAATTACAACTAACGGACTGTCTTCAACGTCATCATCATACCCTCCATGTTGGTGGAATATTCCTAGGAAGTTTCTACTTTAAAACCAGGCTATTACGCACGTTGTATCGTGGAAACCGGTAAAAAGGTCAGAGTGACAAAACCTACATTATTCTACGCATGCAATATATTTGCTCTTCATGCATTTCGACAAAAGTGGTATTATTTAGTGCTCATAGATCAGTAGCTCATCAGTTAGCAAGTTGACTTTCTATAGTAGCGCATAAAAATGCATGAGTAAATGTGACGGTAAAGGTGAAAGTGACAATAGTTTTGATGAGCGTTTCATGACGGCCAAGCTAAATTTGACTAACATACTGACATAACGGTAGATTCTGACAAAAGCAATCAGTCGTACATCGTTTTAAGATTTCTGAAAAGTTTTGACATTAAGACAAAACCATCGTGACAGGGATAGGCTGAATTATAGTATTAAGCATAATTTATGGTCAATACCAGAAAACTTGAGTGCTAAAAATTCTTCAGTCTCAAGTTACCATGGCTACTACTACTACCACACCTAGTACCACCACCACTGTTACTACTACTATAAGTATACCTATCTCATCTCACGCAACTACAAATAGCTCAGGAACTTCAAATAGTACGACCGTTACGATTTTCTCGTCTACTGATCCACGGTTAGCGTCATTATCTCCCAACCTTATTGCATATTTAAATAGTCAGGTTAATAGTCATTTTACTACATCAGCAGCATGCAATGCCCATACAATGGCGAGTTGTCACAGTCACGCCGCCACCGCAGCATGTAGTCATGCACATACGTCAGTCAGTTGCCAACCAGAGTTTCGTATGAATACCAGGTTAGAACCACCGACTTACAATCCAGATCTAATGACTTCAGATACATTCTTTAGAAAATGCGAGAACTTTTTCTCAACTCAGTTCATTCACATTACACAGTACCACATTGCTGCACAAATGGTAATGAAGGGCAATATGAAGCATTGGTATGATGGTGTTGTGGACTCGATAGCTAACTGGGAAGATTTCAAGGTTGCTTTTCGTGAGCGCTTTGATAATGCAGCTACACAAGAAAAAAGAAGGTCATTACTACAGACCAAAAAACAGAGTTATGATATTTCATGCGAACAGTTTATTCAGGAAATGGTAATATTAGCTAGGCAGCTTAATCCGGGTGAATCTGAACATGAGTCTGTTCTACGTGCTTACAACGCATTGATACCAGATTTGAGGTACTCTACAGGAAATTTGAATAATCTGTCAGTGAATTCTCTTTTGGAAATTCTTTCAAACAAATACGATACTATTAGGGCTTGTGATAGGATGTATGGTTCAAACACACGTCTACCTCCTCTTTTTGGTTACAATGTTGAAAGTGCACCACAGCTACAGTATTCTGGTGGGTTGAGTAGGGACAATTTTTCGTCTCACTCCCAACCAACACTAGATGTTAGTACAAATTTAAATAATCAGCAGGTTAACCTAACAGACCAAAGTCAAGGTAGCTATAGTTTTCCTACGGTTCAAGAAACAGAAAGTAGTGCACAAGCAATGTCGAATTTTCCATTTGAGAATGAGCAGCAGAATAGTCCAACTTTTTATGAATTCACGCGTGATCGACGAAGAAGAGCAGTATGCCATAAATGTGGTAACCTTGGTCATTTTGCTAGAGAATGTAATGCTGATACAGCACAAGTGCATTCGAACTTTGAATAGAAAAATACTACAATAGAATTAAGCGTTTAAGAAAGTTAGAACTTGAACAAAGAAGTAATATAGGGTAAATGAACTTAAAAAATGAATGATGCGTAGAGGTATATGGGCTTTGCGTGTAAAGGTTTCGTCTGCGTCTTAAGGTAATGAACAGGGATGGGCATTTAATTTTGTATGTTGTGAACAAAGAAAAAAGTAAAAGATCGATACTGATTGACTTTGAATGTAGGATTTTTTATGGACAATTACAGTACGTGTATTTTCATGTTTCTGCGTAGGTGAGCCTGATCAACTCGATTTATGTAGGAATGTACTAATACGTATAACATTTGAAGTTAGCAGTAGCCAGAATTTGGGTAGTTATGCATAAGGCGCCAAGTATTACTCCCAAAAAAGTAACAATATACAGAAAACAGAAATGTCAGTCCGTAATACTACATTGAGATCTGTTAATAGGCACTGAGGAATAGTGTAGCGATTACAGATGCTCAAACAATTTGGTAATATTTCGTCGGAAAACGAAGCGTATAAATGTTAGGTTTAAAAAAATTGGTTGTCTTTTTGTTGTATTGTTGTTTGAATAATTTTCTTTGATGATAATGAATTGGTTGTAGGCTTAAATTGCCCAACCTTGACTCTATGAAAGTCTTTTGTTTTATTGATTCTTCTGTAGGCAATTATCGGGCCAACATTGAGAATACTCTGTTGTAGGCATATTGCAGACCAGAACTCTTACTCTGTTGTAGACAGTTATCGGGCCAACATTGAGAATACTCTGTTGTAGGCATACTGTTGGCCAGCACTCTTTGAAACATTGAATTGAAAAAATGAATTGATTGAATTAAATAATATGAAATGAATAATTGAATTGTTTGAATTGAAAATTGAATTGCTTAAATTGAATTGACTGAATTGAAATATATGACTTAATTGAATTGAAAAATTGAATTGGAAACTAGAATTGAAAATTTGCGTTTAAAAATATTGTTTATGGTAATTGTTGTTGGCAGGTAGCTGTCAAAGGTAAAGTTATTAATTTTCGAAGCATGATAAAATTTCTCTGTTTCGATTTCTCCTGGAAAGCTAAAAAAATGATTTAGAATGGTTATTTGGTCAATATGCACCGGTTTTAAATAAAAAAGCTAAATAAATTGGTTAAAATGAATAAAAAAGCTAAATAAATTGGTTGAATGAATAAAAAAGTATAAATTTTGATATAATCATGTATTTCAAAGGTCATGAATCTAAAATGTGTTTTGTCTAGCGTTGTAAAGTATATTTCAGATTTCTAAAGGCTGACTGAACCGAAAAAACATTACACGGGTCGTATAGGGACGCTCGAGTTGGAGTTGGAGTCGTTTTGGAACGCTCAACTTGGATTTGGGGTCGTACTATGCACGCCCGAGTTGGATCCGAACAGTATTTCGGCAGAGTACTATGCAAAAAACGATTGGGGATATCACCAAGAGATGGAAATGTGGACACCTATTGGCCATTAGCAGCCGATTTCCAAGTTGTCTTCATTTAAAAGATAAGTTTTATGTTATTATGCTGAAAATAGTGGGGTAGAAACCTAAAACCACTGAAATACTCGATGAATGTACTGAAAAAGGTAGATATTTGGATTTTGTTGCTAAAAATTCTGTTTTATCTTTTATCCGCAGTAATACACCGCAAAAAGCTAGTAACAAAACAACTGTTCCCAAAACGTCAAGTCAAGAAGGAAGATGGTACTCAAGGAAGTCCAGCGAATCTTCTTTTTACAAAAATAATGCAGAAATTATTGTAATGTTAAATATCCAAAATGTGGGCTTGGTCTTGAATGTAAAATTGTAACAAGTCAGGTTCAAACTACTCTTGTCATGTTGTAGCTTAAAGTTCTGAAAAAAAACGATATACATTGTCTGATTACACTAATTGTAGAACTAATGATAAAACTTTGATTACTTTGTGCCAGAAAATTTTGTAAAATGAATCAAATTCATGTAAATGACCACTTTTCAGTTTATGGCCTTCAGCCAATTAGATTTATACGAAATCACGGTAAAAACATAAGAGGTAAATGCATTTCGTACGTAAGCATTCGAGATGCCAGTGTGTGGCTTTCTGGGGGAACCTGCGACAAAATTGGTGTAAAATTAATGTTGGTAATTGTATTGTCTACAGAATCAATCTATTGTAACTGCCTACGTAAAACTAGAAAAATTTCATTGTAAAATTAGCTTTATGACATAATAATCTGTTCTGTATACATTTATATGGTGACTAAGAACTTGGTCGATATTCATTCATGTGAGTGTGTGCATCATGGATTATGGATAATAAGCTTCGTAAAACTTTCTATATCAAAATCTAAAACTTAATATGTTAAAATAACGAGGGATATCTTTCTTTTTTTTCGGTTTTTTCTTTTAAAATAAGTAAAATGTATAGCAAGGATCGGCCAGAGCCGATCCCCTAAACCTAACAATGTATTTGTAATGACTTCGTTGTGACGATGATGATGATTTGGTGTTCTGAGAAGACGAAAGAAGCAAGAAAAGTTCAGTAATAAAATAGCAGCCGAGCACTGCACACGCTTCCCACATTCCTCTACTGTCTTCGGCGTAGCATTTATTGAGTCAGATGCGTACCATTGCGAACGGACCTTGCCTCTAGCTAGCCCATGCACATAGACCTTTGTGTAGAGCATAGTAGTTAGGGCAATCACATTCTACAATGGTTGTGCAAGCTACAAGAAAAATGTTGTTGGTTTTTTTGCTCAACATAGTAAAGAATACGAGGCACGAAGGAGACAAATTGAACAAACAGTTAAAGATAAATATGGTTGTGAAAGAGAATGGATGTATGGGTCGGTGCTGTTTGTGATTTGTAAAGGTGACAATATTGACTTTAAGGAAAGTTATGTTAACGTTTTTCATCCGCTAGCAAACTCCCCCCTTAAATTTCGAACAAAAAACATTCTGGAATCAGACAATCAGACTGAACATGAGAATTCTGCAATGCTCATTCGATGTATGGTATAAAAGATATCATAATACAAATCTATCAAAATTTGAATTCGTAGTAACTTTGGTATATTTTCGGCTTAGATATTCCGGAGTCAAACATTGACAGTCTGCCTTCACATCAGAAGATTTTGTTAACAATAGCAAGTCCTAGCAATAGAGAAATAAAAAGAAGGTCGAACGAGCGCCTTCAATTTCAAACCGTGTTTAGTCAAACCCACAATCTAAATGAACCTGATCCACTGGGATTATCATATGATAGTTTCAATAATTCCAGGATTTTACAAGATGTACAAGAATATAATAGGGACACATTTTACGAAGGGGAACCTTTAATATTTATGTGCTTTGGATTAAACTACTTCTATTCTCACGGAGGAAAATTGAAAATAAATTGGAAGAACGGCTCCAGTTCTGACGTGAAGCTGGAAACCTTTAGAGATCGTCAAGGAATCCAAAATATCTATATGAGTGAAAAAACTTACTTTTTAAGGAACCCTGACAACAGATTAATAAGCTTGCTTGCAAAATTACAAACAGCTACAAAAGAAATGGATTCTGTAGAGTGTTGGATGCCTGTATTTGGAAATAGTAAATGGGACAACATTTCAAGACGCATAGAAGTACAACAACCCACATTTTTTGAAAAGGACCAAGAAAATGTTTACATTAGTCCAAACGATTTGGAAAATTCATTAGCATGCACCATTGCTGAATGGGAGCCTAAAGCCAATATGACAGTTACGTGGAATAACAATTCTCTAGAGATTGAATGGAGAGAACCTGAACAATTTGTAGAAGTGGAGGTTTTGCAACAGATAGAGAATCGAGTCAGAGTGATTGGAGCACGCAATCCTGAGGATCAAATAATTTCGATTAAAATTGAATTTTACAAAGTTGGTTCTAACTTCTCTGGAATATATCAATGTGTTGCGGATAATGGAAATATTAAGGTCACGCGGACCGTTTGCGTGACTGTTTCAGGTATAAACATAATTTTATTTTCATTTGAGTTTTGGTGTCTTGTATAAAATTTTTTCCTTTGCAGATGCATCAGGACATGCGGCAATTTTGTGTGTAATAGTTACATTTATTACGCTAATAACTACACTAGCAGGAGTGGTTTGGCTGAACAAGAAATATTTTTGCTTGCAAAAGTTTTGGAAACGTTGGTATAGAGTATCAAGAGCAAAATAAGACTTCCAAGCTAGCCTATATAACTAAATCTTTCTATCAACAACTTATTTATTTGTCGTGAGAGTTTTAAATGTAATTACGTCTCTGTAATGTATGGATATTATTATTACACACATTCATAATTTTGTACATAAGCATTTCTTGCAGATAATTTTAGAAATACTGCTCTGTTTGCAACTCGGACACGGATATCGGATAGTTTACTGTATTTTTGGTAATTCAACATATATTGTAGAGTGAAAAGCGTATATGCGTAAAATAAAGTAAGTTTACCTGATTCCACCAATGCTTGAAATATTCATAGCTTTATTGAGATAAATTTACAATTTAAAAACGCAAACAACTTTTGGATTGAAAATTGTGCATAGCTATTTTACAATCAATTAAGTCTTTTAATCCCACAAGCTTTTTTACCACGTCAAAATCAATCCTGTGGTAACCAGCCAGTAAAAAGGAGATGTATGGACAATCACCACGACTGAAATAGATGAAGTGTTTGCCTTGATAGATTCAGTGACAAGATTTGGTGTTTCCGTAGGTTCAACGGAAGTCTCCAAGTCAATCAGGGTGGATGATACCGGCAAAGGCTTTCCCGGTATTTCGTCATCTGCAATTGGAGTGGCTAAAATTTCAGTTGTCTGAGTTTCAGGCACATCCATATCAGTCTGTAAAACAGTTGTACCTCTGCTGGATATTCCTGGACAATCTTTTTTATTACAACTTGTGAATACAGAAACATTGTCCAGCAACACAAAGTCGTTGGAAGAATTTGCTAGCAACTCCAACTTAACTTCCGTGATCTAGTAATAAAATTAAATACTCTAAAAAATTGTATTCCAGAACCAAGCAGTTTCGTGATGATAAAACATTTCTAATGATAATATACACATGGCTTGCATGAATCATAAAATTTCCATTAAATTACCCTTTCGCTATCCAAATCAGGCCTCCAAATGAGCCACATGTCTTTAGCGTTATTTTGAAGCAGTCTAGTTTCACATGCTGATCCTGGATGATATGTTTTATAGAAGTAGTCAAAGCATTTATTTCCTGCATGCAAACGCACTCCTGCTCGTTCGACAGTGTACACCGATGCAGTTACTTGTACAACAGATTGATTATTTGTGTTAGAAAATTTGATCATTGGACCGGAGTCATAATTCGAATCATGACAAGCAGTCCATAAGCCATTGCCCCATGGAAAACTGTTTGCAACTAAATAAGTGATATTGGCGCAGTACGAGAGCTCATCTTTTAATTTATCGACTGACGTAAAGCTGGCATAATAATTTAACCAATCAGAATGCAAGCTAGAAATTTCCCATTTTCCGCTTAGAAAGTCATTTTCCGTATCCAAAACTGATTCGACGAACCGGTCAGGTAATGGCTCAGAAAAGGTCACATAGAAAGTTGGAACCCAGGGCGGTATTGTTGGCGTTGGCGCAGGTGTACATCCATTTTCATCGCTTTCTTCATCGCAGAGCAACACTTCTGTAGCTTCTATTGTGTCAATTAGCGCAATGTCATTCTGGAATCTAGCAATTGGCTCAACTGTGAAACCCTCAAACTATGGAATAACATGGAAGATTGTAGATTTATTTCAAACGTCAAGAATCATATTAAACTATGTTATTTATACTAAAACTTACCAATAATAGGTTATCATCTGCATTAAAATGGGTTTGAACCCAACCACTTTTTCCCCGTTTGTTGAGGTGGACAAATGCACATCTAGAAAGTGGGTCTTTTCGATTTCCATACTCAATGCATTTTTCGTAACATTTTGTTTTGGGATCACGGGGATTAAAGTGCATATAGCCAGGAAGAAACTTACAAAAGCCCTGTGTGGAATGAAAATGGAGGCGTACCAATGCAAACTCGGAGATCCATAAGCGAATTTTTACGGTTTTGAAATAAGAATGCATGGAGCGGGCTGAAAATGAGAGTTGTGGATGACAAGGGGATGATGGAATCAAGTGACAGTCTTGGGGCAAAAGAGGATCCTTACAGGTTGCCCATATACCACTGGAATTTTCGAATTGATTTAATTTCTCGGAAATAATAGTCGGACATCTTTTCTGGTTAATGGATGCAGCTTGTAATGTGTTGCTACTTTCGTAATATTCAAACCATTTGGCAATTCTTGTAGAAGAAACTTTCCAATCGCCAACGGCATCCTTGTTTGTGTCCAAGTAAGCATTTCTTGGTTCGGACGACCATTCTATGATCATTGGACCATTCAAGGCTTTGTCATGATGTAACAGTCCCACTGTAAAAATGAAAAACTGTGAAATTATTACAAATTTCATACTAGAGCACTGAAGAAATTGCACAAAGTTTGTTTTGCTTAGAGCAAGTGTTATGAAGAAGTAAGCTTTAGTTGAAGTATGCCCTTGCGTTTTAAAACTTGATAATTTCCAAGAGTCGTGAATTAGAAACATTGTCTGACGCATGTTTTGATAATTATTGAAGTACAGCTCATAATCAAACGACATCTGTAAATTTTTCGGATTGTTCTCATTACGCATCGTATAGTAAAATGTATTTTCGCTGTGGGAAACAAATTTGAAGAAACACCTGCTGTGAACTTGGGTACTTGTTAACCTGTTGGATATCTTATCATGTTTTGTTAGAGTGGTGTTTCAGCGTATTTAGTGCTGTTGTAATTATTGGCATATATCAGAGATTGTTTGTGCATAATGGTAATTACACACAGTAATACACCAAAGATTGTTAGAAATTTGAATTATTGTTCTTAATGAAATAAAATAATAATGTAGTATTCATCGATCCGTTGTTGACGATCCATACGATATTACTATCTCTGTGGGTAACATTCAACGAAAAATGTTTTGCTTGCTAAAATACATACTTTGTTTCATTGATCATATTAATTTATAATATTTGACTGGATCCATAGAAAGTGACTTAGTTTTAATAACGTTTATTGACTGTTAATCGCCATTGAATCGCATACTGACGTTACTTTTCTTGTAGTGCTTAAATGTAAGGTTATAGGCAGTAACTTCCATCATGAGAAAATTATCTGAAGAAACACATGTTGCATATTTTTTCAATTTTTAAGTGGTCTGATTATCTTATCAGATTTTATTGTATTAACATGACAACTCAGCTTTGAATGATTTTATGTTCCACCTATGGAAAATGCACTATGAACGTATTATTTAATTATTATTTTCGACGTCAAGAAATGTATCAAGTGGCATATTGTTATGTATGTCAAAAGCAGTCACGTATAATGTATACAATACAAACTAATTAACCTTTACATAGTAAGTTTGATCTACTCGATTTTGCATTTATACATGGTCTAAATACTCAGTATAATATCTTTCATAAAATAAACGAAATTCAATGAAAGTAAAAAGAAAAGCCCATTATGGTCCATCGTTCCACCGGAAGAACTTTGACTTGCTTCTGATGATGGTTCAGTAGAATCTGATATTTCTGTAGTTTCTAAAGGCTCCTCAGTAGTCATAGATGTATGCTCCTCTGTTGAAGTTGTCAATTCGACTGGTGTAGTATCATCATGACTCTGAGTTGTCGTTGGCATACTTGTGATTGGTTTTACTACTACGCAATCCTCATTATCACATTTCAAAGAGGATTGCACATGCACTTCATCCAACACCACAAGATCATCGGGCAACCGGGTCACTAGTTCCAGTGAAAACTCTCTTACCTATACAAATTGATGATTTTTGAAAGGTATTCATGCGCGAACATAAACACATATGTTGGCAAGCTTATCAAAATGTAATGCATGTATTTCAAGTACATTATCTTTCATATTGGCTCTCCAAAAGAATCCTCTCCAGTACTCGCCATCCTGTGAAATATTTCTAAATTCACACGCTGAATCTAAATCCTTCTCGATAGAGTAGTCAGCGCATGTATTATTTACATGAAAACGTAACAGCGCCGAACCAAGCAGGTAAAAGTCTACTTTAATCGAGCTAATTAATCGAGTTTTGATTAGAAAGCTAACCACAGGATATTTTGTACGGTCAGGATTCTCAATAGGATCATGACACGAAGTCCACAAGCCTTGTACTTCAGGAAGTTTTTGAACAACGGCATAAAGACTATTTGCACAAGTGCTAGTACTATTTCCCGGGTCTATAGAAGATGAACTTTCATGATAATCAAGCCAGTTGGGATACAAGCTGGAAAGTAACCATTCTTCATCTTCTACGTCCGCTTGGGTATTCAAAATTACATCCAATGGAGGGGGAAACAAATAATCTACAGTGACGTAGTCAAGCATTATAGCGTCGTTGGAAGATGATGTAACGAGTTCCAACTCAATTTCTCTGACCTTTGTAAAATCATTAAATGTTATATAACTTTTAATGTTTATCAGCACAACAAACGGCATTGTAAACCATGGCATTTGTAATACCCAGCTATTTTGATGATCTCTCCAATAGATATGGTGTTCGGTCCCATTGCCTTCTGCTTGTCTAAATTCACATGGTGAATTTATTGGGTGCTCCACGATGGAGTAGTCATAGCATCTATTACCCACGTGCAAACGAATTACTGCCATTCCGTCAAGATAAAATTTTGCATATATATCCATAATTTTTTCAGTATAAGCTACAGAAAATTTGATCTGTGGAAAGGGCTCGTAACTTGGATCATGACATGCAGTCCATAAACCACGACCCCAATAAAATTCTTTAGCAGCGTAATAAAGAGCCTTTTTGCAATACTTGTCATCTTCCGCAGGCGGATTTTTAATAATAGGACCAAGATCGGAATAGTAACTTAACCAATCTGAATACAAGTTGGAAATTTGCCATTGTGTAGTATTGGATTCCCAATCTGTGTCCAGTTTTGAGGTCTTCCAGTTTCCAGTTGGGGGCTCAGTTGAATAACCAGTTGGTCCAGTCCAGAATGGTGTTGTTGTTGGCCAAGTCCATTTTGGTGTGGTTGTGGTAGGATGTGTGGGTACGGTTGGTAATTCCATGGCTTCAATTTTGTCAATCAAAACAGCATCACCATGAAATCTGGCAATGGGGTACACTCGAAAAGTTTTAAGCTGTAAAGTATTTGCAAAGATTTCAAAGCCTTTATTATACAAAGTTTGAAAGAAATCTATTCAGCCGTTTCGGAGATATCTAGTTGTATCTAAAGACAGACAGCTCAATGAAAATTAAGAAAGTATGCAAGCCTATTTATAATGTTGACAGTTACTTACGGCGTTATTGGCATCTTCTCTAAACTGTATTCTCCTTTCAATCCATACATTGTCAGAGAAGAAGCTAACATCATAAAACACACATTTGGAAAACGGATCTCTCCTTTTCCCGAACTCAGCGCAATAAAAGCTATAGTCTCCACTAAATGTAAGGCGCATCATTGCAAATCCAGTAATAAAAAAACGCACTGATACAATTCGCAATAGTGTATAGAAAGTATTTTCCGAATGTGAGAGTTCTGGATGGCAAGGTGCTGATGGAAGTTGGTAACATTCTTCAGGAAGCTCTGGGTCCTTGCAAGCCATCCAAATACCACGGACGTTTTCTAGTTGATCTAACTTTTCGGAAATAACTGATGGGCATCTTCCGGGGTCAACAGTAGCAGCTTTTAATTCGTTGGTGCTGTGGTAATACTCTAACCATTTGGGAATAGTGGTCGGAGAAATGTACCATTTTTTTTCATCCTCAACATCGCTTTCTAGGTCTAGGGAAACATTGTACAAATCGCCAATTGTTTTACCACAATTCAACGCATAAACCAAAAACTTTAAAATGAGTGAATACTTCATACTTGACGTAAGATTGGATAACCTAAGGTAAGTGTGGCTTAAGTTCTAGACACGAATGAGTTTAAATTATGTTACAAGTTTTGGTTTTGTCCAACAGCTTAAAAGCTAACATTGGAATGTTGTAAGAGTCATTTGTCAGTATGATCTATGTAATGATTAAGATCACGATTGGCTTGTAAATTAAAATGACACAAAACTGCGTCCTTTTTAACCATGCTCATTTATGCTTATACCATTCACAATGGAAATAACTTTATCTTGCTCGTGGGAAAAACTGCAAAGAAACACCTGCTACGAATTTTGACACTTTGAGTTTGTTTGTTTGAAATGGTGGGATGTGCAATGTGGCAGTGACACATAATGCAACAACGCATGTTAGACATTTCAAAGTTATCGGAATAAAACCTATAATTAGCTGTCAGTTTTTACGCTGGTGAAACAAGATTCTCAGAAAGATTTAGATTAGTGCTTAATGCTATATAAATATATATAATATATATTATTTTAGTGCATAGTTTTTGGTATTGTTAAATAATAAAATCAGCTCAGCATATCAGTTTTCCTTCTATTTGAGTCTGACCAAAGTTGCTAAAATTGCTTTATAAGCAGATAAAGCTTGTAAAATCCATGAGTTAGTGAATAAATGGTTAGATTTACAAATGACTACATTTTTTAAAAAACAAAATATTTTATGAAAATACGCGAGTTCATTGTTCAAGGCTGTATTGTTAATAATATGCAAACTTCTTTAAAACTTGTCATAGTTCAGATTCGACTCTGAAATTCAAGAACAGGATACAATAAATATGGAAAAACCAGTGGCTAGCACAAGTGCGTCATTATGCAAGCAGAATCAAGTTCAAACCGAACAACAACCATTCAAGGTCAACCGCACCACACCACGGCACAATCTCCATGCATGGGTTACCGAGACAGCGGAACAATTACTGGTGCAGAACATAGAAAATGTAAAGCATGTGAAAAGATCGCTAAATTTTCTAGCCAGCGTGAGATCATCAAATCATGAAAAGTTTTATTCCAGCCATCATAAGAAACCGGTATATTGCACATGTGACGAAATTTATAGTTTTGCAAACCTGTCCAAAAAGATTACTAATAAGAAGAAAATTAACAGAGAGACATACTTACGTACGTGGGAAATAATTAAAGGAGCAATAGAAGATATGAAATCTGATCAAGAACTTAGAGGTGACACGGACTGCTACTGCCTAACTACTGACTTGGAGAGATATATACTACATGAGTTCGAGCAAATGAGTGGAACTTCAACGTGTAATCTCGAATGATGCAGGCAGCGGCAACTAAATCCAACAGAAGCAGAAACTTTTCAGACCAAGAATATTTTACTATAAACGGGTTTTGTAGCTTTTTACTAGCCTGTTTTTTTTCCATGCCACGGTGACTTTTCATTTATTATGCTTAAATCCTTGTATTAATATACAACCATATTCATGTACGTTAAACATAATGTCAAATTGTAAAACTCTAATAGATCAAGACTCATGTGAACATGTATAACAAAATGTAATTTTGAGTATCTCCATGGATCTTAAGGGAGATTTATGAAATAAATCATTCATTCATTCATTCATTCATTTTCATAGTTCAGTTTCTTTTCTTGTAAAGCGTTCGTACATGATTAGAATCAATAACCATTACTTTTCCTACTAATACTAAACATGGCTTGCCATACACACAATGATTCACATTATTATATGATGTCATATTTGCTATATATAGAGTGTGCAAAGATGACAACAAGGTCTGTCTTGCATTTCTTGTTGCTCATCATATTTTGTGTCAAGAAATATGAATCTCCATTTGTTGTTTATATGAGAACCATTCATTGAAACAGGTTTTACCACGTTCAGCAGAAGCTTACTGGTATCATCATAAAAGGAAATCAAAGGTTAAAAGAGTTAGAAGCAGGTCGTGTTTTTTAACAGGTATCATGGAAACAAATAGTTGTGTACTTATAGTTTCAACATAAACTTTTCATGTATACATGGTTTTATCCTCATTGTAGCCAGAACGGCAAATGAGATTTTAAAGCACATTTTCATTTCTTGGTATGCAGTAGCTATAAAATTATTTGAAACTTAATTTCCTTTTCAAAATTAAAACAACTAAAAATTATTGGTTTAAAATGCTTTTTACCAAGCATTTTACCTGCGTATTTTTACTAGCTACATTAACTACAACGTGTGGTAGACCAAATTCTAAAGAGCGGATTGTGAATGATTACAGTTCAATCACTTTTGGAGCTCCTGTTGACATCAGTTACAATGAAACAGCATCTCATGCCAATCAAATCGTTAGCAGCTCAGGTTGTCCCAAATCTATTGAAGGGTACCCCTGGGTAAAATACCAACGAACAAAAAATTCTCCAGTGAAGTGTTACCTTGTGGGAACTGCTGGCGACTGTAAGTTGCCTTGGAAAGATGGTCCGGGAGTAGATGAATTTTATCCAATAATGTATAATCCCGGAAGTGAATTTGGGATTTGTCAATGCAACTTTCAAGGTTGCTTAGAACATGAAAGTCAGAAATATCCAAAGACACCAGGAAATTTACAATACGAGTTCTGCCAGGATGAGCGCACAAACTATGAGTATGTTTTCGACAAGACAGAAAAGCGCTGTTGGATTTTGTACACTCAGGTAACATTATCAAATATGCTTGCAGCTTTTTAAATGAAATTTTAGGTTTTTAAATAAAATTCGAATGTATGTTTATAGGGTCCGTGCAAAGAGGAAGAATGGCTAGAAAAAACCAATCAGGGCGGTACTAAATGTTCAAAACGCTTATGTTTTGGCCACAAGCACTTACTTTCAAGAGAATCAGAGCATGATTTCTTACTTTATGGAAACGTAACCGAGACGAATGCTGTTTGCAACAATGACAGATCAGTTCTAGCTGGTGGTTCAGATATACAGAGAAACTCATGCGAAGAAAATTATGTATATAGTAATGCTTTGAAAAAGTGCATGAAAAGATTTCAATCCACTAACCTTACTGTAGGTTAGCAAGTTTATTTAATAAAAGTTGTGAAAACACTTTATGGTATGCGTGATTAAATAATACAATGTAATGATAACAGTAAACAAAACTTGTACAATTTGTTACGCATTCATTTTGACTTTCTTTGTATTAAAACAACCTTGAAAGGCTTCGGAGCAAGAATTAATCCAAACCCGGGCTCCAAATCTGGTGCTTGTTTAGGATCTTCGGGTAATATGCTAAACTCCTGTAGAATACTGGCCAGGAACAAAAACGCCGTATCTTTAGCTACCTGCTCCCCAGCACACTTTCTTTTCCCTTCACTAAAAGGAATTAAAGCAGGATTTCGAACAAATTTGGTTCCATCCTCATTAAGAAACCTCTCAGGCCGAAATACTTCTGGATCACCCCAAATATTTTTATCGTGATGAACTGCATAAATGTTTACGAAAAATGGAGTGCCTTTCTTGAGATAATATTCATGTAATTGTTTGTCATCTAGCATGCGGTGTGGTATTGCAAGTGGAACAACGGTGCATAGCCGTGAAAGTTCAGAATAAAATGCCTCTACGTACGGTAGTTTGTATTTATCCTGTAAAGTAGGTAATTGGTCTCCCAACGCATTGTCAATTTCCTGTTGCATACGTTCCTGGACTTTTGGGTACTGACTTAAGTAAAGCAGTGCCCAGGACAATGAATTGGAACTGCAGATTTGAAAGGAAATATGTGATCAATTTGATATTTCAATTACAGAAGATCACTGAGTACTTATTTTTAAGACTTACGTTGTTTCTGATCCTGCCACAAATAAATCAAGCAGTCCAGCCTCCAGCTGCCTATCTAAAAGGAACAATACAACATTTCTTTATCGTAATGTCTCTATTTAGAGCTAACAATAATTATCAAAGGGCTACACATTTACATGCTTTGGTTTTGTAAAAACTGGACTCGGTATCTGTAGTGTTCTTTATTTCCAACAGAAAATGGTCAATGTAGTCTCTCATATTGTTTTCATCAAATGTTTGCTTATGCTGCTCAATCGTCTCCTCAAACAATGTGAACATGCCATTTAGTGTTTTTCTGTATCTATTCCATCCAAAATATTCTGGCGCAATGAATCGTAAAATGGGAGCAAACATCAAGCCATTAGTGCTGACTTCCATTAGCACGGGAAAAAACTCTTCCGCTGCTTTTAGAATTTTGGGTTGACTTTCTTTCGAAGCACATCTTTCCCCAGAAACTATTCTCCATAAACTGTTGACCACTGGTGCAGTAAATATACGATTTCCAGGTACTGGCTGCCCGTTATTATTTCGAAAATGTTGCAACATGGTTTGCACATCATCCATTATCATTTGTTCCATGGAGGTTTTTGCAAAACCAAAGTTCTTCAGGGTTCGCACAGTAAACCGTCGTTGCTGTTCCCACGTGACTCCCTCAGAACCAGTGATGCCTAAAAATGCAAATAAAATGTAAACAAATTCATAATGGTTGATAAACGCTCATGGATGATGTATTTTTACCGTTATTTGGTCCTCTGGATAATTCGTGTACCATAGCGTTATCCAACATTCGACCTGCCGATGCGTGATCACTTAACAGTTCCCTCATTAATTTGACGTCATTCACAACAAATGCTCTATTTGCAAATAATATATGTTAATTAAGAAAAGAACACTTTTAATTAAATGCAAATTTTGGGCACTTACTCTTGCAATCCTAATTTAATTCTAAATATTGGACCGTGAATTTTAGACCATTCTGTAAATATGAGATGTGGCTTAAATCCAATTTGTAGCACGTTTCCAAGCAGTGGTAGTCCTCTTGGTCCTAAATAAAACAGAATGAAATATATTTTAGTATAATTTTCAAAATACTTTAGCAAAAATCGTAATAAAGTAATATCTCACCTGGCAGAGACTCCTTTTTCTGTTGTTTCAGCCATAGATATAGCCCACCCAACACACACAAAAATGCTAGAATATATTCGCTAAATTCCATTTATAATTTTATTTTAGAAATAACTACCATGACATGGGTTAATTTATCAAAAGCTAAAACAATACTGACTTTTGTAGAGCATAACACATAGTGTTTACTGTTTCAAATGAATTTAGTACTGGTCAAAGAAAAGAAGAAAAAATCGTTAATAAGTAGGTACACACGATATTTTAAGTGAAACGACTATGTTAATTGTAATGTAGTATTTGATAGGTTGGTACGCTTGACGCTGCCAGATGATATGAAGCATTAGGTGAAAACCTTGGGCTCAGTTCTAATCAATAAAGTAGCAACAAAAAATTCAAGCGCTGGAAAAACATTTATTGCACGCAATACTTTGTGCAAAGTCAAAATAATACTGATATTAGTATGGATTGCATATATATGCATTAGTTTGCTGGCACAAATGTGCTGGGTAAATATAATGTGTTGCTGGGAGCGCACATTTGATGAGTTGATAGACATTGGGCATACGCTGCAATCTGTAATATGCAGCACGATTATTTTGTGACCTTGGACTTGACTTTAATCAAAGCATAAACAAAAACAGAATCAAAACTGAGCTTTTATTATAGTGCACTGCAACATTGCTTTGATCTTATATATTAAATATGCTGACATGGTTTATATAGCGTTTTTCATTGTTTTACGAATTTAAGAATAAAAAGCATAGTCAGACAGCATGGGTTTGTCCGGTCATTTCACTGAAGTAACTTCAGTAACAACCACAAGTGTCGAGATGACAATGATGTATTCAATTATAAATAAAAACTGTCCTAGTATATTTAACAAAACACCTGCCTGTCAAAAAGTAAAGCAGCATAAGAAGAAAACGTTATTTTACAAGGCGTTGTAAACCATTGTCTAATGCAAGAATAAAACACGTTTATAAGCAATCAATGTTTAATGTTTGAATTTATTAAATGCCTGATATTACTTGAAACATGAAATTTTCTTATTGAATTTTCGATTTCATTGAAACTCATTCATTCATTCATTTGTTTAATTAAACTATATATAAAATTAGCAATGCAGTGGTTAGAAATAGAGTACATTAAATTCATATTATGTAAATCAACAGTTTGTGTGTATGGGATTCTTATAGAATCAAAACATAACATAATATATTTTACCACTTTTAATCCCGTTTTCACATTTATAATAACATAATATAACTCACATAATTTAAGTAGTCATGTATATACAAATAACTTCAATAATAAAGAACTCAAATTTCCTTTAATTTTGCAACAACTGACAGCCTTCTCCGAATTTCTTTGATTTAATCACCATGAAAGGAACTACCGTGTAATATTATGTGTTAAATAAAATAGGTTATAAGATTGCATCCTCAAATGAAAAGTCGGTTTAGTTGAATTTGCAGTATTTAAATGCTTTTGAGGTATTAGCAAATTCACTAAATTACCAAGTAGACATTTTTATGACCTATTTTTGCTATAAATATGTTTTAATACGTAACTTTATGCAGTACATGGAGATCAGGAGGGTTTAACTATGTAACAGTAATCGTTTTCACAGAGTTTTTTCAAACTTATTACCTATAATTGAAACACTAGGGTGCAGAACCTCTATGACATTAAAAAGGTATAATTGGACTCCTGTGAGATCTTCTGAGTAAAAGATTTATATTTCTAAGTTGCTGTGCTCATCAATGTTCTGACTAATCTTGCATAGAGAAAGCACGGGAAGAATTTCCAGTTCACGTCTCGTTGCCTCAGTTTTGGTAGGGTACAATTTTTTAGATGGCAGACAGTGAGGCAAACTACTTTTACTCTGAAAAATGAGACAGAATCAAAGACAAAATTTATAAACACAGGATACTCATTAGTCGTTATAAAATCATAGGGAATAAACTTTCTACAAAGCAAACAATTTCTCATTTGTTAAAATTTCGTAACCAACGTAAGCAATTGAATTGAAACTGTTGCTCAACATATTGAGTGTGTTCTAAGATCAAGTCAAGGTTGAATTTAAACAAAAAATGTTGGAGCTTTTGTAATTTACTTTACATTTACACATGCAAATTATATAGATTAAAATATTATATAACCAATGCTTAGAAAACTGGAAGATGATTTCTCGGATTTACCTTATTTTGCTGTTGAGTTGAGAATGCATGACTCGGGTGACATATTAAGTCCACAACGCTTGTTCGAAAATTTTGACTCTGCATGCCATATAAAATTGGATTTACAACCGAGTTAATATGCCCAAGCAATAGAGTGTAAGGAACCAAACTGGCAGCAATGTCCATTAAATATTCCTTCATGCTACTTTGATCTGAAGTAGAGCTCAGATCCAGCAGTAAAGTGAGGACGCTATAGGGAAGCCAGCAGACAACAAAGACTAGAGCCAGAACCAAGAGCAGCTTTGCCACTCGACGTCGCTTCTGAACAAGTTCATTACCACCCGAAGATACCTGCAATATAATAACAAAAAATAATTAATTGAATAAACGCTCTATTTTAGCGAACTTTCACTCCGATAAATAAAATTCGGAAAGACAACAAAATGGGAGAAAACGTATTCGACGATCATACGATGTAATTAAAATAATTGATAGGATTTTGAGTTCCTGAATTCGATGACACGCTTTGTATGAATATATGTTTGTTCAACATTAGCAATGCTTTTTTTATTTAATCAACCGTGAGCGGATCAAGCTTTTGTGGATCCTTTACAAACTCGTCCATGAAACTTTGACATTTACATTTTTTATCTAAATAGTTTATGAAGGAAGCTGAACGTGCCTTTTGACGACTTGCTTAATCTACGTTAAAAGGAACAGCAACTGCAGAATACTAATATAATTATGCTTCAAAATATCCAGCTTAATTAAACAACTCTGAAAATTCTTGGGCCTTTCACAATGCCTGAGAGTAAGCGGATTAGGAAACAGCTTAATATTTTTTTCATGCTGGAATATATGTTATGCATTAATTATACAAAGGTTCTAGTTCCCACGTAACATTTCCCGGAAGTTATGAATCCGGCCAAATCCTAACCCTACATGATATGTTAAATACGGCCTATCGTGTACTCAAATGATCTTAGTCACTAACCTTACTTGATCATCCAAATCTGAACACAGTATAGTACAGCTTTAGACATTGCTGGCTAAATGCAAAGCAAAGCGTTCAATTAACTAGAACAAGTCACGTTGCATGTGGTTTTTATGTGGCTCAGTCTAAATTTGGAAACAAACCATTTAAGCGCGTCAGAAGAATCATAAAAATGTATTTATGTCATACAACGTTAACCTATATCACTTTCGCTTGTAAGGTAAAGGTAGGAGTACAAATACTCAAAAGTACGTTTTCTTTTTCCAATTTAAACCCATGCAACAAGATGGAAAGTGAAATAAAAAAACTATTTTATGCAGAGTTAGCTTGAGAGAATTTCGCTCAAACGATCCCAACTGTCTACCGGTAACATAATGTGGTATGAAAGTTGGAAGCTGTTTGGTTAGATCATTTTTCTGGTTAAATAATTATTATGACAACTCAAGCTTTTGTAACTTTTGTTTGAAATTATTTTCATTTTATATTTGTACTACGCTTCACAACTCAACCAACCTTGGTGAGATTTTCTAAACCAAGTATCATAAACAAATACAAACAAACAGAGGCAAATAACTTGTAAGTACTTTTCCTGGTGACATATTTAATAATTATACCTTTCACTCCACTCATTCTGTCAAATATGGGTTTTATGCGAAAGGGATCACGTTGCAATATAACGTGCTGCTGGATTGAAATGTTTTACATTTTTTCCCACGTCAGAGCTCCAACTTGCTCTACGATGATAGGATAGCATAGAACTCTAACAATTCGGTACTCGGTAAAAAAGGACGTTTTAGTTTTTGCAGCAAAACGTAATGCTGTTGACTTAATCTGTACTCTATATAAAGCATTTATTATATAGTTTTTATATTTTAAATAGGGCTGTACCTGCCATGATGAGTGCACTACTATATCTTCAATAACATTAGAGTTGCGTTTCAAATTAGTTGACTGAATTGTTGAAAGTTGATATTCCGGTATTACATGTTGAGAGCATAGGCGACATCCCATGAGAGAGTAGGCTAATACATAATAGAACAAAAGTTACAAAACACGGTTTACGATTTTATGCGCAATTCTTCAATTCAGAGGAAAAGTTAAACATCAGATGCCAAAAATGCGATATATCAAAACTTTTGAGACACAATCAATAGAAATTCTGCGCAAAAAACTCCTTTGTATACATAATTTGATCATTGAAAATGTATACATCAAACAAGCAAAATATGTAGCACATAAAACTTCTGAGAAACATCATTCTGCTAATGATAACGTTCAAATTAGGTTGAAGTTTGAAAATTAAATGATGTGAACTGTTTGAACTTGTTTTTGCTCAACATAATTGGACTGATGATATATGTTAACAAATTATGCATGGTAGCGACAAAAAAAGTAATTACAGTCATATGAAAGGGACCTGTGTAAACTGTAACTAGTACAAAAGTTACAAAATCAACTAGTGTTAAAGCTTCAATGGTTTTCTAGTATACTGAAAAAATGTACTCACCGATAACAACAATAGTCCCGGGTTTGAGTTTGAGTTTGATTTTATTAACGTCTATTTTGTAACAACAATGGCTGATTTCCAACAATTAGACGGTTTGGACACAAAGGTCATAATATTTTTTAAAAAACAGTGGGTTATCATTTAAAACAAATCCAGGTCATGTTTAAAATCCAATAACAAAACTTAAGTTAATTTAAATGTATCTTACTACGCAACCTTAATAGATGATCATTAACAATATCCACAAAAACAAAGTTTTCATCTTTATCGTTAATACATACAGATCTATTTGCTAATAACAGATTCCATTCAGTTATTAAGTTCCATTTAATACAACTTTTATATAACATGCTGTTAAAACAACTTGTCTGAAATTTGGGTCTATTTACAGAAGCAGATGGTGACAACTTGAACCACCCCGAAAACATTTTACTCTTTCTGAATTTATAAGTAAATTTAAGTAGCATATATTTACGCCTTTCTGCTATTGTTAACAGACCTAACTGTTCATACAACTTTGTAATTTCAACCCTGTCATTATTGAGTCTCTTTCTTGGTTTGTAATAAAAATCAGAAATAAAGCGGCTAATTTTATTCTGTAGTCTATCCAATTGCAGTGTACTCTGAACACACCAAATTGTAATTCCATAGTCAAGCAGAGATATCACAAATGAAGATAAAAACACTTTTAGTACATTTTCAGAGAACATTCTCTTTAGGCCGTTCATTCTTCTAATAGCGGCGTTCATTTTATTTTCTACAGCATGATAATGATGTTTAAATGACAGTATACTGTCGATCCAAATTCCAAGATATTTAAACTTATAAATATAATCAATATCATTACCATAAATTTTAAGCGAAGACGCATTAGCACAAGTTCTTCGGGATTGCCAATCCCGAGCTTTATAAAAGAACATAGCCTTAGTTTTTTCAACATTTATTTTAAGTTTATTTGCAGTGCACCAGTTTTCTAAAACTTGCAAGCAATTCTGCATTTTTTGTAACCCTTCCTCAAGATTTGTACAGTCCGTGTAAATAACTGCATCATCAGCATAAAGCAAGTAATCTAGACTTATTGCCTCACCAATATCATTGATATATAATGAGAAACCAACCGGCCCAATACATGATCCCGCACCAGTACCGTTGTCTATTCCATAATATTCAGATTTATAGTCACCGTTTACTATTCGGAATTTTCTATTTGTAAAATAACTTTGAAAAATTTTCACTAAATATGGCGGAATTGCAAATTCATTCATTAGTTTTCGCATTAAGATTACACGATCTACAGAGTCAAAGGCGGTTTTAAAATCAATAAAAACTGCTAAAGCTTTACCATTTAGTTTATCTATAATATCAAACATATCTTGTGTAAACGTAGATACAGCCGTTTCACATGACCTTCCTTTCCGAAATCCATGTTGCCTTTCATTCAATTTACCACCACAATGCGACAATAATCTATTACATAAAAAATTTTCAAATATTTTTGTTGTGCAGTCTAAATTAAATATCGCCCTATAAGAGCCTGCTTGATTTAACCTACCTTTTCCTTTATAAAGAGGATAACAATCAGCTAATTTGAAGCTATCTGGGACAACGCCAGATAACAGTATTGCACTAAAAATTATTGTCAAAGGAACAATTAAAGATTCAGCAAATTTTTTATAAATTTTCTTCGGAACAGATTCAACAGTAGATCTGCACTTCTTTACACCCTGAATTGCCTTTGTAACTTCCGTTGGTAAAACTTCAGACGGAATGAAAACATTGTCATAGTCATACTGTTTTTCATAAACATTGATACTACTATTCAGAATTGATAAATCAGACACAGAATCAGGCACAACATATTGATTTGCCAGTACATCACATAATTTAGTTTCGTCCTCAACAACTACACCATTTGCATCAACTAAATTAGTTATCTTAGAGGATTGTCTGGTTTTACGAAAACCTGTGAGTTCATCAAAAAGATCCCAAATACTAACAGAATCTTGCATGTTGTTAAATTTATTTACAAAATACGTTTTCTTTGCTTTGGAAATGGACACATTAATAGTATTTCGTAATTTTTTGTATTCTCCTATTCTCTCTAAAGCCCCACTTTTGATTTCTGAATACAGTGAATTACGTGATTTAATCTGAGATCTTAAATCACTGGTAAACCAACATGGTCTCCTACTCTTCACAATGATGTTTTTTACAGGGCATTGTTCATCTAATAGTGCTATCACTTGCTTTTCCAAAAATAGTGCATTCACTTGATGATTCTCAATATTTTTAAGAAATGACCAATCAACCATATTTAACCTTTTCTGAAACACATCTGCATCAAAGTTTTTAAAAGAACGGATACTTTCTACTGACGAGGTACACACTACCTTCTCCTTTTTCAATGAGCAGTAGGTTAGTAAATGATCTGACCCTGCAAACTCAATTCCCCCAATTGTGACATTTTGCTTACAGTCAACATACACATGATCAAGTAATGTAGACGTTATTCTTAAAGAACCATTTATATTGACCGAAGCCGTTCTTGTTGGAAAGTCCACTAACTGTAAAAAATCAAACTCTTTCCTAATATTTAACAAAGTCAGCGAATTTGCTGAAAATTCAGATTAACATTAAAATCACCCATTATAAAAACTCTCTGATTTTGGGCTTTAAGAAAAATGCACACATTTCTAAAATATGTAAAAAATGAGTCCTTAACCTCATATGGAGGACAATAAATAAAACAGACTAACGCAGATTTCATGCCAACTTTTTTCAGACTAATAACTGTACATTCAACATAGCTAGGGGGCACAAACCCTAAGTCAACAACTGAGTAATTACAGCTAGCATGAATATAAATTAAAGTTCCACCACCTTCTTTTCCAACTCTGTCTTTTCGTACAATGTCGAAATTTTGAATATAATATTCTGTGGTGTGATCCCTCACCGGATCTAGCTTACTTTCTGTAAATCCAACAACAAGTAGATTTTTTTCATTAGTTAGAAATTCTATACATTCAGCAAACTTGTTACGAATACCATTTATATTAACATGGGCAATTTTTAGACCCTTATCTATTCGCTGTGTATAATTTGACTTGTCTAGTTGAATCTCCTCCTCAGTTCCACAAATTTGGTCAACCATATCAGTGAAAAAGCTGTCACTGAACACCAGTTCAGATTCGTTTTCCGGCGGATCCAGACAATTTGCACCCTCCACTTGGCATTCCTCACACTGCCAAATTAATTTGGTAACAGCAAAGTCGTGGTTAGACATTTTAGGCAGACATGTCCTGTGCGCCACATTTCCACAACTGGAACAAGTTATCCTGTGTTTGGATCCGATCAGCTGATAACACATCAAACAGCAAATTGATGGTCCTTGGTCCATAGCTGAAAATTAATTCCACCAGATTTTAACGGCAGCAGCAGCTTCCACAGCAAAACAGTCTGAATTGTGTAGGCAAATTTTTAAAGGTAATTACCTTTGGCTGCGCCCAGCCAAAAACCCGCACATTGTTAGTAGATGGCTGGGACCGATGCTGAAGTTCCACCTGACTTTTCGCTCCATAATCAGGTGTTTACTGGTGAAAAACTAGTACTACTAGAAAATCTGCATTAAAAACTGCATACCAGATGGTTTTTGAAAAGTTTAGGAACACGGTATAATTAACTTGTAAAAAATTAAATTTATTAAAAGTAGAGCAGCATTCTTTGTGTTGCTGCTCTTCCCGCTTCCCAGACGCATATCTGGAATATCACGCATATCTCATACCGGGAATGGCATACATGGCAACAAAGCAAAAGATTCCAAAGATGGATTTCAACATGTTGTTTGGCCAAGACTGTTTGCATAATTAAACCAGAACATAGTCACTCAAGTGGTAGTATAAAGGTATATATTGCAAATACAACCCAACGAAATAATATATAATATAACATATACACATATGTTTAGTAAGAGAAGTCACGCGTGTCAACACGACATTTTGAAATCACTTCTAAACTTACTTCCACACAATAAAGAAACTCCTGCAACTCAACATCCCAAGCAAAACGAAACCCTTGAGTTCGCCTGACAAACAGGGTTGGACTCAAAACGAGAAATGCCAAAATCCAGATCAATAGGATAATCTACAAATAATAGGTAAATCCAATTAAGCCTTGTACAATGAAATAAGTACTTTTATTTTATACAATTAGCTACTAATCAAAGTATGGTTAGGATGCCTCAAAATCTTAAAATTACAGTGCAGCAAAATTTTTCAATGTGGTAGATGCAATATGGTTATACCAAGCACAAAAATCGTAAAAGTGATCAATGTTACCCACAAAGTCCTCAAACGCAAAGAGAAAGTCCACCTGGGGTGATCTGATACACTAAAATATTTAATGTTGCATGCGTAAGATCAAGAAAGGTTGCACGATGGTACATGCAGTAGAAACTTAAAAGTTATCATTAGGTTAATATTAATATGTGCTTTTGTATAATCTAGTTTACTTAATATTAAAAGTACTCTTATTTGCCGAGAAATTTAAGACCGGCTTAATTTTAATGGAAAAATGGCTTACCTTATGGTTACAAACTAGCTTTGTAAAAAGAAATCTCGTTGCGTTTTGCAACATGTGCTTGTCATTTTATTGAATATGTCAAAAATACTTTGTGCTAAGATGATTACCTTTCTTGCTCGCTGTCTATGCATTATTTTCCGATTCATAGGATGCTGAATTGCCGTGTATCTGTCTAAGCTCATTGCTGTAATTGTGAAAATCCCAGAGCCTACTGCTACACCTGTAATGAAAATTGGCATTATGTGAACATTAATTTTCTTCAATAGACTAATGCTCTACAACAAAGGAAGCAAAATGCATGCGGAAAACAAATTAAGTTACGTGTTACAAAGTGAAAGTAACTCAAGGTTGCTGTCGTAAACAGATATGTCGTTTCAATTAGCATGACTTTTTCATGCTCTTTCTTACTTTGTCACATCCTTAAAATGTACAAAATTGTGTCTCAATACTTATTTAGGATAATAAAGTAGCAAAGGATAAAGTGTCTAGAAAAAATGTAAACTTATATTACTAAATATTGACATGATCGTGTTGTGTAAGTTGTCCAATTTGAGCTTGTAAACTTTGCGCAATAATATTAACTATAACTAAAGCAAAATAAAGCACTATAGTTAATATTAAACCAAATTAAATCAAAAGTTTTTCAAAAAAGTTTAAAACTCACCTTGCAAGTAGTTACTTGTTTTGCACAAAACGTCTCCATAAATCCAAAGTGAGTACGTTGCCTGTCCAACCGCCATGGGCATACACAGCAGAGTAACCAGTAAATCTGACACTGATAAGCTTATCATAAAATAGTTGGTAGCACTAAAATACACAATTTGTAAAATAATTAAAACATTTTCAAATGATCACTGAAAACTTTTAATTCACGGAATGTATGAATACATGCCAAGTTGCAGACATGGGGCAAAGTGAGTCATGGGAGTATAGCATGGTGCACATTTACACATAATGACTTTACTTGTATAGCTTACCTTCTCAAACACTGATATCGACTAATCGCGATAATGACCAGAACGTTGCTTATCAAAGCAGCTAAAAACACTGGGATGTAAATTATAATTAGGGCAATATTTTGGGGCTTGTTGTACACAAATAGAGGATCGTCCCTCATAAAATCAGAAATGTTTGGACACAGGGGCATTGTGCAATTGAGCCTAATAATTTCTACGTGTGCCATTTTGCTATATACAGGTTTGCACTAGCTGCTTACTCTCAAAATTCTAGTTTCACTATTACTTTAAAAACTGAAAAATATACAACGATTAAGTAGTTTTCAAATAGTTTATATGACTATCTGTACATGGATCACAAAACTACACTCTTTACACATTTATTGGATTCCGTTCCATTAAGTCGAAGGCAGAGCTCCTGTTGTCAATCCCACTGTCATCGACAGAATGGGCTTGGAGAAAGCATTTGCCTGTTTATAAATGCAGAGTTTTCTGCGTTTTGCTGGTCTGAAGCAAGCATAAAAGTGGAAGGATGGCTTGTTGATCCAAAGTCTCGTATCTGGTCTCATTTCTAGGGAACATTACAAATGGATTTTGGCTGAACAGTAAAGCTGTGGATTTGTGGGCGCTTAGTAAAATGTCCCACATTTTCTAGTATGATATGCGTAATGCATTTTCAACTATTATAATCATTGAAAAACACGTGCTGAAATAAAAGACAAACTCCTTCACTTCAAGTTCCATAACAAATTGCGTTTAACTTCAATTCAATGTCAGACTGATATTTGTAATGCATCAATACTTGAAAGCAAAAATGGTATGCAGTCCAATGATCCTCAAAAAATAAACCTTTGTCATTTTTCATTTTTTTCATCAAATTTATTCAAGTGTTTATAATCATCCTCATTTTATAATAACCGTAATAATAATTATTCTCCATAATAATAATTAAAGTAACTTATACTTACGTCCATTTTTTGTAGAATGGTGTATATCACTATATCAACATGGTTATATTATTTTTATGTAGTGTGTTGTTCATTTGTAAAGTAATTCTTTCAAAATTTCAAATTACTTGACGTTTCTCACGTTTTTTGAGTACCATATATAGTGTAATATGAAATACGTGTTTTTAATTTTGTTTTTATCAGAAATTGTCCTTTCTCCTTTCTGTTTTTGATTTTTATTATTTAGTTTTGCATTTTTACTCTTTTGAAAAATCAATGTGGAAGTTGAAGGTTTAGAGTTATTATGCACCCAATAAATAATTTTTCTGTGTTTTGAAGCAATGTATTGTATCAATTTTTGATTGAAATATCCTTTCCTTCGTTCTAAAACGGAAATATGGTATACAACAAGGGTATAAATTCGTTTTGACAAACCAAAACACTTTACAACACTCATTTCAGTTTTTTAATTCAAATTTTCTCCCAATCTCTTCTCTAAACTGGTTTGTGTTTGTACCGTAGTAGAAATTTAGAAACAAAACAAAAAATCCTTTAAGTAGCCTGTACGTTTCTGAGTATTTTTTCCACACTGTTCACAAATGTTTTTCTTCAAAAATGATTTAACTCGATAACAGTTCTACCATAACTAAGTACATTTTATAGCTTACTCAACTAAGCAACAAGATATTAGTGCACTTTTGGAAAAAGAAAACAATCTTTTGACTTTTTATTAAAATTAACTTATTTCTTATTCCTATTCATTGTTAGAATTAGTTTTTATGTATTGTTACGTGTAAAATGTGGAAGTCACCGTTTATAACCCTACCATTTTATATAGCAAAGCTACTTTTCACAAATCAAAAAAGTGTTTCACACCTTCCCTGATGATAATTCTTTACTTCACACATTAGTTATCTACGTAGAAAAAATTAAACAACAAAACGCTCTAGTGTATTTTTTGTATAAAGTTTTTTATTGTTACTACTGCTGCGAGTATATAGTGCTAGCCGTGTAATGTGTGAAATTTTTTTATTCAGAGAAGATGTGTGTGACCGTGGCGATTGTTTCTTGTTTTTCTTGGCGAGAGTGTAGGATTAATTGTTAGTTATAATTATTAATTGTAAGTAGGTGTATGGCTTAGATATATCTAGTTTTTAACTAAACATTGTTATTATTTATATATTATTTACACAGTCGTTACACATCATCGTCTTCAACACATATTCCATGACACATTTTTTTTATTTTCTTCCGAAAAACCCCCAAAAACAAATTTAACTCATAGTACAACGTTGAGCTGTATTTAATGATAACTATAACGGTTTTGTAGCGATAATAATAATATATATTCTTTTTTGTGTGGGTTTTTGACCAATGCACTGCATCGAATTTAACGGTAACAATTAACTTTGCTAAATACATATTTTACAAATGGTAAATATTGTACATACCAAGAGAGACAGAAACAACTCACACTGATATTTTGCTTGAATGTTTTTGTCTCAACATAACGTTGTTTGGGAATAAACCACCCATATGAGTAAGAAGCCCTCATAATTTTGATTATTTTTGGTAATCCCTGATAAATACATTATTAGTGGTAACCTAGCTTTATGGAGCATATAATGTTGTGTGGCTTACCAAGGTTCGCATATGGTACACACACGCAATTATTAAATAATCGGTTACGTATCTACGTGATGTAAAATTATCGCTTTTGGAAACACTTAAAATTTGTTTTTAGTGTTTAGCAGTGACGTAGCGTATTTATTTACAGTTTAATATTTTTGTTATTACTGGATATAGTAATTTCTAATTGCATAGTTTTTTCAGTTTGCTTAAAAATAAAACTTACAAACAGAAACAGTAAAATTACAGGTTATGTAAAGTTATTACTCTAAAACTAGTGGTTAGAAAGTATTGTTTAGGTTTTAATATTACTATTTAAGTCTACCAGCAGCAGTAAGAAATACGTATATCTGTTCTCACATGGTGTGTTTATTTACCCCACCACTTTGTCCGATTGTTTAAATATACTTATTAATATACTTTTTTAATCAGTGATGTTATGTCTCATGCACAATAATTATACAAACTTAGCTCTAGCAACGATTGATTATCATTATTTATTGTATTTGCATTTTCCTGTGTTCCAAATCACCTCACCAACATAGCTGTGCAGTGACACTTTTACAAATTGCCTTGGTTTAAGCATAATACGCGTTATTAATTACTTAGCTAACAAATCCTGCCATTATACGCGCCTGTCTTGCAATTTATTATTTGTATCAGTTAAGTCTATACAAAATTATTACCCTATGTTTACTGGATAACGGACACTGTCTTAACATTTTGACAGGGAGAAAGGTTTATATTTACATGCTCTACAGGTTCAAATCCGTAATTTTTTACAAATTCACACAATGGTTACCATTTTTATAAGGAGAAAACTTAAAAGCGGAAAACAACTGAGAGATTACACAGGTTTATCGCTAGCTGGTGAAGGAGTAATTTGTCTTAAATTAATACTTTTGTGGACGTAACTACATAACAATATGTTAGTGGAAAACACGATAAATTTAGTGGTAGTTTTTTTTTGAAAAACACCTAAAATTACTATATAGGTATAAGTACAATTGTTTTTGTGGAAGGTATACAAAACCAAGCTTGATTGAGTAATTTATCTAGTACATAGAGCATAAATTGGAGATTCTTGAGTAGTTTAGCCATTATTGCAAAAAATCTGATTGTGTCACGAAGGGAAAAAGTATTAACGTTTGTTTGTGTCGCTTTTACCATTTTCAGGTTTCCACGCACATGTTTCCGTTACTACTAATAGCACCTTTGGCGAAATACAAGCACTCTTTAGTCGTTACATTCCAGTAGCCGTGCGTATTTTTGTTTGTAGTTCTAGTACAAAAACTTAGTAATAGAGATAGTGGGTAACTGACTGATTGTTAACGATTTTTAGTGATTGGCTTAGAAAATTTAAAGGGTTGACAACTCGTACAACTACAAACCCAATTATTACTTGTAAGGAGAGTTGTAAATTCTGTACACTAGTTTTTAACAGGAAGGTTACTTTTTCCTATTGCTTACATTAGTAGTATTTTGTTATGGTTTTATCTGTGCAAAGCTATAGTTATTCCTAATGTACTAACTTATCAACTGATTGACCAGTTTCTCTCGATGACTAAGTATTGCCACTATATGTAGTTATCTACTCATCAGAGATATATAATCACATAAAAGCATCATCAGCCACAAACCGGTATAATAATATGTAGTGTGTCTTCTGCAAGATTATTATCGGCTTATGTGACTACGGTTATAAAACGTTAGTAGATTATTGATATAATTGATTATACGTTATTATAAAAACGGTTATTTGCTTTTTACATTGGTTTACTTTCAAGCATTACGTAATATTGCGTATTATTATAATACTTGACTGTGTATTATGTTTTGTTTTGTAAAAACCGGGTCACACATAAACTTTTATTCTGTTTCTCTAAGATTTGAGCATTTTTAGAAGAACCGTGCTGTATTTCGTAAATTTAATTTTACGCACTTGTCAATTTTTAATTCAGAACCGAAATTCAAATTGAAACTGAACTTACAATTTTTAAACTTTAAATAAAAAATCCAAATTTCTTGGCATCTTTCTCTTTTTAAAAACTGAAATATTTCAACTATTCTCTCACTTTCTATTAATTATTGTTTTTGTGTAACTCCAAAACATGTTACCCGCACACTTATTCGAAAACTAACATATTCTTGCATTGATAAAATTATGTTCCATTAAGTTGTAGTAACAAACAATGTTTATTTCACACAAAAAATTCTTCACCATAGTCATTTTTAAAATTTTTGTCCTATCACTTTGTAGTAGTAACTGGTGTGTAATTGTACAGTTTTTTTACAGTGTGTACCATTACGAGACCTTAGCTTTTAATTTATTTTCTACATTTATTTATTATTGAATGTTTATATTTATCCTGCATAATATTTATTTGTAAAGTCCATTAACTATTATTAACCGTTAGTTAATATCTTAAGTACAATATTTTTTTTTATAAATAGCAAATTAATCCGAATTTAGAATACACTTGTTTAAATATTTCTAGTATTGCAGTAAAAGAGCATCTTTAAAACATCAACAAGAGGTTGGCTGTTTGTTTGTTTTTGAATGTTTTTGTTTTGTTTTTTATGCGCATCTTTACAGCGTCGTTATTTGCCCCTGTACAACTCGATAATTTTGTCTTGGTCCACCGGCTCGAAAATGTGGGGAGCGTTGCACAGAATACCAAATGTCCCACTGGCCGTTACCAAGAAAAATATCCACAGCTGCAGTCGATCAATCACCATCGCCACATATTTCCAGTCTTCCCGAATCTACAGATAAAGAAAGGAGAAAAATATCAAATAAATTGCTACCAATTTAAAAACTTGGAGTTTCTATTTACACTAAATCTAATTCATTATCGACTTCTTTGCCATTCATGAGCTAAACGACGAACGTCTTAGAAAATGAATCCAATCAAGAGAAAAACTTATTTCCTTAGACTTTGTCATCACTCAATGCAATCAAAAATCAACACGCAACACTTTTCTCTTTTTATTCCTTTCTGTTTACTTACTTTCATAAAAAGTCTTTAAAAACTTGGAAGCATTTCTAATGCACAACTTTGCTTTAGAAACTTTTTTCTAGAATATCAAACTACTTGTAGCCACAACATTTCAAGTGAACGGCACCAAACCTAATCTAAACTTCCCTGGTTCTCTTTAGATACTCAACTTTGTCCAACTTGGCTTTCTTTAAGAAGTATTACGCCAGAGAGAAGTAAAAAACGAATGGAGGTAAACGGCATTTATTCTATTTCGTCTTTCTCAACCGTTTGATTACACAGAAAGAGAAAAAACCCTAAAAGAAACTTTTTCATTTTCCTGAGATTTCCTTTCAATGAATATGTCGTAATCAGCAACTTTCCTACTTTTTCTCTGTTTCATCATTTTCATTTAGTGGTAAAGAGAAACGTTGCTCAATTGAGTTTATAGAGAATTTAGTATATGGATTTATAAGTGAATTGATCAAAACCGCAAAAATTAAGCATAATAATTTGAGTAATTTATCCCCTCTGCTAAGCACATACTTGAATATATTCATCTTCGTTTCGCAAATGTTCGGCGATGAACTCCACGGCTTCAGTAGCTCTGAAGGCTTCTGGTGTTAGTAGCAACGAGTCTGAGCTTTCACTTTCTCTTCTTTCCCGTTCTCTTTCTTGAGCCTACAAATTTTAAACAAATTAATAAATTCAAGTGCTCTTCAAAACGTGAAAGATGTATACAACTTTTGATATTTTACCTTTCGATTAATTTTACAATTAGGATGATGGAGATCAGCTAACTCTAACGCTTCTAGTGAGTGTTTGGGAGGGAGCTCTGGCAAATGGAAGCCCGGATTCGGGGGCGGGGCCCGCTCCGCACTCCCGAAACTAGGTATTTCCGCGCCGGGCATTTCCATCATCCATCGTAACCGTGTCTTCCGAGGTCTCCGCATACACAGGTAGATCTACGCAAAAAAATATACCCAATGCACTCATTAATTAACTTTGTCAAGGTAATTCATTAGCTTTCAATTTAGCTTAGCAGCATATAAATCTCTGTGTATTTTTGGTATACGGGTAGATATTTGAGAAAGACGACGCGTATCCAGTGTGGCATGCGGTGAGTCCTGGGTCCTCTAAAGTTCCAGTTGATAATTACGACAGTAACGAGAATGGAGAAGGTGTTCATGATGAACGTAAAGAGGAGGTACTTGGCAATGAGCGGCAACACCAGCGACGTCGGCGGAAGGATCTTGGAGACAAGCAAGAGGAACACAACCAGTGAGAGCAGAATGGAAATGCCCAGCGTCACCTTTTCCCCAGCCTCGGCGGGCAGGTAGAATACCAGCACGCACAGAAAGGAAATGAGCACCGTTGGCAGAATCAAGTTAACTGTGTAGAACAGCGTTTTGCGCCGGATGGTTATGTAAAAGGTGATGTCCGTCTCGGTGTGATTCCCATGGTAGACGTTCAAATACGCCGGCACTTCAATTATATCCCATGTCCCTAAAACAAAATTGTACAAACTTATATTAAATCATTCTTTGCTAAATTTCAGTGCCAATATAAAAATGTTTGAAGGTGTACGGAACTTAGAACATCTTTCCTTTTGTATTTCAAACCGATTGCTTAGTATTAACGCCACTTGGCCCACGTCAAACTTTACAACGACATGTGATACAACTCAAAATAAACTTGAATTTCCGGTTTTTCGTAGTATATAAATAAGCTGCTTATAATAAAGAGCTTTTCTTTGAAGCAAAAAGTAAGATAAATTTGAGCACGAGCATCTTAAAAATATCAAGTTCATTGGGTAGAAATGCTTCCTATTTTTGCTTGATTTTAAAACCCATCCATGTTCCCTGTCAATACTTGAACGGATCGTGCATGTCGTCTTTTTCCCCTTGGAGAATTTCATTAACAAAAGTGGTGATATCTTTTAAGGGGTGTCAGGCATAAAAAAGACATGTTTTTGCTGATGGCTATTACGCCGCTTATTTTTTATGTCAACGCGTCACACGATAAAGTCATTGAGACATTTATGGCTAGTGACAGAGAGAGTGAAACACATAATCGTTTGATGTTCTTTGCAGAGAAAACGGCCAGGGGCTATATGGACAAACACATAAAACCCTGATTGCTTGTAGTAAAAAAAGGAAAACGTCATTTTTCAAAAAAATAGGGCGTGTAATGTAGCCAATAGAGCTATGGTGTGGTATGGGACTCAATCTGTTTAAAAATATATTTGGCTTGTTTTGCGAACAATTTTGTATTATATAGTGGCGTAACAATAACTGTACGGCAGTCATAAAAACTGAAGAATTCAAAGAGATTTTTATGTTTGAATTTACTTCATAGAAACTGTTTGACAAAACACAACTGTTTGAAATATTGGCAGGTTTTCTACACCATACCAGACAATAAACCTTAGCAGACGTTGCTTTGAAGAATGAAATTCGATACTTTGGCTTGTCTGGTTTTCTAATTGTGCACATGGTGTGTAGTATGTATAATATGTATGGTTATTAAGGTTCACATAGTTCAGCATACTCCACAGCCAAAGGTATCCAACTGCGCTTTTTGGACAACCAAGGTGTTGACAATTAAGGACATCAAAGTCGTTCCCACGTGCTATTAGGTAACTTTACAACAGTTCAAGTCAGGGTTCACAAAAATTACCTAAAGGTACTGACGTGAACCTTACTTCTACCTTCTACCATATTCATTCATTCATAATTTACTTGGCATTTTTCAATTACTTCACAAGCTCCTTAAACATCAAAGAATTCCTTTGGCAAATTATTCAATGAAAAAATTAAAGGAATCAACAATATGAATGAGCTAAGTTGTTTGTCAGAACTGTGAAGTTGATCTTAACAAGAACTACTAGATCTAATAACACTCTATCAAAAAATTCATCTTTGATCAATTTACAGCATGGGGATCTACTTAGCAGGTAGATCTACTTGCTCTTTGCTTTTATTTAGCTCTGCTCCGCTACCAAACCAACTCAAAGCCCACCCATGGCTAGCGTGAAAGACAGCAGCAGCAACTGGATCTTGTTTTCTGTTTTTCTAAATTTTCCAACTTGCTTTGCGTGTATTCTTTTCGTTCTTTACCAGCTCAGCCCAAGTTTCTCCTTTTTTGTTTCAAGCCTCGTGTAAATATTTTAGAGTTTCTTCCTTTCACCTTGTGTTCTTTGCCCCGTGCGAGTTGTTCTCACGGTAAATGAAACATTTAATTAAGGCAAACACGCAATAACCCGAAACAATTTTTACGACTGGCTGAATCCACTACATTAGCTTGCCTACAGCAACAACAAAACAACAACTCTAAAAACAGAGTAACTCTATTCAGTGTTGTTGCTTTTATATTACGGTTTAACTTTATTCTTCTCTTTACTTTTGTTTTTTATTCCGTTCACCATATAACATTTTTACGTCAGGTAAAATCTTTTTCTACCAGCTTTTCGTTCAAGCTACCTGATTTCCAGTAGTCGGACAAATCGACAAAGTTTTTATCGTTGTACAGCGACAAAGACACTTGGTCTCCGTTAAATGTCCAAGACCCGAATTTCATTATACAAGTTTGCTGATCGAACGGGAAGTATGTTACATCTATTGTACATGAGCTCTGCAAATGTCAAAAGAAACAATAGACATTTAATACAGAATCTTATAATGGACACAGGTACAGTCAAAATCTTGCTTCCAGCTTACCTGGTAAATTGCAGGTGGTACCCAAAGAATTTCACCGTTTGGATATATCAAAACGTTTGATTTGTATCTCACTTCGTAATTGCCATCAGCACTAAAGTTTCAAAATATTTACATTTAATCTTGATACCTGACAAATAGCATAAACAAATTTTTGAAATATGTGACAGAATTTACTTATTAAAAAGGACTATGTCAGGCTTCCAAACTTTATCTGGAGGCAGACGTAAGACACCAATGCCTCCATAGTCTGCCTCGTCCCATCGCAACTGATAGTCTGTCCAGACCTGAGAATTAGCAATGCAATAAAAAATTCATTAATTTATATTTCTAAGGAGCATTTTAAATTTCATTGATAAATTCTCTACAAATAAGCGCTCATGCTGTCTTGGTTTTGATATTTGATACAGAAGCAAAGTTTACATGCATTTTAAAAGCAATGGTCTTGGATATTGTGCTTGTTCATAATTGGTGGAAAGCAAATCATGCAACATTTTTCAAAAACACAGTTTTAGATTTCTAGCCACAGAGCAGCAGCAAAACCCAAGTATCTAGATCTGCTCTCCACATCTTCTTTCGCCTTTTTTCTCTTGTCCTTTTTTGGGCTCAGGCCAAAATCAATATAAAAGCAGAAAGTGGTCTTGGTTGAGTTCGGAGTGGTTGTTGTTGGAGCACCAGTCCTTCTTTGTTGTATATGCAATGCTCCCGTATTTCGGACCAACACTTTTCTTGCTCTCATGCTCAGAAAATCTTTTGCCTTTTTTTGCTGGCCTTAGCAGACAAAACTTTTGAAACTCTGGTGCTTACTGCTGTACTCTAGTATACATATTCGAATTCTTTTTTTTGTCTTTTTTTTCTTTCAGAGACGGAAAAGAACAAGAACTGAAAATATATACACATTTACCATGTATACAAAGCCTACAATACATTTAGCAATGTAAAAAAAACTGGACGTTTTTGTATACCAAGCATATATAATAATATGATAATGCTACAAATAGCAAAAGCGCTATATTATCTGTAAATGAGGAATTTTGCCGGATAATAGGCGCAAATAAAAATATACGGGATTGTAGAATGTCGGGATGTGAGTGTGTGTAGGAACGTTGGTTGTATATAAACGGTTTTGGGTACTAACCCTGGCAAAATTCCAACCTTGGATGAAAATTCTTTCCAAACAATAAACGTTATAAGAGCCAAAGAGAGAGAGAGAGACATAGACGGGAAAACTAAAAAGAGAAAGTGTTTAAGGGAGAATTTTGTGGTGGTCTTATTTGCATCTAAACTGCTGAGATTTGGTGGAAAATTTTCAAGCGGAAAGGAATTCCTTTAAAAAAAAGAGAACCAAAGAGAGTGAGAGAGAGAGTGAACACAAGCACAAGAATTTTTTTTCTTTCTCACTCACTCACTCGAGGTTGTTTAAACTTTGTTTGGGGTTAAAACAGTATTTTATTCGTCAAGCTAAGAAAAAAAATGTGTTTGCCGGAATGGAATCAAAAAGCGGGATCAAATTTGCTTTAGTGTTTTTATGAATAGATATGTATGTGTGGGGGTACGTGTGTATAACACATATTTTGTTACTTTCACGTCGGTAATGCCAATCAGTGACATTTCCGCTCCAGTACGTACATGCTCTCTTTTTCTCTTTTGCTACTTTTTCTGCTTTGCGATAGTAACTACTACAACGACGATGAGTAGTGAAAGTAGCAAAAAAAGTGTTTGACGAAAACAACGGCAATGGATAAATCTATAATAAAAATGAGCAAAGGATGAGTAGAGAAAGACATTGGAACAAAGTACACATGCTATATAGAAAATGAACAGAAGCTTTCTTTACTTTTCCCCGTTTCTTGGAACCTCAATAGAGTAAACATATAGAAATCTGTCAAAACGGCCAGCAACATTAAAGCAGACACACAAGTAATGAAGGGAAATAATAAGATTGTCAAGATCTCTGCACTGGCTTGAGAGAAAGTGGTGTGCAAAGGAGAAAGTTTTTTGCCACTCATGTATAAACTGGCCTTGCAAATAATGTGTCTGCAGCGCCATGGCTTTACATTGTTATTATTATTATTATATTTATTTTTATACATTTATCTTGACACAGATCAAATCACCACATCAAAGAAAGTACACACAAGAAAGGACACAAAATATAAAAAAGAGAAAGTGGAGGAGAAAGCAGTGTTGGAAAAAGGGTAAACGAGTACATAACCATTTTCCCTTTTTTCATTTTTTCGCCTTTATTTACTTCAGGTAGACACAAAAAAGGCTAAACACACATTATTTATTAAACATGGCTGCTACTAGTAGTAGTTCTACTGCTAAAGAAAAAAAATCAAGCAAGAAGTAGAGTTGGGAGTAGCACAAAAGATAAATAAAATTTTAAACAAGAAAGTGAAAGCAGAGTGAAAAAAGGAACTTACCAATCGAAGCCAGACGTTCGACTTCATGATCTGATTCTTCTCGTTCTGCAAAAACCGGAGGGAGAGAGAGAGAAAGTGAGTGAAAGTTAAAAGAAAGTAATTATTTATTACGTGATGTGATAAAAGTTGAAGTGAAAGTGTGTATATAGTTGTTGTACTTCTTTCACAATAAGGATTTTCTTTTTTGCTAGCTTCTACACTGACTTTGTATATACACAATAAGATAGAGAAAACTGCAAGTTTTTTATTGAAAAACTACTTATCTATTACTGCTATATACTGTTGGCTTCTTACATTCTCTGTCTCTATGGTTGTTCCTTTTAATGAAGAAATATTAATCTGTTTCTGTGCTATTTTCTTCTTCTATTTTCTCTGCTGCTACAAAAGACAAAAATCCTTTAGACGAAGAAGAAGAAGAAGACGCACACACACACGCTATTATTTATTCTAAGTAAAAAGCTCTCAATTCCCAGCATCTTTTTTTTTCTTTCAGGCTTCAACTCTCTCTATCCTTCTTCTCCCACTCAAAGATGTAGAACGGATAAAAAGTGGAAGAAAGTTAAATGAAATGTCAATCGTTCTGTTTTTCCGCCATCATTATTCCGGGCTCGGGAAACATAATGCAATGCTTAAAAGTCTGGAAGAAAACTTTGTTCTTGTCGTAAAAAATCTACTTTTTTATTACTGCTATGCACCATCTCAAAAAGTATTTCTGTTACTATTTGTTATAATACAAGTATTCGGGCTAGATTTTAACACTTTCGCAGAATAAAAAAACTTTCTCTGCATTATTCCATTTTTCACTAGTATCCATCTCATTACTATACTTTTCACTGCTATGTACTACCACCAATGATTATCACAATGTTCCTAGAATTATCCAACTAATTTTCCGTTGCCCAAGCCTCTTTTCAAAATCCTTACAGAACAACGTGCCAACTTCTCAAGAAGCCCAGAACACGTTTCTTCTCACGAAAAACAAACTTTCTTTTATTCAATGTAAACTGAGCATATAATATCTTGTATTTATTTCAGGTTTTCTTCTCCGAATTTTTTTTACTAACTGTTTGTGGTTGAGTAGTAGTGTTTGTATCACTTACAACGTTGATGAGCTGAATGAAGGCAAGACCAAACTTGACGTTCACTTTAGTTGTCATGTTCTGGACAGGTCGTATCAGTTTGTTGTAGCCTCGAAAAAGGTCACGAACCAGTCTCTCCTCGTCTTCGGAACACCAACCTATACAATAGAGAAAAAACAACCCATATATTTAGTTATTTAGTTATTTATTAAACATTGCGTAATTACCAATGCATTCATTCATGCAAGTTTTTGGTTTGAGTTTGGAAGAGAAACCCTTGGCAAAACCCGGAACCCAACAATTTTTCCCATTATCTTGTCAAACCCCACACAAGTGTTATCTGTGATAAGATAATCATCCATATACACACGCTTTTGTATAAACTTGTAATCAAATATACCACACACACAACCTCTCAATCATTTTCTGAAGTACCTATCACAGAATATTTTAGCGCAGAGAAGAGAGCTTCTACTTTACTTCTAGTCAAGAGTGTATACCCCAACCCGAAAAATAGTTTTGCCGAAAACCCGAGTTTTCTCTATACGACGCACACAATTTTCAATGTATTCGCTGTCACGTCTCCACTCTCCATTTTCTCATTTTACATCCACTTTCCTTATTTCCAGCGTAAGGATCACTAGGATGAGCATCATCATTTTCAGGGGATTTCTATTTTCCTTCCACTTGTCCGCCCCTTTTCTTGTGTGTGTGTGTTTGCAGTTTTGCAGCAGTACCAAAACCCTTTTTGGTCGTCGTAATGAATCCAAAAGAAAAAATCTTTTTTCCTTGTGAGCCGATGAGAGAGAGAAACTTCATCTCTTTTGGTAATATTATACGCTCCTTATTTTCTCTTCTTGTACACGCGGCCTAGCTTATTTCCATGTTGCTCCTGCTGCTTATCTCCGTGTCTGCAAGTGTCATCAAGTGTCCTCCACACCAGAATTGAGGTTAATGGGCTCTAAATTACCTCTCCTTTTTGCACACTTTTCTCTCCGGAAGAAAGAGAGAGAGAGAGAGAGAGAGAGAGGCAACTCAATATAAAGTTGGGAAAGGGAACAACGTCAACGTTTACTTTTGGTCTTGAGAAACACTTGAGATAATCATGATCATGCTAATACGTTTGATATTTTTTGAAGCTTTGCTTGAAAAAACATGCCAGTTTAGAAAATGGTTTTGCGGTAAAAGCCAGTTGTCTAGGTTGAATACATATTGAAATTGGAAAAATCGATTTGCTGCCTTTCATGCAAAAAGTTAATGTAAAAACTTTTGAGAGCATGACTTTTCTATATGAATTTTGAGTGAAATGTCATAATAGAATTTGCTTCTGATCGCTTTTAACACCATGCTGTAATACAACTTCTCTTGAAAGGTTGAATGCCGATTTTGATTCTGATCATGAAGCAAGCATAGTATTTTTTTCTAACTGTTCCTGGAACAATCCATACATCATTCAGTTATGATTTAGTTGTCTAATTCTATAACCAGACTAAACTTTGAAAGAAAACATTTTCCGGTTTGAGCTGTCCATAAAAATCTTTTATCTTTCACATTATAAAAAAATCTCACAAAACAACTCGTCTCTATGGACTGACAGTTGAGGTCTATTCCGCATTTTTTGCTTCCTCATGGTCTTCTGGGCATACCTTAAACTTTTACAAGCTAACATGTGTTTTGCATATTTGCTAAATTCTTTTTATACAATCTAGAAATTCCACTTACATAAAGAAACTTGGTACGGATAAGAATCATGCGTAAAATAAAATTACTAGATAATTTTCAAAGAAATCCAAATTTCCCGAAAATATGTTTTTTCAAACCGCACATTTTTTCTCTAAACTTTCTCTTAAAACCCTGTTTATTATAGTTAGCCCGTTCAACTTATTTTTTATTTATTTCCCAGCCCTTGTTTACCTACTTGGTGAAAACTACAAGTGCTCTCTTTTTTTACAACTCCAGCCTTCCAATCATTTTCTTGCACACATTCCACTCTTCATGTTTGCCTTGCCATGTTGGCCATATAATCTTTTATCATCGTCAGTCTGATCATCATCATCATCACAACCATCATCATTGCTTTCTTTCTTTTTTTACAACTTGCTCTCATACCACCAGAGAAAGTACTAATGCCTACAGTTTTTTTTCTCCTGCCCTCCTTTCCTTTTTCTCTCTTTCATCCAGCTCTCCCTTTTCCCTCCGTCTATTTTTTCAATGGAACACGAAAAGAGAAAGAAAAGAGCCCAAGCCAGAATTTGTAGTAGAGCAGTGAAAGCAAGCCCAAGTAAAAGCAAAGTCCCTGGAGAAAGCCAACAAAATATTCAGCCAGAGAGAGAAATTCTGGCTGAATTTTTCTAAAGCAGCGTGTAAAACTACTCTAGTGTCTCTAGTACGCTAGTAGCAAAAACAGATGTACGTTCTCAAACATTTTCTCTGCTGCGTGCATACTACACAGAGATGTATATTTCCTAGCACAGAGAATTTTCTTTGAAAACTTAGGCCCACTTTTGAAAAAAATTATATGTATGACTAACACATAATATATATATAAACCGTATGCTTTTTCTACTGCTGCTCACTTTTTTATGGCAACTTTTCTCCTGTAAACTTTTCCGACGTTTTTTTTCACTCCTAGTGCCATTGCTACTCTGCTCTGTGCTGTAAACTGATTATAGATGCAGAAAAGGAAGAGAAAAACTGAAAGGAATGATAACGATGATGTTGACTCTGCACAAGAAAAACAGCACTGCTTCGGGGGAAATACAGACTAGTGTGGTTGTACTATATTGAGAGTAGTATTCACTCTACTGTCTAGTTAGTTGCCAGAGAGAGAGAGAGCAAACTACTTTTTAGAACCTGGCATTATTTTCTACAAGCCAAAAAGTAAAAAAGTGTTACCTTAAAAAATCATATAAGTGGATGATAAATGAATCAACGCTTTTGAAAACAGTTCTTGTTGTCATGTCATTTTTTTCTATGGAAATAAATGCTGTCACGGTTATATCAGTAAGATGAAAACGACAAAAAACTTGAGAATAAAGTGTTTCTTCTCAGAGAAAATATAGAAAAAAAGTAGTTAAGTGTTAAGGTAGGAAAAATTTGTACATTTTTGTCCAGTTCTCATATTTCCCTGGACACGCAGGCTTTTTCTCGCTAGCCGTATAATATTTTGAGCATCCTATTTCCTACAAATTTCACACCAGCTCAAATACTCTTTTTTGATATTTGCGTTTCATCTCCACTTTATACTCTCTCCGCTTTACTTTATGGATGGTCACCTTACACAAATGGTAAATAAAAGGGTAACTTAATATTCCAGCTAGACATAGCTTTGCCTTGATGATATCCAAAGCGAACGAGAAAAAATTCTCGCTTGAAATGATCTCCGTTTCATAAAAACTATGTACTACATACAGAGAGTGTTTATTACTGCTGTGGTCTGTTCCTGCTGCCGCGCTGTTTCTGCCATACACATACGTTCTCAGTGCTGCAGGCGTATTTGCTCAGTTTTCCGCCGTCTATTTTAATGAGTGATGACAACGGGAAAAAGCAAAACTGTACAAAATATATTTTTTATGCGCGAGATCTTTTGTGGTTTGTCTACTTTGTAGTTTAGTATAAACATTCACATCATCATCAGTAACAGAACGTAAGCAGTAGCAATAGCAGAGAGTACAATACAAAAAAGGAATTCTTTTCGAGGCAAAAGTTTGCTCACTTTTTACACATTTATGTCAGTTTCATTGCTGTTCTGCCCGAATAAAAAAAATAAAAACGAGTTTTCACTCTTCCAGCTAGACTGTTTTCACTTCCATCATCAGAAAAAGGAAACGGCTTTTTTAAGCTTGGAATATATAATCACCTTATTATAATGCGCTTGTATTTATTGAGAAGCCAGGCTCTTTTCTCTCTCTTTTTTTTATATTTCCTTGATATTTCCTATCAATATTAGTGCGTACGACATCAAATGACATTAAGCCTGTACAGAAAAGCATTATCCATTTTGAAGACACAATGCGCCAATATTCTTAAAAAGTTAAGTGATTTTGCTTTCCCATTTTTTACGGATTATATTTCTCTGTGCTTTTTTCCTTTTTGTCAAGCCAAAAAGCAAGCTAGTTGATGTTCCTTACTTCCAGAGACATTTTCGGATTAGCTGAAGAAAAAGAAAAGTTGAGCCGTTTTTCCTTTAATGGCTTCCTGGGATTGATGCGTTTTATGGTGTTGAAAATTCAATGGATTTTTATTGAGCTGGCATATTCCTCTAAGTTAACTAACCATTAGAAAGAGCGGTATACACAGAAGGGAAAATTTGCTTAAGCACATTACAGCATTTTGCATATTTAAATCAAGCGTCTTTTTTACTGTTTTTAAATAAATATTGGTTGCATAAAAATAGAGAAAAATTGTAAAAACAATTTTCCATCATATTTTCCCATAAAGGCTATTATATTCCACTCTGAAGTTTATTTTTTCTCTCTCCAAGTTTTGGCATATCAAATATCACCCAAAATATTACTGTATCGATCGATATCCTCTGCGATTTTGTAGTGTTGTTCCAAGAGTAAACGCTTGTGCTATTTATTTTTCGACTTGTTTTTGTTGTTGCTCGTCGACGAGACAAAATTGATGCCGCTTGCGGTTTTTAGCTGCTACACTGGCTTTATTGGCATGATGTATCGTTTCTCTCTGAGCTGCTTTTTCCTTTACAGCAAAACAAATAAACCGAAAGAGAAAAGTCACGCCAACTGGTACGCGATCAAATTGATCGTGCTTGGGCAACAGAAAACAAAATTTTGTATTCAATATATCGCACCAAGAGTAAAATTCCACAGTAGTGCCATAGGTTTTATTTGGGAGAAATGATGATACTGATTATACTTTCGTTTAGTTTTGTGGTGCTTCTTCTTTTTCTGAAAAAAAGCTGTATGCGATATTTGCACGCAATGCTAGTAGTTTTGCATGCAAAACGGAAAACTATATTTTTTTGTATGTGGAGCCTGTCAATAAGACCAAAATTTGCCATCAATTTTGTTGCGTTTTACTTCAAAAGCTTAATTTGCCCCGCTTAGGTACTTTAAAAAAAATATTATTTATTTATGCGGTTCGTACACCATAATGGGATTTTAGTTTTTCAAAAGAAGTCCAACAAAAGCGGGCTCTGGGTAAATAGGAATTGATAGTGTTGTGTTGTGTGCGAGAAGGATGAGAAAGAAGCGCGGGGTATTAGATTTTGCAGCTTAAATAATGCTGCCGAGTTTTGAGTGCTTTTCATAAAAAGAGGATGAAATGTTGCTGTGTTTGTGATGTAAAATCCCTTTTCCTGTTTCTAGGGACGTTTTTCTATGTTTTCCTTGTTATATTTGATACTGTTTTGTGCATGAGTTTGGAAAACTAGAAAATCGATTTGGATTTCATTAGTTTGGGAAATTATTTCCTGAATATTTGTTAATATCCCGCTTGACAAGATGTAATAGATCAAACATGTTGTTATTAAACCAAAAATCAAATATATTTGCATAAAAAACTTAAGAAATTAGATTGCAAACTAGAAAAATTAATGAAAAGTAGGTTATGTTATCAAACCCATATATAGTACACTACATGCACATAAGTATCACGTGTGTGATTACAGCTTGTATTGAAAACTAATTTGTTTAAAAATGAAAAACTTTTGGCAAATTTGGTAAACAAGCTTAGATACACTTGTGGTTTTAATTTTCCTCTATGTTCTAACTTTTGTCGGTAGTCTCCCAGCTGGATCCCCGTTTAATTTGCGTTTTCCACTCGTAGGTATTTGCAACCACAACAAAGCATCAAATCCACTCCACATCCACATACGTAGGCATTAAAATATTCCAAATGATATTGAAACGCAAAGCAAATATTTGCCCCATCAACCCATCTACGTGGCCAAAATTGATAACAAAATTGGGTTTTGTTCAAAATGCGAGAGCTTCCTTTTAAACCAAAAAATCTAATATACTACTGCAGAGCTGGTAACAGGTAGCTTATATAAAACCATGTGTGTGTGTGTATTTGTATAATAAGCCACTATCAAAAAAGGACGGATAAATTTGTTAGGCTCGAATAAATATTTCCGTTACAAGGATTGCTTTAAAAAGAGAAAGAGAATTTGCCATACGGCAGTTCCATCTCCATCAACATCTCATTGTGTGTGATCCACACCACATCCCAAAGTTCAAAAGAAAATTTTCTCTAACTTACTCCCTTTCAAAGTAGCAGACTGTGAACACGTTTTATATTCTGAAACAAAAAGGAGCTCACCTCTCTCTCCTCCTTTGCAACACGAAGACGAAGAAGAAAAAAGATCAAACAAAGCTAAAGGCATTGTTGTTTCACAAAGGTCAAAAGTGAAAGCACTAGCAAGTGAACCCAGGTCTCTGAACGAACACACACAGGAAGAAAAGAGAAAGTAGAATTTGGAATTTTCTCCGGGTAAATTATTTTCTCTCTTTTTATTTCGATTTTTATGGAATGTGTGTTATCACACCGTAAGCATAATAAACAGGCGGGAATTTGTTTGGGATGCCTAAGCAGCGTATTTATTCTGAAGGAAGATTTTACAACCTTCTTTCTACACCACATAAGCTACCATACGCCTAGAAATAAATTAGCTTTGACAAAAATTTATCCTCTGTAATCGGGTAATCCGGGATTAGCCGATTTTACAGACACTAACTAAAGACCAAGGAGTTGCCCGGGTGACGAAGACAACTTGTAATGATTATTATAGGCTGGGTGAAACCAATTGGAAATGGATCTCTGAAGAAAGACGATGACAAATGGAATTGACGAATGCTTACTCATTATTCAAATTGCTTATCTTGCCTCACCAGAGAAATCTTAGCAAACCTTCTGCTTTCCACTTGGCTGTTTTTCTCTATGATTTTCTTCTAATTTTTCTACGGTCTCATTCATGACACAAGAGAAATGAGTGTCATTCCTTTTACAAAATAGTTATGTATATTGCAAAATTGGCTACTTTTGGGTGTTGGAACGGTGGTGTTCATTTTGCCTCAGCATTTGCGGAGGGATTCAGTTTTTAAAATTTGGGAGACATGTGCTGAGCACATCCAGCAGCAGCAGCAGAATTCACACCCCAAAAATCATCATCGTCAATCGTCATCCTCGTCCGCAAGAGCAGCAGAGCTCCACCACCACTACCAAACCCACTTACTACTACTCTCCTTTCTACCTTGCCAAGAGCAAGTTTGTCTATTTGTCGTTGTGCCGTTTTGGCTATTAAATTTGTAAAATAATAAATTATTCCTAAATAAAGTTGACGAAATAACTGCTAAAACTGCCCTAACAAGTTACTGAATTATTTTCTGTTCCCACTGATCCTGAGATCCGAACCTTTCTGAAAAATAGTGTGATGCGACTGATTTTTGGTGCATAAAAGTTTAGGCACGCCCATACTCATCAAAATAAATTGTTGAGCGCCCGAAAACGCCCCATTTATCAACATTACTGGCGAACCTGCCAGGATCAGTGAATTAAGCAGTGATTTTCAGTGATTTTTGTGAAAATTTTGAGACTTTTTGGGATTTTTGTGCAGTATTGTGAGTGGGCAAGCTGGAGGGTCAACAAGAAAAGAAACCTGTGGTGAAGGAGCCTGAGGATTCTGAAGAAGAAAAGTCAGAGGATCAAGAAGAGGAGCAAAAGGTTAAGGAGCCCGAGAACCTGTCAGTTAAGGAAAAGATCCGGAAGTTAAGCAACACTGACGGAGAAGTCGACACCACCAAGCCGGGTAGAAAGATGACAGACTACTCCATCCTTTTTGACGCCAAACTCCTCACTCTTAGCGACGCTCGTGTGGAACTAGAGGAGGAGTTGAAGAAGGAGACTGCGGATGCCCATGACATGGACTTTAAGTGGGCGTATTACAGAAAGCTTCACAAGGGAGCTTTGGATGCCGGGGTAAAATTCCAGGATGTCCTTGTGAAGGAGAAGAAAGCTACTGAGCTGCAACAGGTCATAAAATGTATGGCCCAGTTGGAAAAGGATTTGTGCATTTTTGAGTGCACTGTGCCGCCCCGTTTACCAGTCTCGTCAACCTCTTCATCTTCATCATCCTCAGCAGGAGCTCCAGTGTCTACAGCAGAATCCTCCCTAAAAACACGCCTTCCCAAACGAGAACTACCACAGTTCTCTGGAGAAGTAAGGGAATGGCTAGCGTTTTGGGCGGCGTTTGAAGACATCCACTCCGACGCCAAATTGACGACGACAGATAAATTTCATTACCTTCTTCAGTCAACGAAGGAAGGTTCAGCAGCAAAAAGACTGCTGCAGAGTTTCCCATTTTGCGCAGCAAATTACTCTGCAGCAGTAGACAGTCTTAAGGAGAGATTTGGGCGATCTAAGACCCTTGTGAAGGTCTACGTCCGTGACCTGCTGCAATTAGTGATCGAGGCTTCAACAGGGAAGCAGATGGACTTTGCAGACCTCGTCACTACAATTTCCTCGCAGATGAGGAACTTGGAGACACTTGGGGTAACGAGAGACAAGTGCGAGCAGGTTCTCTACCCCGTAGTGGAAGCGTGTCTCCCAGCAGATGTTTTGCAGGCCTGGCAGCGTAGCAGAGACTACCAGGAAGAGATCGAGCCCCTCATGAAATTCCTCCAGGAGGAGGTGAACAATTTGACGGACCGGAGCCTGGCCCAGTTCACCTTCAGTAGCAGTGGAGGAGATAGCGGAAACAAGAAGCAGAAAATTAAAAAGGAAAAGGAAGAGATGCCTACATCATCATCACTTTTCCAATCAGTAAGTGGTGGTGGAGGAAAGGGAGGAAAGAGTGCAGCAACAGGAGGAGGAGGAGAGAAAACTTTGTCATGCTGGTTCTGTGATGGGAACCATAGAGGAGAAGAGTGCAAGCCTGCCTTGGGGATGAGTTTCCAGAAAAAGAAAGACATTCTGACCGAAAAACACGGTTGCTGGAAGTGTCTGGGGCGGAATCATCCTGGAAAAAGGTGCAGGAACATGCCAAAGTGTCCCTTGTGTCAGCAATACCACATGGTGGTCGTGTGTCCCAGTTTGGACAAAGTTCAGGGGAAAGGGAAGTCTAACCCTTGTCCCTCATCGTCTTCCTCAACAGCAGCGGCAGCAACAGTAGCAGATGCACCTCCCCCACAGCAGCCAGAGAAGTCCACCACCAGCATGACTGTCTACAACAGTTCACCGGATACGCCCCTCCAGTCCCTATACGTCCTCATTCATGGTCCAGATGGACAAGTGAGAAAAGCCCGTGGGGCAATGGATGGAGGGTCCCAAAAATCTTTTGGATTGACCACAACAGCAGCGGAATTGGGAGCAAAGCCAGCTGGTTTTGACACGTTTTGTCAGCAGGTTTTTGGAGCAAAAAAGACAGGGCCACAGCAAAAAGAAAAGGCCAAGTTCTTCGTCTCGGACCTGGAAGGAAGAAACACGTGCAATTTTGACGTGTACCTGACCGACGCAATTGCCAGTGATATTGCTCAAGTGCCAAGTGGTCCGTGGTTGGACGAGTTTAGAAAGAATGGGGTCACTTTTAACGACTTGGGCGGCAACCCCAATGACCCCATTGAAATAATATTCGGAAATGACATTATTGCCAGACTGTACACTGGCAAGATACTCAATTTGGAAGGTGGACCAGCAGCTATAGAAACAGTTTGGGGCTGGGTGCCATCTGGAAAATTTCCAGTTCCCCCTCGGAGACAAACGAGTTCCATGCTCGTCAGCACTTCCCTCCTCCACTTAGAAGGAAATCCCCTCTCAGCGCTCTGGAGTCTGGAGGCGATTGGCATTGAATGCCCAACGGAACGAGAAAGCAAGGAGGAGCTGGAGAAAGCCACGCAGCAGCATTTTGAAAAGACTGTGGCACAGCTGGGAGATGGGCGCTATCAAGTTTGCCTTCCGTGGATAGTGGGGGCAAAGGAAAAACTTTCGTCAAACCGCTATGCAGCTGAAAAGCGGTTGAAAATGATGACGAAAGACCTTCAGGCGAAAGGATACCTGCAGCAGTATGATGCGCTTTTCAGGCAGTGGGAGGAAGATGGGATGATAGAGGAAGTGAGCGAGCAGGAAAATGAATCCTCATCGTCATTTACAGGACACTACTTACCACATCGAGCTGTGGTTAAGTTGAGCAGCAGCACTACCCCCATCCGGCCAGTTTTCGATGGATCTGCAAAGGCCAGGGGTAAACTGTCCCTTAATGATTGCCTCGATAAAGGCCCTAACCTTCTGGAGCTCATCCCTCCGATCCTGACCCGCTTCCGCCTACGGAAAATTGGAGTGCTGGCAGACATAAAGAAGGCCTTCCAGCACATCGGTATCCAAACAGCTGACAGGAAGTTCCTGAAATTTTTGTGGTGGGTAGATTTGTCCTGCAAGCTGCTGAAAGTGTATCAGCATTGCAGAGTCGTTTTTGGAATAACCTGCAGTCCCTACCTGTTAGCTGCCATCCTACGCCATCATTTGAAGAAGTTTACGGGAAAAGAAGCATTAGTAGCGGAAGTGCTCCTCCAGTCACTTTACGTGGACAATACCGTTGCGAGTTTTAATACGCTGGAGGAGGCAAAGGATTTCCAGCGAGTAGCAGTTTCCCTTCTCCTTCCAGCGCAGTTTGACCTTAGAGGGTGGGAGTTTGGACCTTTGGATGAGGAGGAAGACGAAGAAGTCTCATCGGTGCTGGGGCTGCTGTGGAACAAGAAGGCTGACACGTTGAGTTTGGACGTAAGCAACGTAATTCCCAAAATAGCAGAAGAGCCCACACTCCGACATGTTCTATCATTGGTCCACTCCATCTACGATCCCCTCGGTTTTGCCTGCCCATTTACTCTCGGGGGTAAGCTACTTCTTAGGAGGTGTCATGAGGGGAAGCTTGGCATGGACGCAAAATTGGACGAGCTGTTGAGAGCCGACGTGCTAAAGTGGGCTGCTCAAATTCCCCAGCTAGCAGAGCTGAAGGTGCCCAGACATGTGGAATTCGGAGGAGGTGAAGGGTGCAGTTTGCATTCATTTGGGGATGCTTCATCCTCTTCAACAGCAGCAGCAGTATTCCTCCGTGTGGAAAGTGGTGGAACAGTGAAAGTGTTCCTGTTAGCAGCAAAATCGCGAGTTTCCCCCAAGAAGATACTCACGATTCCTCGCTTGGAACTGGTGGCATGTGTGTTGGCGTCACGGCTGCTAATGACCGTTTTGAAGGATATAGGCAATCCCAAATTGCCTGTGACGCTTTGGTCAGACTCCTCAACAGCACTTGCGTGGATCAGAGGTGCTGGGCCATGGGGAGTTTTTGTTGGCAATGCTGTGGAGAAAGTTCGTGCCATTTCCCAAGTTAGCAGCTGGAGACACGTTCCAGGAAAAGAAAATGTAGCAGATTTGCCGTCAAGGGGATGCTCAGCTCGGAAGTTGATTGAATCGCGATGGTGGGAGGGACCTGAATGGTTACGCTATCCCGCATCCAAGTGGCCGAGTGCCGAGGATATTCCAGATGACGAGTTGGTGGACAAGGAGCGGAAGAAGACGGTGACAGCAGCTTTGGTGACTACAGCTGATGATGATGCTGCTTTGCGCTTTCTCCAAAGATCCAGCCATATGAAAACTGTGAGAGCACTTGCTGTGCTCATTCGACTACAAAAGAAGATAAAAGAGAAGAGGGTGACAACAGATTTACCTCCAGATGTGGATTCCCCCCAGCAGCACCAACAAGAAAATGTGTGTTTTAAATTGAGTGCTGAGGACCTAATATTGGCTGAGAAGGCCCTCATCAAGTATGTACAAGCAGAGTTCCGGCATAATCCAGAGAGGATGAGGAAGTTGAAGCCGGAAATGGATAAGGAAGGGCTTCTCCATACCCGTACTCGGTTGTCCATGGAGGACGACGAAGATTTTACCTTTCCACTGTTGCTGCCCGATGGAAACGAGTTTACGAGCAGGTTGATCCGATGGGAGCATTTTAGGAACTGCCATGCGGGTATCAGCACATTGTTGGCGTTGCTCCGTGAGCGATTTTGGATAACAAACGGCAGAAGAGCCGTGAGGAGTGTTATCACCAAGTGTTGGACCTGCCGCCGCTACTTGGCAAGAAGAAGTATAGTGCCAGAAGCCCCACTACCAAAAGAAAGGACGAATTTGGGGCCCCCATTTGCCGTGACTGGTGTGGATGCAGCCGGACCATTGATTTTGCGTGGCGGTGAAAAGACATGGGTGCTACTGTTCACCTGTGCTACCTATAGAGCAGTTCACCTCGAGCTTGTGGACACATTGTCGGCGGATGGATTCCTCAGAGCTTTCCGGCGCTTTATATCCAGAAGGAGCAGACCGGAGGTGATCTACTCCGACAATGCTCGGGGATTTGTAGCGGCGGCGAAGGCGTTGTCCAGCAGCAGCCTGGAAAAGATGAAGGAATACGCAGCGGTGTCCAGGATTCAGTGGCGCTTCAATCCACCCGCTTCTCCCTGGTGGGGGGGTTGGTGGGAGAGACTGATAGGGCTGATGAAACAGCTCCTCCTAAGGATCCTGGGGAAAAGAGTGGTCCACCGCGCGGAATTGGAGACAATGTTGGTGGAAGTTGAGGACTGCCTAAACAGTAGGCCCCTCACCTACCAATCTGAAAACGTGGACGATCCTATGCCTCTTACTCCCAACCACTTTGTGCGCTCCTGTGGGAAGCTACATCTTCCTGAGGCGGATTTAAGGGACTCAAAGGCCACTCGAGCAGCTTTTAGAAGGCTGCAGAACCTTAGGGAGGCACTCCGGTCCAGATTTCGGAAGGAGTATCTGGGGTTCCTTCGTGGTGAAATGGGGAAAAGGCGCACAGTGGAGCTAAAGCAGGGAGACGTCGTCCTCGTGGAGACTGAGAATGCAAAGCGTGTCGACTGGCCGCTTGGAGTTATCGAAGAGACTTTGCCCAGCAGAGATGGACTAGGACGCCTTTTTAGGGTCCGAACGAAGGCTGGAGTAACCCTGAGACCTGCTCAACGACTTTACGTCATGGAGCAAGAGGTGGAGGGGTGAAATATACCGGCTCTCAGCGTCCACAACATAAAACAAAAAAAAAATGAAGCAGTTGAAATTGGCTATCGTCTCTTCCCTAGTTTGACCTCTCACCATTTTGCCTTTTGAGCCAATCAGGACCTACGGAACCTAATTGGCTGGTGGGAGTATATTGCAAAATTGGCTACTTTTGGGTGTTGGAACGGTGGTGTTCATTTTGCCTCAGCATTTGCGGAGGGATTCAGTTTTTAAAATTTGGGAGACATGTGCTGAGCACATCCAGCAGCAGCAGCAGAATTCACACCCCAAAAATCATCATCGTCAATCGTCATCCTCGTCCGCAAGAGCAGCAGAGCTCCACCACCACTACCAAACCCACTTACTACTACTCTCCTTTCTACCTTGCCAAGAGCAAGTTTGTCTATTTGTCGTTGTGCCGTTTTGGCTATTAAATTTGTAAAATAATAAATTATTCCTAAATAAAGTTGACGAAATAACTGCTAAAACTGCCCTAACAAGTTACTGAATTATTTTCTGTTCCCACTGATCCTGAGATCCGAACCTTTCTGAAAAATAGTGTGATGCGACTGATTTTTGGTGCATAAAAGTTTAGGCACGCCCATACTCATCAAAATAAATTGTTGAGCGCCCGAAAACGCCCCATTTATCAACAATGTACATACATTTATTATTATAATGTGCCATTAGAACAGATTCTATGAATAAAATAGATATCTTCACATTTGTGTTGTCGAAGAAAGTCGCAAAATATCTGGTAAAAGTAGAAACTTTTCTTTCTTTTTGTTCTTTACCAAAAAGTGCTAGCAGTGGTATATGGCTCCATTTGCTTTTTTCTCAGGCAAAATATTGCATTGTTTTCTAAAAGATGCTAGCAGGCTAATGGTGTAATAATGAAAGTGAAAGTTGGAGAAAGTCATTGCTGAGCTGCTGCTGTTACTGCTGCTGTTGATGATGACTCGACAAAAAATCAGTTGATGATATAATCTAGCATATATATACCCGCGTTTTGAGTAATATTTCATCAAAATATGTTTCCTAATAGCCTAAAAACGTTTTTCCCAGTGTATACCTATTCCACAGAGAGAGAAACATATAAAGTTCATAAATCACCAGGACAACATCTGCAGCTGAAATGGTCAAAGGGGAAAACGCAGTAATGGTTTCATAGTCGAATTTGAGTAAGCAGAAGGTTCATCGAGCAAAATGTGAAAGATCACCGTGTTAACACTCCAACGCAATACATATATATTTCTGAAAATGAAAAAAATATTACCTTTTCAAAAAATGTTTTAATTCTCGTAAAAGGTCGTTTGAAAATGTCTACAAATTCAAACGTCCTTTTTTCTACCTTAACAGCAGTAGTATCTGGTATCCCCTTAACAAAAAATTTATAACAAATAACAAAGAAATCCAAAAGCCAGAAAAAAAGAGCAAATAAGTTCCTTAGAAAAGGACAAAAGCCACGTACACAGCTTACGTTTGACCTCTTAAGGCGATTTGGTTCCTTTTTTCCATTAACTAATGCTGCACACACACACACTCATTCCAAGAAAGTAGGATATATGTAACAAAATACCCACTCTTGAGAGTGTCAGCCGTAAAAGAGAACCTTCAGCAAGTCTTTCTTGTTGTGTGCTTTGCTTTGTGAACAGTTTGTGTGTTCAAAGTCCAAAAAAAGTATCGAAATCTCTCTTTGGCAGATAGAGAGAAAGAGTAAATACCCTGGAAAGAACGGGTGACAAAAGAGGATCATCATGAATGATCATTCTCATCGTGTGTGTGATCTGTTCAGATTTCTGTGAGAACAAACCAACAGAGAATGATACACACAACACGACAGTCAGAAGCAGCAGTGTAGAAGTAGCCCAGTAATGATAACTTTTTTTTCTTACTTTTATCCATTTTCTCATATAAATGCTAAGCTGGGGCTGTTCACTATATATGCTACTACTAACTCATATTTTCCTATAAATCTAATGCATATTTTTAATGGAAAAGGGTTTTTTTGGTTGGAGTTGCACACCACTACTTAATCCTCTGCCTTGTTGTTATGTGTTGTGATCTCATGTGCTGATGATTATACTACTACACACCGTCAAAGCAAAAATCGGCAAAAGCAGCAGACACCAACTGAATGCTGAAATATCCCATTTTGCTCCTGGCTCTGCCGCGCACATAATCACAAAAAAGAAGATTAGGGGCGTGATCATCACAAATACTATAAGATTTTCAACAAGGGATTCCTCCGGCCTTGTTGAGATTTCAAGCAAAAAAGCAGATTTTCCCTTTTTTGGAATGTAATTCGTCAGGGATTTTTGCGGAAAACGGAATTTACTAATAAAATGGGTTTCAATCAGCTAATAAATTTATCTGGTTTTAATTAAAATTCTATTAATAATACAAAAGTACAAAAAAACAGCAGATAAAAATATTAAAACTTTTGTAAGTTTTTCTTTCGGATAAAAAGGAGGGTGTATATATATTTTATCGTGTTCAGGTGACAAGCCAACTTTTATTCATGCCGCTGCTTTCTCTCTCTCTCACTTTTTACTCCCATGACGTTTGCTTTCCTTCCTGCCACATAAAATTTTAGCCAATCTTAGGCGAAAATGTTGTACAGCTGCTTAACAATAAAATAAATTAGCCCGTAAACTGGCACACTTGTCCTGACTAATCTACAAACATTAAATGTTAAATAGATAAACTCTTTATTAGCACTCTCTCTCTCTACTAGCTTGTTTCTCTGTTTGTTTCAAAGGGCGTATACACTATTTATACTCTTTTAGTATTATTATTATTTTTCTCGGTTTTGCTCCACTAACTGCTTTCTTGTTTCTTGTTAAGATGTTCCCCATGTTGGCAAAATATAGGAGCAAAACTCTCTGAAAACTAAAGAGAGAAACGGAGGCAGAGCAAAATGGAGAAACTTTTCTGGTTTGTTGTGTTCTCCTTGAGTCATCATCAGAGCAAGAAAGAGAAAGGGAGAAACATGCTGTTTTAGTTTCGTCTCTACGCCTTTCTATCTTTCCAAAAAGTTACTTGGAATTAAGTTTGGACACACAAGGGCAGTTTATACTTTCTGGTGTATTATATACCCTTTTAGAGATATATTATGTTTCTTTTGTTTTATCTCGGTCCGGATCTCTCCAGCTCCGGCGGAGAACTAGCAAGCTATTTCTATCACGGGATGCCCCAACGGACACCCGAGAACAGTTTTTTTTCTTCTTCTTAGAAGCTGAAATGTTTGAATGGTAGCTCAATTAAGAGTGGATTTTATACCCGTTTTGTTTTACTGTTAATTTGCTACCCAAAATGGGCTTTGCTATCTGTACAAGTTTTTAAAGGCACAACGCAGAGAGGGTAGAAAATAACATTTTTGTATTTGTTTTTTTTGACTGACAGCAGGATATAACCTATCAGCGACAAATTTGCTCAATTTCTACAGAGAAAAATTGCTTTTTTCTTTACAAGGCAGTAGTACTTAGGCTAAAGGAAAAAATGGGACTTTTCAAGCTGAAAAGAACATCTTAGGGGAAAACATATGTGGCAAACTTACTCAAGGCAAGTATCTCTCTAGACATCCGCCTTTTTCTCGTTTCTTTTGCTGACTCGTCATCTTTTTCTTAGCCGTGTAGAGAAAATGAGAAAATCTAGAAAGCTAGATTGTCATAACCCACCAAAAAAATGTTCCGTTTTTCGGGAGAAAAAGCTCTGGTGCTTGAACTTGCCCAGACATATAATTCCAGCCTGGAGCTAAATCTAGAGAAAAATCTTCGGTGTGTGGTAGTGGAAGCGAAAGTAATGGTAGTAATATTGGGCGAGTCAGTGCTTGACGAGAGTTTTATCATTGCTATTTTTTGTGCTCGTGGCAGTCTGCACGACATGCGTTGAAGGAAGCAAAGCACAAAAATATGACTTTGTATTTTCGGGGTAACCCGCAATATGTGTCTACGTGCAAAAAGAATGTACAAAATCCAAAAACATTTTCTAAAATCAATCTTAATAACTTAGTATCTTCGCATTACACAAAATATCAAATATATTTATAAATTAAATTGTTTTGAATAAAACTCTAACCATTTTTGACTTTTTGAGATTTTTCTCTAAGCATTTTAACGACAAGCACAAGAAAAGTCTTTTGAAAAGTAAAAGTACTTTTTTGTGCATAAAATGTTAGCGCGAGATAAATAGGCGTTTCTCCAAGAAAAAAATAAAACTTGGAGAAAGCAGAGTTGGTGTTCAACCTTTTTTCCAAGATAAAATTTATGTGCCTAGCAAAAGTTTGTCAAGTTTTCTGATAAATCTTTCTCTGCTCCTTAAGGGACAGAGCAGGAGAAAAAAACGCTCAGGTTTTTATGCTTGGTTACACCGCCCATTATTTGGTTTGATGGCTATGAATCAAGATAATTTTATTAACAAACCTGCAATTCTAGTCAAGTAGCTTAAGCACTTTTTGTTTGGTTTTTTTGCTTGAAAATACTCTACAAAAACAATCAATATAATGTTTATAGTATGTGCGTACAAGTGACACATTTTTCCCCTCTCAACTTTTTTTATATTTCTTCGACAGGTAGAAAGTTATTCGTTTATTACTAATAACCTTTAAAACTATCTTCATTCACAAAAAAGAAAACTTTCTAGGAAAAAAAGGTGCAATCTCCAGTTTGAGAATTTTTTTTATACCTCACCTTTCCCATTCATACACTGCTATTATTATCTCAACCTTGTGTGTTTGCTTTATTATCCCCATATTTTTCCCTCTTTCTCTTTGGTGTGGTGAAAGTAGGTGAAAACACTGTTGATACTTTTTTCTCTCTGAAAATTTACTATCATCATGCGTATACTCGGTCTCCCTCTTAGCCTCTTTTAGAGCTCTCTGGCTTTTTCCACACTTACAAACTTTTTTTCCTAGTGAAAGTTTTTTAGCCTCTTTTACTTCATAGGGAAGCTGTTATAAGGGCTGAGAGATAATTTGAAAATGGAGAGTAAATATATATTCAACCACATGTATATATTTTTATGTATGCATGCACCCTTTTTAGAATATTCTGCACCCAAAAACTCTTAAATACGGCGTTTTTTGTGGACTACGGCGTTTATTGTCATAGTCATCTTTATACGGCTCAGCTTTCACAAAAAATGCTGCCTTACACGCTATGTCTTGTTCCGTCCATTTCATTTTTTTTCTTGCCTCGTTTTCTCTTTTATACTCTCTCCATTTTATCGATCTGGCTTTATATATACGGGCAAGTTTAGATGTTACACACACAAGACTATGAAATAAAAGCTAAAGCAGTCAAGTTACAGCTCTTTTCTCTCTGGCTTTCTCTCTTACACTCACATATACAAATTTTCTCTCCCGTTTATTTTCCAACATCTCTACTGCTCGCCTGCTAAATTTAGACTGGCAACATTTTTATTATCCTCTCACTCTTTCCCTCTCTCCTACTGTCTTGTTCTCTATGGCCTGCTTCCCTTTTTTGCTTTCTATTTTTGAAAAAAACTTTTAAAACTAAAGTGGTATTGACAAACAAGCGATTTACAAAGTGCTTTTTAGACTTTTTACAGCCACTCTGAAGGGAAAATGTAAACACAATGCAATTTTCTCTGCCTATGTGGCTTTGTTGTTTATCACTTGCAATTTTACTAATTGAGTTTTTGTGCTTGAGTGTCTCCTGTCCATGTACTCTTGCTAAAATGGTGATTATGCGTTTTACATGACTTGACAATGACATCACTTGGCTACTCCCCGCAATATAAATTTGTCTTGTCATGAAAGCGGGAATCCTAAGAAAATGTACTCATTTATCTAATGAGGTGGGTTTAAGTTAGAGGGTGGCAAATTGCTAGAAATTAATTTATGGTGCTTCAATGACCCAGCACAACCCATATTATTATTTTATCCGTAAACCAACATTGCCAAAATACTTAGCACAAGACATGATTGCCATCAGGACATGCTATGCTATGAAAAACTATGCTGTAATATATTGTCAATATTTTCATTTCCGTATAAGATTTACACGCTAGAATCATATCCGTTCTGACAAGGCAGAAAATTCTACACCGCAAGAGATTCGATTAGCGCATAGATCAATAAGCTGGAACAAATGGTGTAAAAATACCCTTCCCCACTTTTCTTTACAGGTACACGTGGGAATAGAAAAAACTTTTCTCTGGTAAATTAGAATTCAGCACGGGGTTTGATGTATTTTTGGACCAAAAGTCTAGACAAAATCCTAATTTTTTGATATTGCTTAAAATCATGTTCAAATATTTTTAGACAAATTATCCAATCGTTTATGCAGAATTTCCGGGTTTTGCCAATCATAAACTCCCAAATTAAATTTTAAGCTGAAATAAATCATCCTTACCTTGTTTAAGTAGTATACCGGAAACGATGAGAAGAAAGTAGAATAAAAAATGATGAGCAAGACTTCCAGGTGCCATATCATGTGTTCATCCTTTGGTCAAGCTTGTACATCCGTTAAAAAATTTAGCTGGCGCTTAATATATTTAATACTCTTACAAAATATTTTTTTCCAAATATTACGTATTTTTAGGGGTAACGTAGTTAACCGAATAATCAAAACAAATTCTTTTTTTATCTGGTGTTTAACAAGAAGAAGAACAAGGTCAGTTAGATTATTTATACTTTTGATTGAAAAAGGGCGCGAAGGTTTAATTTCTGATTGGGGATAAATATAAATATGTAGAGAGAATAAATAGAAGAATAAAGAGAGAACAACAATAACAACGGTTATAAAAACCACTTTAAGCAGTGGTTACGACTCCGCACCGCTCACATTGTTGGGGTTTCGTATGGTGACGTAGGGTAGCTGAAAAAGAGAAAACCTAAAAGAATGATTTTGGGGGGCAGTGTTGTTTTCACGCGGGCAGATATAATTCCGAGTTCTCCAGCACACCAGTAGTTTTGCCATTTATGTGCTTATTTTTGTAGAAACAGGACTAGATTAGAAAAAAAGTTATTTGGTAAAGCGTTTCAAACCACACACGGTCAACTAAACCAGTTAGCCCATTATTTAGCTTGTTTAGTCATTTTACCAGATACACAATTCAGTTCTCTAAACCAAGTTTCAAACCAAACTTGCGCCATATTTAAGTTCTGCTCAATATTTTGAAATTCTAGAAATTCTTTCAAAATGTAGCCACTCGCTCACCCTCTCGCACTCAAACACACTCCACCAATTCCACAAACGCCGCACCACAATTAATATTAATAATTTTTACGGCTGCTACGATACAATCCTCATTTTGATTTGTTTATTTAGAAAATTTTATCAGCTTAAAGTATATTCATTTAATGTTTTAATTGTTTCCATGTTTTGTTCTGAATAATTAAACTAATCAGAACAATTCCATTTGCATACATTTAATCACTCCAAATCTTGATTTAGTTTTCACCATAATACTTAGTGTTTTAAACGGGTATTCACTTTCTCTTGCATTTTTCCCAAAACGTGTGTATAATATACACACATTTCCTTGTACAAAGGGAAAATATCAGCAGTAGAAGTATTCCTGGTATTCCAATAATACAACGTCGGTATTATATTTTGATGCTTTTGTAAAAAAAAACTCCTTATTTAGGCTACACCAACAACAAACCGTGGCCGTTATCCCGTTTTTGAGTAAAGCGCTAGTGCTAAAAAACTGAATGGTTAGTTGTATAGGCCACCTTATATGCTATATGGTATATCCAGAGAAAGGAAACCTTTCGTAGGCTTAGATGTTATGCCTTTTTGCTGCTACATTCCACAACTTACTTTAAGTTTCCGTTGATTTTAGTAAGCAACTGCGAGACCCAGGAGAACGATGTTGCTCGCACAACTCCCCTCACAAAACTGGTAATGTGCCCGTGTGTTTCTTCGGAGCAAAGCAGAAGAAACTATTCCGGGAATGGGACTACATACGCGGGATGGGGAAATGTACAGAGCTCAGACACTGTCAGTATATCAAGCAGAATTAATCTTACTATACAATTCAGTGTAGTGCGTCTGTCCGCGTAGTCAAATAGCAAAACCAAACAGCAGTTACAAGTTTTCGGGTTTTTAAAAACGCAATCTTCAAAATATCATGTTTTATCTATTGAAGTGTGTTCAATACACCAGAATTCAAATAAAATATTCAAATAAAATATTTTAAATTTCTATAGCATTGCATTCATTCAAGAACATTTAATTCTGAAAAGAAAGTTACTTTTTAGTGTTCCTCAAAGCGTCTGTCGTCCATCTATGTGTGCAGTATCTTGTAAACGGTTATACGTTTCTTCCCAAGTTTCTTCAAAAAGCTACTTAAAACTTACTACAAAAGCAAAATCACGTTGATTTTATTCCAAATCAGTTAATCTAACAGTTTAATGAGATCAAAGAACACCTAGCGTATAATTTGTTAAGCAAAATATAGCTTGTGTTTTTCAATTCCTTGACTGCAAAATAGTTGTCATAGGTCAAACGCAAAAGAATATTGCTACTTACTCACCTGCTTTTGTTTATTTATTATTTTGTTAAGCACTGAAGTTCTGAATGATAAATAGATGGCTGTTTTACTAACAAAATTTTCATCTTTTTTAAATTAAATAAATATTTATCTTGATAGTTGTGTAACCTATTCAATTAATCTTGCAAGTCCAGACGATACTCGTATTCATTGAAGTTTTGTAATATATATCTAGGAGTGAACGCAACCTGTGTGTAGGGTGTGCTTCTAGTTCCAAAATAAACTAAAACACCGACAAGGAATATGCGAAAATATTTTAGGGCTTTGCTAAAGCTCAGCCTGCAACTCACTACAGTGTGTAAGCTGGAATATTATTACTTTTACGTATGCTGAGCAAAAACGGGTATTCGTCACATGTGGCCCTTTTACAAGTCATATTATGAATGTACTTTTCAAGCATAGAGCGATGTATGCACATACGTATCCATCCAAACAGTACGTATGCAAGTATCCAAGCATGGCTAACAGCAAAGAGTGCTACTTTTTCTCTGGCAAAACACGACGTCAGTGAGAGTAAGTGTGTACAAGAAATTCTGTGTGAAAAGGGAATGCGCAGAAGTCGGGGTCGGGATACATGCTCTATTTTCAAAAGACTGAACTGCTGCTTTTCCTTCTGCTGTACTGTTCTAAATACGGGAACTTGCAAATACATCCATTCTCTTTGTTATATCCCTTCACTTGCTAAATACAATTTTGTGTAGCTAAAACGCTCATATTTTTATATTTCTCTGTGTGGTCTATATCATCAGCACGACAATCGTGCTCATTCCAGCACAAGAAAACCCTTTTTTCTCTGCTGCTGCTGCTTTCTCTTATTCTTTAGAGTGGAGAGAGAGAGAAAGCTGCTGCTTTTGCTAGGAGATGAAGGGAAAGTAGAAGAATCCTTTATCGACCGGAGAAAAGGCTTGGAGAGTGCATGATGACTTGAGTTTACAAAGTAAGAAAATTGTATAGAAATATATATGGATATACAAACGGAGAAAGCAGATTCATGCATTCTTTGTCAACTTTTTTGGGGATCCAAGCCCGTTTTTTTCTCTCTCTGATGATGCTGGCTTTCCCTCTGCTTTCTCCAGTAGTTAGAACACAAGGCTTGTCTCTACGTTTTTAGTACACCGGATTTCTCTAGGTATTACGCAGCATTGACGGTAGTCTTGGTAGCAAAAAGGAGAAAGCTAGAGAGAGTAGTGATGATGCTGGTACGTTAGCAAGTGAACCACTTAAAGAGAGAAGGCATAGAGAGGGAGAAAGTAGGAGCTTAAGTGTATTGAGCCTATAATGAGAAGTGGTTGATATAATAAAAGGAATAGGAGTTTGGCAAAAAGCACTGTAGTGTGGAGAGAGAAAGTCTGGTGAACTTTTTAGGGTGAAAGCAGAGAGAGAGAAAGTAAGGTTTTGTGGTTCGATCCTTTATTAGATTTTTTTCTGGTGATCTACCTGGAGTCGTAGTGGGAGCAAGGCTGTTTGTAGAATTGCTGGAGCAAGTAGTAGACAGGATGACTTCTCGTAGTGGACTGACAAGGTGAATGAGGCTACACGGCTGTTTTTATTTTCATCAGAGGGAAAATGATGGAAAATAGAAAAAGGTGATATGCTATAGAGAGAGAAAAATATGATGCTGATGTTGATGCTTCTTCTGCTAGGCTGATTTGATGCCGATACAAAAAACGTTGATGTTAGTGTGTGTGCATCTATATAAAAGAGAAAAATTTTGGTGAAAGCGGAGCATGGTGACTTTTCCCCGGGAAATTGATTAAAAAAGCCGAAAAATGCATTAACCATTGATGAATGACGGCTTTCATTGGGTAAAGCAGGAAGGGAAGCATGAAATTTTTTAATAGTCGCTTGATGCTGCTGCTTGTGCCGCTCGCTGATGTAAAAGCTCTTTTGCCCGAGAATGAAACAGAGGCAGGGCATTAATTAGCAGGAAAAAAGTGCTGAGTGTGTTATTACTCTTGCGGTTTTACTCTTGACATGTGATACTCACTTAAGCCTCTTTGCCACTGGCCGCCACTCTCTCTCTCTCTATAATATGCCATAAAATTGCACTCTGGTGGAAGTTGAGTGCTTACTTACAGTGTCGCTTTTGTACTCACTTTTATTTTGTCAGAATGTATTAAATGGGAACAATATGAAATGTTTGGGAGATTTGGAACAATTGGATATTATAAAGTTGTTTAAAATATGTTGATGCTGAGAAGTGCTTTCACTCTGGTGAAAATTTTCTCTTATTATAAAACTGTGGTAAACTTAAGCTCCGAGCGGTTTTCCTGCTAAACACTTTAATTTTGAATAGCGATCAAATCTTAATAGCAAAAGAGAGAGAGAGATGCAATTTGTCCATTCAACTTTCTCCAGCTTTCACTTACCCGTAAAATGCCAAAAACTTTTGCTTGATGAAAATTTCCATTTATTAGAAAATATCCGGCGTTGTTGATGTTGTTTGAAGTGCCTACACACATACGCTGCTAAAAAGTTATTATTAAAGCGGCGGATGGTAAAAGCAGTAATGATAATTTAAAAGGACGCTCTCCGCTCCAGTGAAAGTCATCAGAACAAAATAAAAAGGCTTTTGTGTGTATCCTCTATGCTGGAAACAAGAGTAGATTTTCTATGCAGGATGTATATATGGTGATGATGACAAGAAGGACGATGGCATTAGTGATGACAGTATTGTATACTAGTGTTGTGGCACACAACAAGCTTGTTTACGTTTTTCTAACGAACCACACAAGCGAAACCACTATTGAAACTTGGGTTGAAAGGGAGAGTAAAGTGTGTTCGATCATTGCATAGCAGTACACTTGATGTGACTTTGAAAGGTTTTTTGGTGAAAGGGAATCCAGTCTAGAAGGGAGAAAAAAAGTTTTTGGCTTGTTTACACAAAACCAGGCCACACATAGTTTCATTGTGGCTAGAAATATTGCTTTCGGAAGCTATCATCCTCGCCGTCATCCTAGTGCTAAGTATCACTTAAAATATTATTTCCCGGTGGCGATACTCTACTGTAAAATGTATTACCAATATTCATTGAAAATTGTATTTGAAGAATAAACTGAATGTATTCTCGAAAATCGATGTAGTTCTAAACAAGCCAATTAATATTTTAAACCCGTAAATGTTTCCTAGAGTCTACCTTACTTAAATTTGTACGTGACTTTCCATCACTAGTTTCCTTTTCCTTGGGAGAAAGCATTTGTCTGTTTTAGAAAGGGACTGATGTAATTCGATAATTAAACTGAATAATTTAGTACAGCGTCTGCTTTTTTCACCAAGTGGATCCGAAAGCACCTCTAACAGGCAAAAAGGTCATATAGGAGAAAAAGCTATTTTCAGTTTTATTGTTTAAATTGCTATAAGTGTTTACTACAAGAAGATAATTAGCAAAAGGGGAAAGAAACAAGGCAAGCGTGTACAACGCAGTTTGTATCGGGATGTAAGTTACGACGTATTTTGCTCGCACAAATTATTTACTTCGTAAGCCTTTCACAGTGTCACCATTTCTGACGATTTGCTTTCCAGACAAAAAAGCACCTCATCTGTGTACATCTCTAACAAGTCGTAACTCGAGTTCTTTTTTTCTCAGAACTATTTTTCCTACCAGAAAATCTAATAAACTTTTAAGCACATAGATATTTCCTTTTGAAGAAGCTCAAGTGTTTACTAGATCAAAAGAGAAAGTGTACCTTGATCGGAGGAGATAAGGTTAAAGCGTTTATAAGTATAAACATTTTTTCCCTGCAATTTGCTCCAAAAACGTATTACCACTTTTTGTTCTAAGGAGAAAGGGAAAGCCCTAATATTTGCTAATACTTGCTTATATCCCCGGCAAAACCCATATAAATGTAAAACGCTCTTTTTCTCTCTGTTTAACCTGATGGTAGTCTTCTGCATCCCATTTTTTGTATTACAATTTAGACTAGAGAAAAAAATACTGGGAGAAAGATAGAAAATATGTTTCTTATGTCCGCCCGGATCTATCGTTTCGCTTTCTCTCTCTCTCTCTCTCAAAAAAGAATTGTAATGTATCCTTTTTCTCTCTTTTTGGTTTAACGCATAAGCTTTTCTGTTGTACTTCTGCTTCTTTTCTCTTTCTATGTGTCTGTATCCCTGTAGATAGACAAGGGCTTCTACTACCACCACTACAACAAGAGAATATTTTCTCTTTCCCAACTTCCTGCTGAGTTGCCGGTTTACACAAGTCCAAAATTTTCTACTGCTTTTCTCCCAACTTTTACTCACTTTCACTCTCCTCTTTCCCTTTTGTTGCGGGTGAAAGTGGCTGAGAGAAAGAAAGAGAAAGTGTGTGTATATGTGTGTGTTGTAATAACGGTTATCATGCTCTTTCGGCTTACTATAATATGTAATATGAAACGCCTTAGTTTTCTCCCTGCTTTTCCTCCGGATTGCATGAGAATATCTCGTATTACTTTACTTTCACTCCTTTTCCCCAGCTCCGGTCCTTACACTACAGAACAACCATTTCTGCCAAGTTTTCTTCCCCACCACACACACAAAATACACCATCATCCATACACCAACATCCATCCCAGTTTAGGCGTACGTGGCGTACAAGCCTAGCACATATTTATAACAAGATCCAGAGAGAGAGACGGAAAACAGAGAAATTTTTTTGTATGTGCAAACACTGAGCTCCAACAAAATATCTTTACTATCTGCCTACCCTCATCTTTGTTCCTGTTTTATAAAAGGAAACTAGATATAAAATAGATATTTTATAAAAATTTCTAAATCTTTAGTACATATATATTCCTTCCTTGCACGCTGGCCAACAAAATAGGATCAATTCACAGAAAAATGGATTGCTACTTTCTCCTTCTTGCGTGCTGCATGATGGGCTGTTTGGGAAAAATTGCAAGACTTTTTTCCAACTTGTTTAGAAATAAATGCAGGATGTTGTGATCAGGGGATTCACCAAGTTTTCTTTTTGGGAAAATATAAGGCAAACGTGTTATTAAAAACAGTATAAAACTTGCAAGGCGATAATTTTATCGAAATTTTTGTAAACTGGATTACAGACAGAAAAAAGGGGGAGACGAAAAAACAAAAATTGTATCAGTAGAATGGCTGCGGTTTTTTGACATTGCTTTTAAGTCTGGAAACACTTGTATTAACACTGGGATAGAAAGGCATTAAAACAATAATTCGATTTGAACCGGCACTTTTCATGCATTTCCCTCTTTACATTTTAAATGTCAACCCGAAAATGCTTTTAAAGCACTAGCCATCAACTTTAAACCCTTAAATTGCCTGCTTGTCAAATGTCCACTTAACGTCCCTTTTTATATGCCTGGATAATGGAGTTTTTTGGTTAAACGCGTGCAGATCTAAAGTAGATTTTTTGTCACTTGTTATTATTACCTGCAGAGAGAGACCACACATTTAAATAAATGGAAGTCCGACGTTTTACAAAGTAATTCATAAGTCTCTGAGTTTTATTTTTCCGTAGTGTTTATGCTCACATTTTTATCATGGTATCATATTTTTCATAAAATGGTAGTAACCATAGTATCATCATCATCATCATAAATTCAATGGTAAAATTCACACATAATTTACTGTAGTAGTAGTAGTAATGATAATAACCGTGACTTTTATATATAATTAATAATTATCATAATTTACACTTGTTGTTCAAACGTATTTCTACTGTAGCTTATGGTCTATCATATAATAAGGTTATTTTTATATACTCTAGTATTAAATGTACAAGTTTTTTGTTTAAATTTAGGTCTTATCAAATACACGAAAAAAGTAAAATAACTCTTAGCTATTGTTTTTAAAATTGGAATACAATTCAGTATATTTGACTTGTTGAGAGAGACAAGTTTATTTTCAATTTTTCAGTTTTTGCCCTTATCATTTTTTGACACAGTTTTTGAGAAAGTGCAACAATATAATTTAATGTACAGTTTTCATGGTTTAAAAACATGTTTTTATTCGTGATCAACATTGTTTCGTCTGTATAATTTCCGTCAAAAACGTTTTGGCTGACTTTTCTAGTTCTATCAAATGTACAATTTTAGAAAATGTGACAATAAAACAGGGTAAAATCAATTTGAAGGAAAACGTTTTCCCAATTTTGTTATAAAAGTCGCGCATAAAAGAGAGCACTCTAGAGAGTTTCTACTGTCATCGCCATAAACACATCGTCAGTAAAATATGTCATTAGTTGTGTTCATCCATATTCAAACCTATAACTTAGTGTAATTCTTTACCAATACTTATGGCCACTTACATTAATTAGCTTTGATCAGTACGTGTTTTAGACAAACAGTGAGCTATTTACACGTGACAATTAGAAAAAATAGTTATATTTACAGAGTAAAGTGAAATTGAAGCACAATATATATTGTAATGCATTGAGGTTGTTCAAGTTGAACAAGTGGAAAGTTGACTAAACATTTTACTCTTGGGGAAATGAATTTTTACAATAAAACAAACATTTTTGGTAAACTAATTAACTGATTGGTACATGTATACGTGTAGGTGTATATGTTTATTTTGGTGAAACTATAGGTACTCTACAGAGAGAATGGGTAGCACACATTCGTTTGACGGTTTTTACTTCCTTACAGAAATAGCACACACATTGTTTTTTTTGCTTTCCAACAGCAAATACCAGAGTATCGAAACAAGTGTTTCGATAAGTGAAATGTATATCCTAGACAAATATAAAGTGTAGAAAAATTATATATTGAATTTATACACTTATACTGTTTAAAGCACACCACATGCACACACGCACACATTAAAACACAGAGAGAAACATGAAATTGTTTGACTTTTAGAGATATTTTCATTATGTCATATAGTTTAATTGCCTAGGAAAAATTATTTTTTTGTTTACCCATTGTGTCAAGTTTTTCCACTTAGTGATTAACTCGTTTATATACTCAGAAAAAATTATGAGCTTTTTGTTCATGTTTTTATTATTTTGCTTTTCGTAAAAATGCTTTCAGTTCTCCAGCTTATTGGAGTTGTGTTGCCCATCTGAAAATAGTGTTGATGTTGGCTGCAGTAGATTTGACAGATGATCCCAAAAACTAAATATTTATTTGATATACCTTAAAAGTTATGTAGTTTTAATTCTTAAATTATTTTAGTTGATCTCAAACAACCAAAAACGAAGTTTACTAAAACTGCAGAATAAGCTGATTACTAAATGTTTCCTTGAATTGTATTTAAATTGGTTTAAAGAATTCTGACGGAAGTTGAAAATTTGGCCTATTACACCCTGCATTATCATGGATCATGCAAAGATTTGATGGCGTTTTCAAACAAAGTCCTAAATGTGCAACTTATTTCAAGACATCCTATTACATAATTTAATGTACTTGTATAATTGGTTTATTCCATGACCACACCCAGCTAATGCACACAAATAAAATAATGAGCTTTTAGTAAGATGGCAGTTTTTGTAATATATGACGATGATAAGATGAAACACCTAGCAAAGTGAAAGGAACACGTTTTATTTTATACAGATTACATTAGTTAGACTGTTAGACTACCGAGTAGAGATAAATCTGACCATAGTAATAATTATAAAAGTTGCACCAACTCACAAAAAAGTTCAGACCTGCTGAAAACTTCCTGTTTGTGAAATATAGTATATTTCTACGTAAAAATGTTCTGGTTGGGCCTATTGCTGCTGCAGTAAAACACGGTGAGAGCAGATAGAGACAGATTGACCAAGAAGTAAGCTAAGAACGTAGTCTTTTTGAGAGTTTTAATTTTAATGGTACACCACCTCGTCATACTGCTATGCAAAAACGTGTTAAGCATACACCTAGAAAATAAGTTTTAAATGCACTAACATTTTCAAATTTTGATGGAACTCCAAAAACATCTTTAGAATAAAAAACAAACCGACATGATGGTATCTCAACAAAACAATGGATACCCTGTGACAATATGTTTGTTAAATTTGAGTAAAAACGTGATGTAAAATACCTATACTGAAATCAAGTTCACAACGAGTATTCTCAAATTTGCTACTAATTATAATATTTACGGAAAAACGAACCTACATGATTGGGAGGTTTTATGGTTTGGCAACAATTTTGTCCTGTTTTGCAATTAAAGCTGATTCCTGATTCCACGGAAAATGATTTTTTGGCAAATGTTTATGTACATATGGATTTCAAATTTTGGCAACATTTGAATATATTCTTGGTCTAGAAAAATGCTTCCCACAAAATCACGATTAATCCAGGCAGTAAATTTTATTCACAAGAAAAATTATTTGTAGCACCATAGGCATCTTTGGGCAAAAAGCATGACCAAAACGTCTGGATTCATAGAAAAAACTAAAAATCTTTAATAGGCTTTCTGAAAAATATTTGAAAGGTACGGCATTAGTATGACGTTATGACTAGTTTTGGGACAAATATTTTCTGAACGGAGTGTATTCTTGGTTGCCTGTCTTATGATGGTTGAGACTAATATTACACTGACTTTGACAAATGACGATGCATTATATGAGCGATGACTAAATAAAGAGTTGGAAGCTGGCTTAAAGTTTAAAATTTGTAGAATAGCGAATGAAAATATCTAGCTAAAGTTTTCTTATAACTGCTAACTGTTTTCCCAATAACTTTAAATATCCTATTTTTATAATGTTAGTAAAATTACTTATTATTTACTTAAAGTTTGTTATGATTTTGGAAAAGTGTGATGCGACAATGCTGAGCAAATATCCTTGTGAATATATATAGTGTTTTTTGTAAAATTCTATTTTATCTTAAACGTTATCCAATATCTATTTATTCATTATATACCGAAATTCAGTTGTTGATTTTTTTCTTTCGTGTGCTAAAAGGTTTCTCTCATTTTCTCTTTTTTACGCTATACATCAATTCTAAAAGTCTATTTGAAAATTATGGCGTGTTTTCTTTTCAATAAGAGAAAAGTTTCTTTTCACACATACTTGCTAGTGAATGTTGCGCTTTCTCATTGTTATTTAGTGTCATTCATGTACCATGTCTTAAATTTCTACAAACAGGTTTTAAATATTTATCTTTATCTAGAAAATCCTTTAGAGTTTTTATCTAAAGAACAAAAAAATTTCATTTTTAAAAACAAATGAGTTTCTCTTTTTGTGTGCTTGCTTTTCTTAGAAATCCACTTGTCTGTTTCTTAAAAGAAATAAAGTTTCCTTCTTTTAATAACTGTATTCTCTGTGTGTGCTTGTTTTGCTAATAAATACTTAATGTTTCTTTTTCTGAATTACTGATTTTCTTAAAAAACAAAAACCGAATTAGCTTATAACAAACCTTGTTTTTTTATTCCAAGAATAATCCGTCATTTCCGAGATAACTACTCTCTTTGTGTTTAAACCATCCATGAAAATTCTAGCTGGGCTGAGTTTATCATCCTTTCCGTACATTCCGTTGCTCCTTTGAAGAAAAGATTGCTTTGGGTTGTTAGAGAGGAAGATGCTTCAAAATACTACACGCTCCAGAGTACAACAGCTTGCTGGGAACATTTTGCAGGATATCCAATTTGTGTATCATGCACAAATATACAAGCTGGATAATACAGCCTCGCTTGAATATTCACACATCACCGTCACTAGCACCAGTTTATAACACGAAATTTTCTGATGCTATGCACTTCACAATTTTTTCCATTTTTATGCGTGCTCCCAAAATTAGGTTGTTAATTCCAAGTTAAGGACCGTTGTCTTATCAGGCTCCAAGTTTGTATATCCAACACATTTGACAAACCACAACAGGCACGGTTTATATCCAAAAGCTTCACAGCTACACTTCCGTCATTGAACCCAGAATCCAGCTCGTTTTGTGACCAGCCTGCTATATGGTAGCATCCAGCATGCAAAGCTCAGCACAAGTACGGTCGCTTCTCTCTCCCAGGTAGGCACATCAGAACAGCTTGACAAAAGTAAGTAAGTGCGATGGTGAAAAGAGAACGGAAAAAAAGGAAAGAGAAAGCAGAAAAATCTGGAATTATTATTCATACCGATAAATGGTTGTTCGTATAAAAAACGAGCATCATCTTGATTGCAACAACAACAAGACGAACACTTAGCAAAAGCTGAACAACAGTAACAAAATATTTAGAACAAATGAATACTTTTCCGTATTGAAAATTCAGGATTTTTGAAAATTTAAACAAATGTGTAAAAACTTTAAATGTAATATCAAACTTGGAAAAATGTTCATTTGTTCGAACGCACCTAATGTGTAACAATTTAAACAAACTGAAAACAAGAATAAAACTTTTACCCAAATATTAGCATGCGGTATTATTCAATAATAATGTAAACATAGTTGAATTAACCAATTTAATGATACAAGTAATATATATGATAATAAGTAGAGATTATAAAGAAATGTGTAGTACTTGCAACGTTCCCTAGAATTTTTTCTGCATGTCTTGCTTTCTCTCTTGAGACTCTCTGAGACACAACCACATTCTCTGTTGTTTAATTTTTGTAGCATTGACAAGATACTTTTTTGTGTATTTTTAGAAGTAGTTGTAGTGCAGTAGATAAAAAACCAGAGGAGAAAAAATATATACTCACATCAGTCAAACGGCATACAACACGCACACGCAAAGAGAGAAATTGTTTTTGGAGAGCATTCACAAGAAATTTGAAACAAAAACTTGAAACAAAATTAGAACAATTTTTTTTTAAAAAATGGAAGCAATCTAATTCAATATATTGTAAAACTTTGAAAACTTACCAATTTAAACATTTCAGAAAAAACAACTCAAATCAAAGTTTTACAATAATTGACAAAAAATTTGTAAAATGTTAGATTTTGTTACTTTGCAAGCCTACCCAACTATAGTAAAATAGTATTTGTTTAGCATGCAAACTTGTTTTTGTGTTTTTGTAAGATTACTTGGTGAATTTTGTTAAAATCTGGTTAGTCACAAGGAAACTGAACTCCAATCTTTGTATTTTGTGCTAACATCTTGAGCTTGCATTCCCATAGAACAAATAAAGAAACTATTTTGAAGAAAGAGACTTTAGTTTTTTGAACAATAAAGCATAAAAACAAAATTATCACATTGAGAATAGACACACATATAATAGAATATATGGAAAGAGAAGAATTCAAAATATTGTCATAAGAAAAAACGTTAAAAATAGATAAAACATTTGTTTGCAAACACTAAAGCACATAACTTATTTCTCACCTTGCATCCAAGCAGTAATTCAATCTTCCGAGTATAATTTCCCGGAAAACCTTGACCCTTGGTTTGGGAAGATTTTTCTGTTTATTGGCCTGCCTGAAAAACTGCAATGCTTTGGTTAAGACTTAAAGCTAGAATCTTAATTAGGCTGCCAATGGAGCGAGAGAGAGAGAGAGAACGCCGTGCAGTAGAGAAAACATTTTACAGGTGACATTAGCCTTAGCCAGCATCCATTTTCTTCCAGAGACTTTGAGGCATACAGACAAATAGCTTTTATACATTTTCTGCTTATTTTGGTAGAAAATCCGGATCAAGAAAATGACGAGGAGCAGGTTTGACTTTGACATGACATGATTTTCTTCTTGCTGCTCACAAAACCTATTGCTCCTTCTCTTCTGTTGTTGTAGCCAGGCGTTATATTTTTGTTTTCCGAGCACACACAGCGACCAAACGAAAGAGAGAGAGAGAGAAAGACACAGCCCAAGTTGATCTTTCAAAAGTGACAAAAAACCTGTCAAACCATTTTCCCAGCCATGGCTCGCATTAGAAACACAAAGGCGTTCGTCTTGTTTTTAGCCGAGAAAAAAATATATTTGAGCATTTAAACAATAGACTGGGGTATTATTATTACTAGTTTTCCTGACATTTTCCAAGAGCCCCAAATGGCTATTTTATTCCGTTTCGGGAAGATCTAGTCTCCGTTTCGTAGAATACATCTGGGCTCTCTCTCTTCTCTCGTCTTAGATTCCTGTTCTTGTGTTATGTTTGAGTGTGCATGTCTTCTCTTTTGGTTGCTTCCTTTTCCCAATGAATAATGCAACGCTGTGTGTGTATGTGTGCTACATGCTCTTCTCCTTTTTTTCTGCTGATGGCCCTCCAGATACAGATGGGAAAATTGTAGCCGTCGTGCTGGCAAACACAGCTTTGCTTAGTTAAGCAAGCCATTACTATGGTGGTGGTGGGATATAGAAGCACGTATAAAAAATGTCTGTATGCCTTTGGATATCCTCTCTCAAGTCTCTTTAGCTTATTCTCCTTTAGAAATACTGCTGCTGTTGTAGTACTAAATATATGTTAGACAAGATGCCTTGTACTTCTATCCTCTATGCTGGTTTATTTTCTCTGCTGTTGCGGAGTTCAGAAAGATTTTTGCACGCGGAGAGTGTGGCTGCAGCAGTAGCATCAGAGAAGGAATAACAAAAGCTCCACTTTGTCAAGAGAGAAAGAAGAGAAAAGGAAATTCCGGAATTGTAATAGATATACTGGTTATTGAGCTTTTATATCTAATATGTAGGTATGTTGAAGCTGGACGACATTTCTTGGATACCAATGAGACTTTCTCTCTTTGCCATTACATCCGGACTTGGGTTTCCAGAGAGAGAGAGAAGGAAAAAATGGCAAAAGATGATGAGCTTGATCCTTCCATTATTTTCAAGCAATACCTTGCTCAAGTTTTTTGATGCTGTTGTTGGAGTTGGAGTTGCTGTTGTTTTTCTTGTATACTCCACTTTTTTTAGCTGGGCGGTAAAGATTATCATTGATTGTTTGACGGATTGTTGTGCCAGAAAAATATATATAGGAGGGAGAAGCGTGACTAGTTTCTGATGAGCTGGTTTTATTCTAGGAATTAGGAAACTAGATGGGAATACAAGTTTGCTTGTAGAATTTTTCCTTTTCCAGGAAGTAGATATCTGTTGGCAATAATCCGGATTTTGTTGATGTTTTTATATGCGTGTAAGGGATTGTTGAAGAATTGATTTGGTTTGATTGTAGAGCAGAAGCAGAGAAGTAAACATGAGCTGTTGTGTAAATAGGTTGAGTAAATTTCTCTAGTTGGGCGTTGAAGCATGGGAGAATTTTGAAGAAGGCTGAAAATTGTAAGCTTGATCATATCAGCAGACTTGTGTAGTGTTTTCTCCGAAAAAACTGATTTCGATGACGTGTGCAAAAAATTGTTGTTTTGGGAGTACGCGTGATAACAGCAACAAATTGTAGAAGGAACAACAACAGCAGCAAAGAGAGCAAAAATTGGTAGAGCTTTATTATTGCTTTTGCTTTCACCCTCAAGTGAAAGTTGGAGCGACAGCATTTTTTTGGTTTGTATGATGGGCAATAAAAATGAGAAACATGGAGCACTGTATCTATAGACATACACTGTATAACATGTTTGCACACTGGAGATAACAAAAAGTGAAAGTTTGTTGTTCAGGTGCACAATGGAAAATATCAATTTTGTTGAATGGCTTGAGAAAGATGATGTTAGCACGATTAAAAATTGAAATGGTGAAAGAAGATAAATTGAAAATTTGATTTTGGGGTTCACGAACTTTCTTCTTCAGAGCAGCAACATTTCTCGAAGCATTTTCTTATCATCCAATTCCAAGTCAAACTTTTCTTTGAACATCTGTCACGCGCCATCCGTTTAATTTCCAAGGTTTTTAAATTTTTGTTTAAATATTTTCTTGCTTAAAATTTCCTTCTTATTGTTAGAAAATTTTTTCGGTTTTGCAGCAGAATTATTAGTAGTAGCAGTTATAGCAGCATTTGTTTAAACGGTATGTATTAGTACTGTAGTAAAATTGGCTATTCTCATCATTTTTTTTCCTTTTGACTACGCAGCTTAGTAAATTTATCATTTTTTGAAGAGGTAAAGAGGTTGAATTAAATTTAGTAGAGGGTCTACTGGGTACAAATTACATCCAGGTTTTTTGTTTTGTTTGGGGTTCCAGGTGTGGGCGAGAAGAATCAACTCTTAATCAGCAGGTGTGATTTATTTTTTTATCAGGTGTTTTGGCGCGTTTGGTACAGGGTTAAATATATAAGATTTATATAATAATCCCAGTATAAAAAACGACGACGACGACGACGAAATTTTTTGACGACCATTTGGTTAAAAAAGGAATTTTTGCTTGTGTGTATATTGGTAGCCTGTTACATTCCTTCTGCGATGATGATGATAATGATTACATCCAAGACGAGATATCAAGTAGTTGTAGCAATATAGTGTAGTACGAGACACAAAAAGGTCAAGAAGATAAAAAGGTGGCTTGAGAAGAAATTTTTTATCTTGAGAGTAGGTAGATTATCATCTATGCTTGTGTGTTTTTTACTTCCAGTGTGACTTTTTTCCTTGCTTTATCAATAAATGAGTAGACAAGTTCTGTTTTTTTCTTCGGTATCAAAAAACGTGTTCCTGTTTCAAGTTTTGTCTTCTTAGCTTCGTTTTCTTAAAAAATTGCTCTAGTCTAGAAGATTATATCGATATATAGATATATACATGTATATATGTGGTAGATAGATAGACAGTGAAATTCGTTTTTTTAGATATCCTCTACGTAGATAAGATGATAAAAATCAGTTGCACTTTGAATCAAAAACTTGAGAGTTTTTTCATCTTCCTTTTTTGAGACAGATTTAAACGCCGAACGGAAATTTTTAGTTAATAACTTAGTTGTAGAAATTGTTGAGACGATAATTTAGCATAACAAATAGAAATTTAGAGTGTTTGTTTTAGTGTGAAAAAAGTTTATAATATATAAATTTCCTGTAGTCTTTTTCTTTCCAGAGAGACAGAGAGACAGAGTGAGTGTGAGTTTTTTATATAACGTATTGATTTTTTTCTTGAGTTTTTTAAACGTTTTTATTTTGTAGAAAAAGTAAAACTCAAGGGCTACGACGAAGGAAGAATGTAATACAACGTGGAAAAAGTTAAACGGCGAAGAACAGGAAAAATGCTTTGCAAGAAAGAGTTTTTGTGTATAGATAGATTTATATATATTCCGTTTCTACCTAAAAACTTGTAGCTTTCTTGATGATTTTTTATCCATTAAAAATTTAATTGTTGAAAATTTTTTTAGCTAAAAAATTTTTCAGAGCTTCTGTCAAATTTTTTGCTGCTGCTTTAATTCTCTGCTTTGAGTTGCTTCAGATGTTGTAGCAAACATATTGATGTTAATTAATAGTTGTGCGTGATGATAGAAGAAGAGGTCACCTAGTTGCTTGTTTAGTAAACGTCTACTTTTAAAAACTGTCTTCCATATTTTAGGATCATAGTTCATTTTTGTAGAGTTTTCCATAAACTGTTGTACGTTGATGCATTTCATTTTTTAAACATTGTTTTCCTTTTCCGGTGTAAACGGCATTGCAAGTGATGTTACAGTTGACGTTGTTTTAATTCCCGGCGTTGATGTTCCGGCGATCCTTTTGATGTGATTGGTGAAGGCGTTGAAAAAGTAGACGTATACCAAGTTGAAACAGATGACGAGTAGGATGTTAACCGCTTGTTTACTTTCTCATGACAGCAACGGCTGTAAGACGACAAGAATATTCATACATTGTAGATGGTGTGTTCTCGTGGTGTCAGTCATTCAAACGATCAATTGATTTTGATCAAAAGAATGATTGATTTGATGTTAGTATTAGTTTTTTGGAATGGTTTTGTAGTTGTAGTAGTAGTAGGAGTAGTAGTATCAGTAGACTTGATGGTTAATTCAGTATAGATGTCGTTGATGTTATAATTTTTATTTTGGATTTTTCTGGTATTTTGTGAGAAATTTTTTGACTTGTAAAAGAAAAAAGAAAGTAGAAGTAGTAGATGTAGTAGTAGTAGTAGTAGAAGTAGTAGTAGTGGAGAAGTAGAAGTTTTTTTTGCAAGTAGTAGAGATAGAGAAAGTGTCAAGTTGAAGAAGAGTTTTGAAGAAAAAGGGGATTTTTTCTCTATTTTTAGGATTTGTAAAATTTTAAGGGGACTTTTCTGTAGTGGTTGTAGTTGAAAATTTGATATATATATTTGGGTGGGTAAATTTTAAGTTTTTTTCTAAAAATTTTGGGGGAGTAAATTTATAGTTATGTATAGATTATATATGGTGGGTATTGGGAAATATATATATATTTATATGTTGTATATTTTTTTTCTTGGACATAATTTCTCTTTTTTCTGTTTTGTAGGGAAAAAATTTTGTCTAGAAATTTTCCCCAAATTTTGATTTTTTTGCGTTAGAAATTTTTTTGTTTTTGAATTGGCTCTTGTTTTTATGAAGAGCTTCATATGATTTTTTTGTTTTGTATTTGAAAAGCGATTTTGGTAGTTAGGAGTTTGAGTGAGAATCAAGGGACGAAGACCTGAGGAGCAGAGGCAAGCACAGCCACGGTGGCGATGATGGTGAACAGAGTGAAAACAATGAGACAGAGCCTATCGACGACCATAGCGGCAAACTTCCACTCGTTCGTGATGTCTGCGGCCTCGTCGTCCTTCCGGATCTTGTCCGTGATCATTCGAAGCTCCTTCAGGATGAGCGAAAGTTCCCGATGAGCACCAAGACAAGGGTGATGGCTCACCGTGGCTGCTATAGGATCCTCGTGTGAGCCACCAATTCGCCACCCAGGTGTCGAGTGCGGTGTACGTAGGGTTGCGGGTCTGAAGTCATCGTCCATATCTACACACAAATATGTAGTAGACACGCGAGAGAAAAGACAGAAGAAGAGAAAATGAAACAAAGAAAAAAACAAAATAGAAAACAAAGGAAAGTTGTAATCACGTTTCATTTCAAAAATTATCATTTATGGTAAAATGGTTTAACGCCGCTAAACATGTTTAAATATCAGGATGAAAAATATGGATCGGGCTATAAAGCAAGCTGGAAGCTTAAAGATCATCAATAGCATGGCAATACTTGGAAAAATGATTTTTTTTTCTTTGCAAGATGGACAAATCCATGAATGGGAACACGCAGGAGAAAGCATGCTTTCACTTTACAATTTTCACTTTCTGTTGTGTAGTAGAGCTCCGCTCAATTCTACAGCTAGACTGAGAAACAGTTTTTGCTCTCTCTTTCTCATGTTTTTGCTCTAAATCTGGATAATACTGCTTTTGCTTTCTCCCACGTTTTCTCCCACTTTCTCTTGTTTCATATGATACGGATGGTATGGAGTGTGTACAAGTTTTACCAGGGCTAGTTTTTACAAGAAGGAGAATCGAAATTGGATTTAGTGCAGATTTATTGGACAGTCTGTATGGAGATGAACAGCAATAAAGATACAGCAGAGCAAAGGAGTACACACTACATGCATTGCATGCAAGCCAGAAAAAGAGAAAAAGAAAGTTTTCCCGTTAGTTGTTCGTCCCTTCTACTTTCACTCTCTCTTTTTTCTGGCACATGTCCCATTTTTATCTTGGGATAATCTTTTTAAATAAAGTATTTATGAGAGAGAAAAAACAGAGGCATTGAATTGAGCACATATAATATACAGAAAGAGAGAAAGGAAAAATAAGTAGAAGGGATGGGACAGTTTTTCTTCTTTTTTGAATGCATGTCTGTGTGTGTGGGCACAAAAGCTGGATGGAAAAATATGTAGTATGGACGTTTCTAGCTAAATGGAAAGGATTTCTAAGAAGAGAGAAAAGTATTTAAGTAGGTGGGATGAGTTTGACTTACCAAGGACGTTGGCTAGCAGACTTTTGGAAGATCGCTCTTTTAATTCGATCTCTCGAATCTGATCCCGCATTTTGGCAGTTGCTGCCATCGTCTTTAGCGTGATTTTATCACCGGGGCGACTCATTCTGAGAAACCATGGAAGCCATTGTAAAAATACCACTCGGATCTGAAATTCATTAACCAGGGAAATATTTTAGAGTTTTGATATAACAAGCTATATACGTGAAAACGAAATATTACGTTTTTAATATAAAACGTACCCAGTTGGACATCTCATGAGTGTCGGCCGAGCGATGATGATAATTCAAGATTAAAATCGTTGAGACCACGGAGGAGGCTACCATGAACATGATACAATTGAAGTATGTACCTAAATGTTCAAAACGTCGAGGGAAAAGATGAAAAAGAGAAAAAAGAGCGAATGAGCACACACAATTTAGCACTTGGAAACTATGAATTAGTCCCTTTACAACACTACACTCTGAAATAATGGTCAGAGATACGACGGTAATTAGTATTTGTAAATTACACCAACAACAATAGAACATTTTGTAACAAACATACACACAAAACACGTATATATATAAATTCATACAGATAAAAACACACCCATTATTATTACACTTATCATGGTTTACGACGAAGATATAAAAACAGAAAACGTATAGACACGCACACACACACGTTTACGCACAACAATAACAACTTTAACTTTAGTATCCATTTAAAAACAGATTCCATTCACTCCAAAGCACTCATTCATTCAAAATGGGTATAAAAACGGGAGTAAGTTTTTAGTAGGTTTTAACAGATTTTTAAAAACTTTAAATATGTTTAAAACTTGAAAAATTTCTCTATGGGTTAGCAAAGGGAGAAGCTGACATTCCATTCGAACCACATGCATAATGTACACAGTTGCTCGCACTATTAATTGTAAACTGAAATACAGAGTTTTAAGGTTTTTAACAGAAAATTATACAATTTTTTAATTCTTGGCATGCAAGTCACACTCATTCTTAAGAAAACAGAAATATATTTCAGCAGGCCATGCAATTTGTATCATTCCAAACACCTGATCATCCTAACTCATATTTCACATTCCACCTTATTTCTTTTAAAATGATCTCAGTCAAAAAATTATTGATTTCAGTTGTTTAATCTGACGTTTTTGTGAGCATGCAAGCAAGCTAAAACAAAGCAGACAAACTTTATTTGCACATTCGCATTAGTTTCATTTAGAAATGCATATTAAATCTCTATTCTTGTGAGTAGAACTCCATGCAGAACAGCAGAGTTTAGTATTTATTGCATGCATAAAAATGACAACATAACTTGCTAGAAGACAATCTCTTGACAGACAACAAGTTATTTAAAACATAGATTGTTTCAGTTTTTTAGGCGGCACGTGACTGAACCTCATGACATCATGGCAAGTCAATAGCAGTAAAATTTGTAATCATTGTAAAACCTAGAATGTCTTGTTTAACTTGCTTATTTAGCTTCTCCAAAATTTACTTCATGCAATGCATATATATTATTAGATGCCAGTTATTTTTATAATGTTATATAAAACCTGTTTAAAGTATAACTTTGTTTTGGATTAGTAATGAAAAGTTCCTACATTCTGTTCAAAAATTACTAACTGATACATAAACTAGCCTTCTATTGGGAAACAACTAGTTAAAATTTCGAAAATAAATACTGTTAAAAGTTGGATTAGTAGAAGAGCAAGAGAAAAAACATGACTTTCACAAAAAGTTCATATACGGCGTCAAAAATGTTGCTTTGTAAAAGTTGTGATTTTTTTCACAAAAATGTTATACAAAACCAGTGAAGTAAGCCAATCCCGATTTATTTTTGTCCAGATGACGTCCCTCCAGAAAGGAAACATTGTTCCACACAATGTTATCAATCATCTTGACACTTGATGATGTAATAACGTATGGTAAGGGTAGAGAGAGCAGGGAAAACATGAAAATAGTTCATTAGAATTAGTCAATCTGTAAAAAAATTACTCAGCGGAGAACTGAAAAACGGTTTGGTTGATTTTCACACATTAAAAAAATGATAAAAAGGTGAAAAGATATCTAATCTCACACAACTTGTTTGCATAAATTGACTCTGTAGTTCAAACCACACTGTTAAAAATTATTCCTAACATGTTTTTATCAAGCAACTCATTTACAAAAAATCAAGACGACGCAAAAAAGCCGGAAAACTTTTATACGTGGGAACATATTGGAAGGATTAAAACAACTTGACCAAAAAATTCGTTATCATGAGAAAGTTATAAACAACAAGAAAGTGAAACGAGAGAGGAAGACAAGTTTACAGTAATAGAATTAGAAGCGGAACTGGTACGAAGGTATAAATGCTACACTTTTTTAAGGTTTGAGAAACTTGTAAAAATGATTTTGAAAATACAAATAGTGTTTTTTTAGTAGTCGTACTTACCGCAAATTACCCGGTGTCAGTACACGTACATATACATATTTATAGTTATCAAAATTTCAGTACTTACACAATACAATTTTTTTCCTTCTAAAAGAAAATTATTCAACACACGATTCATATATAAAGTTATGTATATATAAATATATAAATTACCAGCAATATCCATATATAGATATATAGTATAGTATATATTTACTTTGATATTTAAATTATGGCTAATGCGTTTTTTGTACTTGAGAATGTATCTGCAATAAAATAAAGGACAGGATGGTTTTATTGTAAATGCCAGTGTGGGCATTAAAAATGTATAAAAAATGTCATCCTAAACCTTTGCAAAATTTTTACTGACAGTCAGTGTGTGCACACTGGTGATAAAATGAGAGCCCAAATCAACATTAGTCGGGCACTGAAAATTCGCCTAAAGCTTAATAATGCACTTTAAGGCTGCGTGTGTGCATCGCTGGTTTGAGGGTATAAAGTAGGATTATCAAAACTGTGATGTGTTGTTTGATATTTTCCTATAAGCAGAAACTTGGAAGTGTGGACAAAAACAGTCCGTCAATTATTCTTTATCTCTTTCAGCAAAATAGAAAATCATGGTGTGCAAACTCTTCAAGCAAAATCTGGTGAAAGTATATGCAAGTTTAGCGGTACTATTGTACTATTGTTTAGTGTGTGCATATATATTTGTGTGACTATACCAGTTAATCAACTAATGAGTCAATCATAAAACTGTAGCAATTGAAGAACAATTGTAGTTTTTCAATGAATGCAAACACGCTGACAAACTACTAGTTTATGTATACACTTTTACGATTGTACTCATTTTAAGTAGAATTTGAATGTACTCTATTGATTTTATTTACTTGTGCAAAGCAAGACTGTTTATTTATGATCAGGGTAAATTTTAGTGGTTTTTGGGAAACAAAAAGCTTTGCGTCTACCATAAAGTTGAGTTCTTTTTGTGTTCAAAAATTTGCAGTTTCATAAAATTCAAAATGACAACATCGTTGCAGTAATAGAACTTTTCAGTTAAACGTTTCTATAGAAATTTGTTAGAGCATTTATTTTTTACAAGGGCGTATCTTGTCAATGTAATACGTTTTCATTTTGCTGCTAATAGAGTAATCGTACTGGAATTATTTGAAAATAAAAACAAAGTTAGTACCTAAAACTGGCAACGCATCCGAAACTTGTGGTAATGTTTCAGCAACCAAATTGTGAAATACTGTAAGAGACAGTAGTATGGTCACTCCTGTTTCGTTGCAAGATTGTGATGTTGTATTGTTTAATATTTGTGTCCAGTGGAAGAAGAGTCATTTTGCCCAGTGTGCACACGCAGTTCATATTTTGAGTAAGAGATACATAAAGAGATACCACATTAGTTTACTATTGTTTTGCGCAATTGATCGCAGTGATAATTTAACAAAAGGGACAACGAAAAAGGGGGAAGTTTTTTTTATATTGCGTATAATGTTTTTTTTCAAGTACAGTTTGAGTACCTAGAATGTTCCAGATTATACTTTTTGTTGAATTATTTCAACTTGATGTGTATTTATAAAACGGTCAACTTGTTTCATATTGCAAGAAAGTTGGTTATACAATTTTCATACACTGATATACTTAAAATAGTCGCAAAACCCAAAAGTTCAAAATGCCAAATACGTGACATTTTTTTGCAAAGGAGACTTGATTTTGTGAAAATAAGCCCAAGTTTCTGCGACAAAGGCTTTTTGTCTGAAAACTGTTGTTATGGCCCAAAATTTTACAAAATGAAGGAAAATGAATGAAAACAATGTTGTGTGAAAAAAGATTGTTTTTAGGTGAGTTAGGATAAGATTATGGGAAAGTGTGGTATTCAGGTGGTTTGTTTACAGATTTGGTTTTATCACAATTTACCTTTGATGTATGTTTTACCAAAAATGCAATATATTGCATGTGACAAGAGTCAAGCTTTATTGTACTTACGGTATTGTAGTTTACTTAGCTATGTCCCGCTAAAGAGTATAGATATGATATATTGGTTAGTTGTATTGATGATATTGGCTCTTCAAGTAGACAGTAACACAGTTAATAACATTATGAAAATCAACTATGACGGCGCAACCCCAAAAACCTACATTGTATCACACCTATACAAATTCCTACATTTGTGAAAAATTGCTGAGTAACCTTTTATCGTAGCGCCTAATGGTATGTAGTTGAAAAAACGGTTGCAAAAAATTGTTGAAAAATCCGTACTCATTGTATTGAAAATTTTTGCATGTTCAGATTTGCAAATAAAGTTATTTTGCATAGAAAAAGATTTTACCTACATTTTCCTAACTAAAGCGTTATGGCATTATGAGTTTTAGCAGCAATATTAGAACCTGATTTCTATATTCAGTTCTTTTAAGAAATGTCATTTTCATCGAAATTCTTGCAGTAAACGTCATCCAACCTTTGCATGCAAACACAAAACCGCGGCACAATACAGAAGCTTATTTGCACAGTACAAGTTAATTACGATTACAAATATTTGCACACTATGAAACAAATTGCAGACATTTTGAAATTTAGTAAGCTGTATTGACAGTAGCACAAAAAGCAGTCCTGAAATTCACATTCTGTTGGAAAACGTATTTGTTGTGAAAATCAAGTCTACTTTGGCTGTGCGCATGGAATAAACTTTCACTTTTACCTATTTGCTCTTACCTCCCCTAATAAATTGTATGAGGTAAAAGGGAAAGTTTAACAAAATATCTCCAATATAAATTCTTACATTTTGACACATTGTTTAAATTGTAATAACCAAAATGTCTGCAATGTTTGCGATAATTTAGACACGCAAGCAGAATACATAGGTACTTAAAACAAATATACATATAACTACACAAACAACATAGAAACTAAAATATGAACTAAAACGGCGACATAAAATTCCCACAATAGGTTGGATGACAAACATGCACACACACATTTTCAGTTTTTTTCAACATGCAGCCAAACTTTTTGTTTGATACATGCAGTCATGCAAAGTCTTCATGCAAGAAACACTCATTTTTGTTTCCTAACCTTCAATTTCAAATTATTGTCAAGAGACCAGTCACAAAAACACAGAAAATATATATTGTACACATAAATGTTTTACCACACTACTGGTGTCTGATACTCACATTTTGTTTTACACCAAAAAATGAAAGCATAAAAACAAAACTTGTTTTCAATTTACAAAGCAGCAACAAAAATGTTTAAAATTGTAGCAAAGAGTGACAACTACCCTGATAAAAGCTCGTAAGTGACAATTTTGAATGTTTTTTTGAAATCTTGATCAGGTCTTTGTTTATATATGTATTCTGAAAAATTTGAACTAGTTTTGACTTTGAATTTGAGCAAGAATTTAGGCAACTTTTTCATTCTAGTAGAACCTGATACTGTCTAAACAAATTGTTTACACTCTTTTGTAGCTTTTTTCTATACACATATATTACACTAAATATTATGTACACATAGAACACATTAACGTGAATGTAAAACATATATACAAATAGGTTTTTGTCATTTCGTAGTGTCATAGTAACTACTGTGTTTTATACTTTGCCTTATTATATTTATATATAAAGTGTTATATCATAGTGGAAACTTTGGTCTCAATAAAGTATTCATGTATGGATTACCTAGCAAAGGCACTGCATCTGAAGTTGCTGGCATTGTTTCCGCGACCATGTTTAAGAACACTGTTAAACTAAGTAATATTGTCACACCTGGAAAAAAGATGGGTTAGAAAAGAGAAAACAAATTTGTGAGCCTGTTCAATCCTTTTTATAAAAACACGCATTGTATATCAATATCACTGAAAAGCACATCTTCTTCTGAAAACATTCATGAGTGAAAGTTGCCTTTCACTAAAAAGTGATATATATTGGGCTCAAAAAATATTTCCATGTAAAAATGCACATCATAATGTGTTTAGTAATTACACACACCATTTTCGCTTAGTTTTGCTTATTATATAGATAAAAGTGCCGTCAATCAGTCAAACCTGTCCATGACGTCAGTGTACTTATATATTTACCTATTTCTTTTTATTGTGATGCCGTATCCTAAACTTTGCGCAATGTGGTGCTAAAGAGGTAATTCATAAGGATATAATTTTTCAACAAGAAGGACAACAAGAATGGATAAAGTGTCAGTTTCCTTAAATCTAGTTGGAATATTGCCGAAAATTCAGCATTCTGAGGGTTTATAGTGCTTTATTATAATATTAACAGGGAAAAGGTTTCCACAAAAAATGTTTAAGGTACGTTTTCATTCGCAAAATAGGTACACTACAACGTTTATGTTTTATGTTGCATTGTAAAGCAAAATGTATAGTTTGTCGAAATCATCTGTAGAATTTTTAAAAACTGCTGCACAATTCCAGCTCAAATTGGTCCATCACGTAGAGTTTTAGTCCATTGTTTTATAAATGGTGAACCAAGAGCTGGAAGTAGTTCTAAATGAGAAAATAGTATTGCTTTGGAAAGGTGATATAAAAATTTGTGTACATTTTTTATTTACAAATGGTTGACTAAGTTGACCGTTTTATATTTGTTTTTAATAAGATAGTACTGCAGCATAAGTGATTTTGTTACCTTGATTGCCACAACAGCACTTTAACTTTCTCCATTAACTTTTTTTACCATGAAGAACGTCTGTATAGAATTCTTCATTAGAAAGAAATTATTTTTTAATCTGTTTATAGTATATGGATTTATGAGTTTAGTTAAGGAGGGAGTTTTTATTAAACTAAAATAAACGTTGTTAGCTAATTGGGAGAAAATCAAGTCGTATAGAGTAATTTGTTTGGTGCTAATTTGTTTATTAGAACAACCAACAAACGAAATAAAATGTTGTTTGGGTTAGTAGACGGTTTTAGTCGTTTTAAAAAGTACCTAGGGTGAGCTTTTCCCCACACTCATGAGGAAGCGTGAAACCTAGTAGTGTCATTGAGGACACCATAATCCCTGGCACAATCAAGTTGACCAGGTAAAACAAGGTGCGCCGCTGAATGATTATTGTGTAGGTGACGTCAACGTATGGCTCTGGGCAACACGTGTAATATTTCACCGTCCGCTTTCCAGGAACCTCTGCACAACATTAGTGAATCAGATTGTGTGAGTAGTTTTAAGTGAAAAGTTTTAAATGCCTGTTTTGTTGTGAGACGGGTGCTGACCTAGTGACTACTCGAGTTGATTAGCAAATTGCTTTATACCTAGAAATTATGCTTACCTTTATCTAAATTTTTAATCAATTAATTATTATCCCAAAACTTATATTTCAAATAATTATTTTGACCTGGGATGATTTTAGTTCTTTTAGAGTTTTAGAATTCCCATAAATTTCTGCAAATGCAATAATGCCTCCCCTACGCGTTGTCCTGTGGAAAGTCGGCTCAATATTGAGCATTTTAATCCGCAAAAATTGGGCAGGTGCTCAATAATGTTGTCATATATGTCAAACTTGAATGTTCATCTTTCAATATATGTTAGAAAAATTGTGACAAAAAATACAATTTTCTGAACTTTGTATGTAAAGCTGTTTAAGCGAAAATGGTGCGCGTGAAACTTTTAAAGTATTTCTGGTATTTAAAAAGTGTTATTTCAAAAATCAAAAATTAGTTTTTTGAAAACGAAAAACAAAAATAAATTTGTTGAAAACAATTTCAACTTCAAAAACATCAAAAGTTAGCACTTAAAATTTTCAGTGGTAATCCGTTGAAAAAAAATCAAACTTGGTTGATGTCATACCTAAAGATAATTTTTCTCCTGAATCGGGAGGCAGTGTAAACCCAAGCACGGCCATTGAGGCGATTAAGACGCAAGGAACGATTAAATTGAAGAAATAGTATAGCGTACGCCTTTGTATGTGAATCACAAATGTTATATCTACATAGGGTTCTGGACAGCACGCGTAATAGTTTGCAGTTCGTTTCCCAGGAACGCCTACGCATTGTGTATACGCATTATATAGCATCATCATCATCATGTTGGCCACCATTTGAAAAAATAGGAAAAAATTAAGAAGAATATTTTAATTACCATTTATAACCGTATTTACGACTTATGCTAAACCTACTACTGCATTCTTTTGATTCAATTCTAGCAATTTCTCACTTGGTGATTAATTATATTTCTTAAAAAATTGTTAATAATTTTTTGCAAGGCCTTCCCACAACTACCTGCCCTATGCTCTATCATCAGCTTACATATTTTACATAAATTTGTTATAAAAGTAGACACATCGTTTCCAAAACGGAAAATGCCGTTCCCCTTTTCCCGACTCCGAATCCAGTCAAGTTCCGCAATCCCGCAGATAAATTTAACGTGGAGCATGTGTCAGAAAATAAAGGACACTCACACAAACGCTTTTCATCGCTAAAAGTACCCAACTCACAAAAAAACCTATATTATATGCATCTTCTTGGTTACTCTTCAAAAGAGGAACAATAACTTTCCCTTTTTAGTTGTTGCAAAAAATAAGTCAGTGAAAATACTATGTAGTAAGTATGTACTATTGTAATAGAAACCCAAACTAAAGGAGAAAAACACTAGCGGCATTTTCCCTGTAAATAGTTTCCTCTTTTTGTTAAAGAAAAATTTTCTTCTCTTGGTATATATTACCCGCGGTTGTGTATGATAGGAACAAAAGCAAAGAAAAAAGTGAAAGTTGGTACTTTCACCATGATTTTGTGTGTCTGGTACTGTGCCGTCGTACTTTTAAAAACTATGTGCTCTCTGTGCTGCCTGCCTTACTTTGTGGTATGATATGCGCTATATGTCTAGTGTGTAGTTTTATTCCGTTTTTGTGACAGCTGCAAGGGAGCAGAGGCATACTAGTTGTTTCTCCCGGAGAAGAAACTGAATAGAAGAGAAAAGGCACAGACTGCTGCTGCTGAAGTGGTGTGTTAAGGGCGACGTAAGGATCCCCCACAAAAACCAAACCACACTCAGTTACTACTACTACTCTACTCTCTGCCTGCTATCATCATGACTTAGGGTCCTGCTTTTACTACCGCTTTTTAGCATTGGAGAAAGTCTTAGTGAAAGTGTGAGTGACTTAACTCCCCTCGCACAGTGAACTTGTTCCCTTGAAGAGGTCTTCTTTGCTATGGATACCCTGCACGTTGTGTTTTCTAAAAAGGCCTTCTATCCATTATGTACTTTCCCCGCTTTTAGAACTAACACCACCAGCAGCAAAAACTTTCTCTTTTAAAGAGAGAGAGAGAAAGTCCCAGTCAAGTAGGCTAGTTTTTTTGGGTACTGGATGCTGAAGCAGCAGAACTAAAAGAAGGGGAAACCTGGAGGAAAAATCGATCACACATAAAAACGTCTAGTTTGTGATCCTTGTTATGCTGGGTGGGTACGTAGTTTTTTGGTCAAGAGATGTTAGAACTGGTCACCAAGTGAGATTCGGAGAAAATGCGTTTGGTTTAATCAATTAAAAATAGGACATAATGATCCCTAAGCCTTACACGATGAATTTGAAGGATGTCAAATGTTTATGATGATATTTTAAAGTATTTAAAATTCTAGGGTAAATTATTTATTCTACGTGAAAGCAAAGAATATTTAATCCGTCTCATACCTTTGAGTTCCCACTCTCCATTCTTTATGAAACTGCTTATGTCTCCTCCTTCCTCGGATTGCAGTTGGAGATCCAGCTATATCAAAATGAAATTTAAAGTTATATTTTGGCTTCAAACACTTTGCACAAAATATTTGCTTTTGTACTCTTATAGTTTAGTTGGCAAACAATAAATTATCGGCAAAGGGTTATGTAGAATGCCTGTGTTTGTAAATATTTATTTTGCCGACCCCACGCAGATTTGATGACATGCAGACTCTACCTGAAATCCGTCGTACGTCCATGAGCCAAACTTCATCTCGCATTTTTGCTCATCAAAAGGGAACCAGGTAATGTCAATTTTACAAGTGCTCTTGAAAATCCCCGGTGGAATGTAAGAGCAGCTTCCGTTGTTTTTCACGACTACGTTTGTAGCATAAGTTCCGTCGAACCCTTCATCGGCACTGTGTGAAGAAGAAAATTAGACGTGTTTACACTTTTCTGCTGATGATTTGCCGAGTACTAGAGAAACATTGTCAATTCTCAAATAATTTAGAAATCCTTGCATGAGTGCATACCTATTGTACATTAAAACATCAGGCTTCCAAATTCGATGTGGTGGGATGCGGAGATCGGTTACGTTACCGAACTCAGTGGCATTCCATCTGAGGTTAACGTCGTTCCATTCCTGAGTTGTGCAAGTTTTAGGAATTTGTTTGTGAATGGATTTGTGTGGAAGGCAAACACAAGTTTGTAAAAAGGAGAAATACATTATATTAATATTTTGTTCAGAGTTATATTTTCAACAGCATAAATTTCTTTAGCTATTGGATTTTCTGACAGAGAGAGAGATAAATAAAGAACTAAAGGAAAAACAATATGGTAAAAGTAACCTGTTCAGTTTGAGTTTTTGCTAATCCCCGAAAGTTCTATTGCTTAGGAGAACAAAGCTTAAATATAGCAGTACAATATATAGTGGACAAGACATTAAGCAATTATTCCGGGGAGAAGCAAAAACACTATTTATTTGTTGAAACAACTAAATAATCAGAGTCAGTGGTGAAATCCAGGAAAGGTTTTAAAGGGAAACGTACACAAATTTCACTACTTTTCTTTTTGTTTGCAAATAGTTAAAATTGAAAAGCTGTTTTGAAATTTTAAAAGTGTTTGATTTTTATTTGAATTTTTGCAAAGGTCAAAGTAGTGAAATTGAAGGGAACACAGAAACAAAGTGTTACAATAAACAAAACAGACACAAAAACTGATAGAAGCCAGATTAAACAATATTGAAATAACGCTACGATATTTAAACAAGCCAACTTTGTAGCTGAAAGCCAAGAAGAAAGTAGCTGAATGCAAATAACAACTTTTTCTCACATCCTACCAGTGGCGCAATCTACACACAGCGGACTACACTACAACAAGAAAAAAGTGAAAGCAGTATTTTCACCCAATTGCTTATGCCTGTTTGATGTAGAGGGCGCTTTTGCATTAAGTTTGATACATTCCATTGATTTTTCTTCAGAGATCTTTTACCCCTTTTTTGGCTGTAGAAAGCATAACTGCTAAATCTGTTATGGGATGGCGCCTAAACTCTATTTGACAGTGAAATGGAAAGTAAAGCCAAGCCCTATTTTCACTGATTTTCACTTTAACATTTTATTGCTGAGCTGGGAGAAACGTGAAAATAAAAGAGGAAAGAAAACCAGAGAAAAAGAGTTTAGTGTCCAACAAAATTTTTTTAGCGAGCACTTTTATGGATCAAGACAGATAGAGAAAAAAGTAGCAAAAGAAACAAGTTGTGACAAGCGTTTATAGTTAGGGCGACCATGTGCTCCCTTGTTGCAAATACGAAAAAAAAATTGTCGTGGAACTTGAGCAATACAAAAAGGTAACCTACGCGCTGTCACAATGGTCCCATAAATGATGTGCCTTTCAAGTAATTACTTAAGTTTTTTCCGAATTAGAAGCCCCTTCAAAACGTTAAGCAAGGAAAAAAGTTTGCCCAGCTTATTTCCGGGAATTTCAAAATCAAATAAAGTGAATACGTTTCTTCCAGCCAGTTTTCTACGTGCCATTTCTGTTTTCCCTCAGCAGCTCATTTCGATACTGACTTACAAAATAAGATCAACTTGGTGGGATGTATATAATGATGATGATGATGAGAGTATAGCGCTAAAAAGGCAGGAATTGATGAAATGCTCAGTGGACCGTAAAAGGTCTTGACTTTGCTCATTCCTTCTCCAAAATCAGTTTCAGTTATAATCAACAAGAGACTGGAGAAAGTATCATCTCTCACTAGTTTCTTTTTTTGTGCTACAGTCAGCAGCATTCAGCCATATAAAATGATCTTGTATATATATGTTTGAGTGTACCCAAGAAAAAGTCGTCAGTTTGATGATGATCATCATCATTATCATCATCCTTTTCGTGTTCCACATGGCTGAGCAACACTGGCTGCATATCTCTAAGCGTTTAAATAGAAAGGATGCAGCAGTGTGCTCTTATGAGAAAAGAAAGTGTGGATGAGCATGATACTGATGATGAGTAAACTAAAGCAACAGAACTCATCTTTGGAGCTGTCCCGCACCAAAATTCGATTTAGCTTTAGTCAAAGTAATTACAACAAGAAGCCTGATGAGAGGCAACTGTTCAAATCTAGTTGAGATATTGTGCTCAGATAAATAATGTAATACTTTTTGAGAGACTTTTTGTGCTTAATTTTTATACATTTGTTTCATAAATGTTTCATAAGTTTAAGTATCTGGTGAAAATATTGCTTTCACAAGGCCCTGATAATTGCATTAAGCGGGAAGAATAAATTGTTTGAACAGAATTATACCTACGCAGTTATGAATTGCCAAATAAGGTAAAAGCTGAACTTAGTGTGTGGTTAGTGATTCAATAAAGCGGGTTGGTTTACCTAAAGCGATATAGCGCTTATTAAATCAAATCTCAAATATACTGCATGCACACTAACAAAGCCTTAATAAACATGCTTTGTTTTCGTAAAATATACCCATATAATGTATATACCCATAATAGTTGACTTCATTCACTTCATATTCATACAAATTATAACGTTCTATAAGTACTAAATTCTCCAACATTGTCTTTTTCATGCTTGACCTTATACAGTTGACACAAGTTTCATACAAAATATTCACTAGCGCACACAATTTTACATTTTTTCCAAATTTAAACTCACGTCATGCAAGAAAGTCCGTGGAATACGTACGTCATGCAGTTACACAAAGGAATTTTTAAACGGCCAACCACGTTTTGGTCTGTTTTTGCACCGCCTACACGTCATGCACCAAATGTTTATTTTTCGGAAATAGATTTCAGTTTTTATGATTCTCTATGTCAGTTAATAATATTAGTTGATATATGCTGGATATTACAAATTTCCATGGGATTGTTACCGTTTATCGTATTTCTGACAAATTTACTTGAGGGTCGAAGATAATCTACATTGAAAATAGAGATTCTTTTAAATATCTTGTTACATTTTTGTCGTATAGCGTGTTAGTATAAATATATGTCTGATGGTTATTTATTCTGTATAGTTTACCATTTTTAAAGGATGCTCACTGCTTAGTTGATTACACACACAGAGAGATATATAAATATATAGAAAATAGAAAAAACAGACAAGATAACACTGGGTGCTTTTGAAAATTACGTTGCAGTAAAAAATTAGAGAGAAAAATACAAACTCAATAAAAAATTAATTGTCATGTTAAAACATGTCTAGTATGTTTTAGTACACACGACTCAAGTTTTTATGACAGGATTTATTTATTGAGATATGATATTTACGGCAAAAATAAACTAGATGCCAAAAACAGCGTAAAATAGTAGTAGTAGTAGAATAAGTAGTTTCGTAGTTGAAATTCTGGTTAATTGTACTTATTGAGAGAGAGATCTACTTGAAAAATACGTTATTTTGGTCTACAGCAAAATTCAGTGAAAAAAGTTGACGGCAACAAAAAAAAGTTCTGTGGAGGTACAAAAATATGTATGTCGTAGCGGAGCGACATTTATGAGAAGGCAAACGGGACTAAAAAGTCCGTAAGCTTTCCGAAAAAAAGTTTACAGAGGAAAAAATTAAGGAAAGGTTTCAGGGAAAGGAGGACTTATTGGATTGAAAAAATTACCAATAACTGATGAAACCAGAAAGAATACCTGACGGTTGTAATTTGTACTTAGTTAGGTTTTAAATGGAAAATGTTCTTCAAAAAACGCTGAAGGTTTCTAAATCAACCGTCAAGTATCTTATTGTGTAGATTACAAAAATACACAAACCAAAAAAGTTATATTTTCTTTTTTATGAAAAACGGTTTCTATGGGGAAAATCCGGATTACAAGGTTAAAATTTACTTGACCAAAAAAGTTTTAGACAATTTTTAAAAAATGAGTTTGTCAATAAAATGTATATAAATACCAATATATGATTGTATATATCAAACTTGTTGCAAAACATTAGTACTGGTGTGTTGTATTAATTTTTTGTAGATAAAGTTTGGGCTTGGTTTTGTTGCATTTTGAGTAAAAAATACTCACCATTTTTAACCAAATGGTCGTGATTAAGAGTTGATTCTTCTCGTCCTATTATTGTTCAGTGTCAGGTCACAAACGCACACACAATTACAGAGAGAGTGTAAATGGTGATGACAAGGTTTAGAGAGAGAGACAAAGAAGAAGAAGGGGAGAAGAAAGTCACATGCAAAAAGAGTTGGAGAAAAAACACACAAGAAACAAAGAGCATTAAAACTTTTGAGTACGCCACATTGTTTCAAAACTATGAAAAAATATCTAGCTTCACATTTACTTGTTTACACGTACACAAACTTTAGATGTTTTACAAAATATTATTATGTTTTGTACTAAGTTGCTGAGAATATTTTAGATAACTTGGCATATAAATCTTACTCTAAATATATAGAAGGATGACAAATTTACGCAAAAATCGTCTGGTAAATTTTCTCAAAATAAAATATGGACACAATTGACTCCAAATTATAACATGTATATAACCAGTAGACAATGTTTTGGAAATATTCTAAGAATACAAATACATACACACTTAAACACGCAGCAATATATAGAGTAAATTAGAAAGCGATGGCTTTTTATTTGTGTAAAAATTTTCCGACGATCACCTTTAGCTCACACACTAGCCAAAAATCTGGGACAATGTTGGAATCTGTGTTTTCCTGCAAAAAACAAACACCTAGGGAAGGGCAGATATATAATAATTTTGAGAAAAAAGTATTTAGAATAAATCTATAATAACAAATATGATTATACAGTATGCCAATTACAATGATTGACCTTCGAATGAAACAAGTTTTTTACTGTTTACTGAGAGAATCGCACAAAAATGAAGCAAATGTAACTATGTATAGTTACTGTATTACCAAAAGCAGTAGAAGTGAAAAGTACAAGGTATGCAATATATATAGTCGTGGTAATAATTATTTACAAGTTTTAACAGGGAAAGTAGCAAATATAGAGAGAAACTCAGTTTTCCAAATAGTTAGGTGGTGAATGAGGTCAAACTGAAGGAAACCGGATTTTAGAAGCTTGCGAATTCAGAAATTTACAAACTTTGTAGGTTTCATTCAATCCGCCGGAAGGTAAAATATGTATAAACTACAAGTGGTTTTCAAATAGTTGAAATAATTTTTATAATATATAGTATTAAACTTGTAAATTCTTTTAGATGGAAAAGGAAGGGAAGATTTGTGAGTAAAGGTATTCTGTTGTGTATGTTCAGCATTGCAACTATCATATAGTCAAAAATAGATTTTGCCGTTTCAAAAATAGACTCTACTACACAAAAAACTCGGTACAGGTTGAAACTTTCAACTTTGTCAATATATTCACGTAATGACCAATTATTAACACCAACTAGTTTTTACAAGTATATTAAGTGTTATGCCAAAATATATCAAAGAGCAAGGTAAGAAATAGAAAAAACTAGAAAAATAAATAAAACAAGTAACAGAAACTGCTTTTGCATTCCAACTTAATCCTAGTTGCCAAATAACCCAAAACAAACACAATGAAAAGGGTAAGGTTGTCGGCCGCACACAAACAAACGAAGACTAAGAAATAACGCTAGAGTTTAAAATCCTTCTTAGCATACAACTTGTTGTCTGGTCTCAGTCATTTGATTTTTTGCGTAAAGCCATAATTGGAAATGTGAAATATGCAATTATTTAGGCTTTACAATTTCCTGAAGTGTTTGAAGCAAAAGTTTTCATGAAGAACAAAATGTGACACATTTTAGAGAGTTTGTGTAGCGTTAGTGGAACTATACGTACTAGAATAAATTGATGAAAACTCTTTACTAAAAGGAGTACTTATTATGCAATTTTTTGCTGTTGCTTTTTGGTTGCAGGCAAATTGAGCAACCAGCTGGGTTTCAAAGTGTAGTAGTAGAAAGAAAGAAAAACCAAAACTATATATATATTTAGCACTCTATGCATTGTAAAGTATATTAAGAAAAATCAAAAACGGAATTAAATTCTGGATCGTTATTTGCTAATATAAATTTCAAGGGACAATGCGGGGATATAAAAAACTTATGCAGGGATGCATATAGATATATTGGCTATTTTTACGCACATTCATTATCTAAGAACAATTAGGAATAAAAAATCTAATGCTTTTTATGAGCTCATATATAGGTGTACACATGTTATCAATGCGTTTGTTGGAAAACACGTAATATATATAATCAACGAATTGGTTTGTATAGAAACAGGTATACATCCACACAAACGAGAACTATACAAGTAATTATATACAATAGAGAAGAAAAAGGCGCGCGCGACAACAAAGAAAAATGATGTATTTCCAAGGGCGGGAAATAAAAAGTCTGTACAAAAGTAATAATAAAATGTAAAAAATAATCTTTGGGTAAATTTGGTTTTTTCAGGGGTACGTTTTGCTATTTAGAATAAGAACAAATATTTAAAGGCAAACAGGTTTGTTGTTAGTTTTTACTATGTATATAAATTTTTATACAACTTCTCTGTGACGACTTGATGCAACACTAACAAAAGGATAGAGAGAGTTGCAATAAATTTTGTACAGAAAAATATATAGAGTAAAGAGTAAGACAGATTTCACCACCTTTTCAGAGAAAAGAACTCATAGAATATGCTGAGACTTTTATGTTTTTTATGTTTTAACCGAAATTATTAATTCATCAAAACAGAAATTTGTAAACCAAACGGAATAAAAAGTTCTGACGGGAAATCAAAGTAAAATTAAAACTTTTGAAATAAATTCCTCACAACTAAAAGGTTTTTAAAATGTGATTTTTTATGGGGACGCTTTTTTATATGTGTGCTCTTTTTAGTGGGTAGTTATGATCCAGTACTTACCAAATTTAGCCACGTATTCGTAATTAGAATCTGATTCTTTTCATCCTACAACACCGTGATGAGAAAGTTACAAAAAGAGACAGCACAGATTGTTATCAAGTTAAATTTTTTCTGGTAATAATTCTAAACAAATTGTAAACATGTTATGGAGAAAACAGAAAGAATAGAGATTATTGTCAAAGCGTAATGCTTTTGTTGATGACTTTTATAACAACATCATTAAAAAGTTTGGTTTAGAAAAAAATGTTACAAACAGCTTTACAAAAGCAAAAATTTATTATGGTGGATGAAATCCCAAAGTTTAATTGGATGATTGATTCGATGTACGCCATGTATGAAACTATTGAAAATATGAATTTCATGGAAGAAGTTCGTTTTATTCAATAACTGGAATATATAATAGTGGTAAACAAATTCTTTGAATATGATTGCTCAATACAGTTTAAATTGTGATAAATTGATGATGGTAACAGTGAGTCGTGCAACATTCAAGGTTAGCAAACGAGATTTCTGTTGCTTAACAAAACATTTGTTACGTATTTACCTTTAAGTTGCAATAATTGTTCTGGGAATTAATTTGAGTTGGTAAAGCGTGAACAGTTTGCAATCAGTTATCGTACCTTTTTGTATAACACCTCAATTATTATATAATGAAGAAATAAATTGTGCTGCTAAAAGATTTAAAATTTGCGTGTTGCATACTACCACAAATTATTTGTTCCAAATTGCTGTAGAAAATCTAGCAATTTTTCAGATTTAACATTTTCCCACACACCACCTACAATTAAATCTCAAATTCAGTGATACATTTTTCATACAACCTACTATGTCTCTCGCAAATGTAGCACAAAACTTTTCCCTACTCGGACAAAATCTCTTCTGCTGGTGAAAGGCTTTTCAAACTCATTACCAAGTCATCAAAGGGGATCATCACAAGTTTCCTTTTCCCGTTTCCTTTCATCCTAGAATTCTGGTTGAGCGCCCACTCTTCAGAACTTTCCACGTGTATCCCAAGTATTTCATTACTACCCTTGCTACTTTGCTACAGCATTAATACAAATTAACATACCGTTTCATTAATTCCTGGAACTACAGAAGAAGAAACTGCTTAAATCTAGCCCTAGTGCACCTGCATCATAAATTTTTTAAAAGTATCCGGGTTTACTGAGTCCGGTATAATTTTTGCCTAGGGTTTTGTAGCTCACAAAAACGGATTTCCGGATGTGCTCTTTGTTGCTAAAATACTTGACCTTTTCTTTCTGGTAATGGAATCTTGTTTTTTGCCACATTTGCTGACTCCAGAGAATACATTGACGTAATAATTTCGTTTTAAAATGTACTTTTATTTGATTCTTGTAAGAAACAAGTTCTCAAAACAAAGGTTTATGTCAAAACCAAACTTTTTATTACAGGCCTTTTCCAACGAAGTGAACAATGGTAAAAAAATCTCAAACAAAAATATATGCATGATCCCAACAAAGCATTTTTACAGAGAGAGAGTTTTTTCTTGTTTTCATTTTTTCAGAGAATGAAAGCGCAGCAAAGGAAAAATAATGATGTCTGTCTAGATCCTTTGCGTGTAAAGCCCTTCAAAAAATTCAACAGACTCTGTCATTGTTCTAGCCAGAAACTTTGGTGGGGAAAAATGTACAATGAAGATATTGCAACAAAACCCATCTTTTTGACTATGAGTGTCACTACGTATTAATATTATTAATGACATGGTTCTCTTGGCACGCAACTTTATAAAAAAAAGTAATAACACCAAAGGAATTTTTTTGCACGAGTTTGCCGTCATATATATATTTTTTTAAACTGGAAAATTTTTTGTAGAAAATTTTTGTGCGTATCAGCTTTCCAGAGAAAAGTTTAATTATCTTTCTATTTTTGTGTTAAGTAATTACAAGTCCAGTTGGTTTAAAAATGACAAGCTTATATATTTCGCTGAAAAATATCTGTCACGCTTTAGGAAAAAAAACCTTACAAATTCATCCAACATTTCATTCATTTCTTGTTCCCTCTTTTTGGCCACTTTTCAACAATCTTATCATCTCATTTTCTCTCACACTCTGTGTGTAACTGTTGTACACGTCTCCTTTTCTCTCTTTGCTTTCTCCAGAGAAAGTCCCGGCACAAAAAGGGAAAGTTGTTGGAACAAGTGTATTTTGTATAAATATCAGGGCCTTTGAACAAAAACTAGTTGGGTATGACGCACATCCTCCCCCTCCTTTTTCTGCTAGAGCAAGAGTACAGCACACACACAAACGGACTATAACTTTCTCTTACAATTTGCTCATATTTTCTAATAATATGACATGCATTCCTGTTCCTCTCTCTCTGCAAAAAGTTTATTAATAATAATACTCGCCGGCTATTATTAAAAACAAAAAGGGAGGGAAAATTACACCAGCTTTCACTTGACACATTTGAGTTCCCTTATTGATTTTCCCGCCGGCCAGATTTTCTCTGGGAAAATCAAACAAAAAAAGTATACTTTTGATAATGTCGTTTGACCGTACCTATAAATGAAAGCATTTAATGCGATACTAATTTGGACCCTGTAGTCTGCACACCTGCTGCCCTCCTCTTTGTCCTTCACCGGATCAAACCCTACAAATTGCAATGGAAACCTCCCACCTACCTTATTTTCTTTTTATGAGAAAATTACTAAAACCGATACCAAAAAGGGGAAAGGTTTCAACGCCCCTTTTATTTTCTTTGGTTGTGAAAATCAGAGAAAAATACAGACCCAGACTTGCAACCTTATTTAGCAAAAGGTTAGTGGCAACAAGCTTGCACACTTACGCTTGTTCTCAGTTGTCGCGTGGGCGTAGATTTTTTTTGAAACTCAAATGGGCACACATATTTACTCACACAAGCAGAGAGAGAAAGAGTCCCTTTTCAAAGGGACTGCTGTTACTGACACGTATATACATTCCTATTTTTTGTATTTCTTTAGACTTCCTTTTGTCCTTAGAATATCTAGTAAAAGGCTTTCTCTTTTTAGTAGAAAGTTTTTTCTTCTTGTGTTATTTGTTATGTTGCATGACGCTTTGTGCTTTCACCACTGTGTTTATGGGCAAAGTACCTTGTGTGTGTAAAGTGTATGCAACACAACGCCAGATTTTCTCTCCGGAACCATCTTGCTTGGTGGTGTTGTCTCCTTTTTTTCTTTTTTTTCTGGTTATGTATTTTTAATGGCGCTGTATACCAAATGGTAGCAGAAGGAAAGAAGAGAAAGCAAAAGAGAAAGTTTTTTCTTCAAGAAAAAAATATGTGACTAGCATTAAAAATGAGACTAATGTCGAGTGGTAATGCATGCACAATTTCCGTTCTTCTGGAAAATGTCCAGTGTGTGTATGTGGTAGTAGCACAGGAAAGACGGGGAGTAAAAAAATAAATATAAAATTAGAGGAAAAAATATTTTGCCGCAAAAAAGATTGCTCAAGGCGCTGTGCTACTACTACAACTACGCGGGATTCTTCAGTGTGTGAGCAAGAGCGACGCAAAAAGCTCGTTGTTGTATGATTTTCACGACTAAGTCGACTTTCACCCTTCACATGAGAAAAGCAGCACGTGCAAAGCTTGTTGAGAGAAGGTTTGTGTGTGTCTTCACCAGCTTTCACTCTTTTTTGGTAATAATGATGTGGCACGCATTTGTAACACGACACATGTCGTGCGCCTAGACCTGAGGAGAGTGAAAAAAAACTTTCTCCAGACAGGGAGAAAATTTCTTGCTTGAAAATTTCATCATCGTAGACCTTGGTCGTTGTTGAAATCATTAAAGAGTAAAAATGGGAAAAAATCAAAGAGAGCTGGTGGTTGATGGAGCAAATAGCATTCTCTGGAAGCAGCATCTCAGCATACTTGCACTACTCTTCTTTTCTTTCACCACACTCAATTTTTCCATTTTAAGTGATTCTTTTAAAAATTCCTAGGTGTGAAAGAAGAAAGGGTTGTGTCGTTGTTTGGTTGTGTATGCATAGTAATATAAAAAGGGAAAATTTTCGGAATTTTTAAGAGAAGGTAAAAAACTTGGATGCGTTGTGGGTTCCTCCGTCTCAGACAGTGAAAGGTAGAGTAAAAGCAGGAGCGTAACAAAGGGAGAAAGTAAAGAGTACAACGACACTGTGCAAGGCACTTAACCCTTGCTTTAACTTGCCTTTGTACTCTCTAGTCTGTTATTATACGTACTTTGTAATGTGTATACACAGACACAAACCTTTTTTCCTCTTTGGCTGTTGCTTGTGTTGCTTGCTTTCTCCTTTTTACTGAGAGTGAAAGGATAAGAGCTTAAGAATGTATCATCATTTGCCAAGGCTTTGTACTTTCTCTCTGAGTATATAGATACAAGCCCATAGACACATTGATAGAGAGAGGAAAAAATTTAAAGCGGTTTTTGTTGTGCGAGTGAAAACCCAGGTTACTCACTCTTACATACACACAGAGAGACAGTGTAGCAACCGCTCACTTCAAAATGGGGAGGGTTGTTGGGTGAAAGCATTGAAAAATTACGGTAGCACACTGGGCAAAAAATGCCAACACTGGAAAATACTGGTAAAGTACGTGATATATTTAGTTATAGTGAAAGTTTTTTCAGGGAAGAAAGCAAGCATCAGTGGTAACAGCAACCGACTAAGTCGAGAGAGAATCTACTTGGTGTATAATCTTTTTTTCTCTGTGTGTGAGAGTTAAAGCTTTTATATATAGGAGAAAAGTATAAGGTAAAAAAAGTTGTTTTTTCTTCTGTTGGATAGCTAAAGAGAAAGCTAAAGAGATGATGTATAGCTTATATAAGAAGATACTCTGCTTTTTACACTATGTTCATTTCCAAACGTATAAAAAGTTTACTCAAGTTTTTTTCTTCTCTTTTTACCCGGCTTGTACTAGTAACACCACCGCCAGCAGATCTGTAGGAAGCAAGCAGTAAAGAGAGAGAAAAAAAGAAAAGTTTTTCAAGTAGTGGTAGCAGCAGTAGTAGTAGGAGCATGTAATGGAGAGAATGGGAAAACAGACGCATTGCGACATTAGAAGAGCTTCATCCGCCAATATTACGTGATGCTCGCGCTCTCTCCCTGCTCCTTTCTCCACTTTTGTTGGCCTAGTGCCTGAGCTCCTTTTGTACACACTTTACACTCCCGCTCCCATCATCAGAAAGAGATCACGTCTGTCTATATTTTTTATAATGGTTGGTCTTCGTTGCGGGTCATTGTATCCTAAATACAATACTAGGAACATTTTGCGCTGTTCAAATATTTTTGTCAAACCACGTGTGTTGTTGTAACAATAGTTTAAAATGAGCTCAAAAAATTTTACAGAAAAAAATTTTACATTTGACGTGTAACAATTGCAATTGTTATTATTTTGAAAAAAAAATTTTTGTTATAAGAAGTAGGTACTGGAGTCTATTTTGCTAGCTTGGGGTTCCATTACCTTTTTGATCATAAGGGAATTTGGGGAGAAATGTAAGCTCACATTTCATTCCGTCAGCTTAATCCCCTTGATGCTTGTTTTCTCCTTGGGAAGCTCTGGCAAACCGCGCGCCAACCACTGGCTCATTACCACTCTTGTCTTTTGTTCATCAACATCATCCCCATTCTCTGATCACCTCTGCTTTCTCCCAAGCCCATAACAGTAATTACAGTTTTTTTACTAACCTTTCCCACTATCTAACAAAAGGCTATTAACTAAATTTTCCTCCTCTTTTTCATGCTATTAGGTTTCCAAATATTGACAAGAAGCAGAAAGAGAGAAGAGAAGAAAAAAGTTGCACTTTAGATAACAATTTTTTTCTTCTTTCTTCTTTTCCTCTAAAAAATTACCATAATTTTCCCTTCAGATAATACCATTAGCACACGGGCACACACCTTGCTTTCCCCAAATTATCTACTTTGCACAATAATAAAAGGAGAAGCAACAGCTATCTGTGTGCCTTTTTTGTATATGATTATGTTGTAAGAGCTTTATACGCCATTTTTTGTATAATATAATATCTTTACAGAAAAAAGACGGAAAAATGTATACGCTGACAACGAAATGGATACGGACAAGTGTTGTGTTCCCACTTTATCATATTACCATCCACTTTCTCTATACTACTTGCAATCTACTAACAACAACTTTCATTTTTTCTCTTTTGCTTTCTCCTTTCTTCTATAGAAGCATGTATATAGCAGCAGCAGCGGCTTACAAAAAAGCCACCATCGCCAACAACAATATCGCTATCAAAAAGGCAAGAAGAAAAAAATATCATAATAGAGGAAGAAGAAGCTTCGCTTTCCTTTCTTTTTCTAACTTTCTTGCGTATAAAGCGTAATAGATATTGTGTAGATTCATACTTGAAGGCTTTAGGTTTTATAAAGAAAAAAAAATTTCTCTCACTTTCTTCGCCTTTCACTTTTTTATGCTGTTGCTCTTGTTGTTTTTTATAATTTTATTTTTTCTCCCACAGAGGCTTATACTAGTCAAAAGAAAGGATGAAGAAGAAGAGAGAAAGTGCCTATTGGAAAGTTGAAAGAAAGCTAGTAAAAGCAGAGGAGAAAGGAGAAGGAAGAAAAATCGCCTTTCAACAGTGTGATCGATAGCTGGGCCATTCTTGTCTGGTGTGCCATAGTAAAAGCACAGCGGCAGCAGCAGCCCTTATTGAATATCCGCTTTTTTCGAACGCCTTTCTCCATAAAAAACGCAACAGTGTATTGTGTGCTTTTTTTCTTTATATATTTCTCCAGAGAAAAAGGACATGCCATTTTTATTATGGATAATATTCAAGATCATGTGACGTGATAATAAAGCAACATGCCACTTGAACATAAAAACATGGTTTCCGGTTGAGTAAGATTTCTTGCTCAAGGCGCCTACCAGCCTTGTGCAAAACTAAAAAGAAAAAGTTGGTTCAATTTTTTTTTTAAACTTGGCGCAAATTTTTTTCTGCAACGTTGTTATATTTTTCAATAAAAATTTATATTTTGTAGTAATATACTCCATCTATACGTTACTTTATGACCATTTCTTTGGAAAATTTATCAAAGGCAAAAAAATTGCACAGTAAATATATCGTAAAGCTCAAGTTTCCCTCAATAGAGATAGATTTTGGCCCTGTTTCTTTGGTTATTTAGAATCGGATGTTGTTCCGCTTTGAGAATGAGAATCAGACCATAAGAGAAAAAAGAAAAGATGCTTTTAATCTACCAAAGAAAAAAGGAAAGTTGAAACGAACGTGATTACTTTGCAGCAACACCATCTCCTATTTCACCGGTTTGCTGGGCTTTCTCTTTTTCTTGGTTTTTTGTTACGCTACAAAATTTTCTCTTTGTGGTTTTCTGCACCAGACACATAATACTCACAGACACAAAACACACACATGTATAAAGATTTCCTCTTTGTGTGTGTATGTTTTTCTTTGAATTGATTGGCTGTTGGCTGGTCTCAAAATGTGATGGTGGTGCTGATGGAATTTGCGGAATTGAGTGTGTGTGTATTGAAAAGAAAATTAGTTAATTCACTGGGTAAAGTAAATCCGAATTTCGGTTTGAGTCTAAGCTATAGACATAGTGCACAGATTATAAACAAACTCTGTGTACATACAACCTAGTTGATAAGCTCTGCAAAACATTACAAAGATTTTTATTCTACCAGTTGTGTAATTGGGTTCAGATAGAAACAATTGGGTCAGGGAAAAAACTGATCAAAGAAAATGCGACTCAAAAGTAACTTCGTTTTTTAAAAGAAAAAGGAAAGTTAACTTTTTAGTTCATTAACCAATCAAATAGTTATAATCAGTGGCCTACATAATATATTTGATACCGGAAACACTTAAGGTTTTTTTTGCTGATAATATTTTATTGCAAAGTGAAACTTTAGCTAGTAAATTGTTCCAAAAATGGATAAAAATCAGAATAAATAGTTTTTTTGTACCTACACGAGGTTTAATTTACTGCGAAATATTTATCCCTTTCCTGACGAGCTTTTGCTCCATGTAGCTATACATCTTTGAAATGGAGAACAGAAAAACGACAGACTATAGTCTGATATCAGGCTTTTTTTCCTTCAAGTATTACTTTTGACAAGGGAGAAAGTGCACCGGGGAAATGTTCCGGTATTTTACTGCAAAAGAGCATTAAGCAAACCAGAAAAGGACTTGATTACAAACGTAAAATCCATTGGACTCTCAAGTGTACTTATTCCCCTCAAGTAGAAAAGTAGCAGTTGTTGTAGTAGTTACTACTCAGCAAAAAGTTTTTACTTTGCATAAAAATTTCACCAAGGAGAAGAAACTTGTTTTTACTTTCTCTTCTTCTTCAAGACGCACACATGAAGTTAAAAACCCAAAAATTGCTTGTGCTCCACTACCCCATGCGCTTTAGCTTGGGTCTCTGGCGTAAGTATGGCCATGCATCAAAATGATGAAAGCATGCTAATGCCATATGTCTTGTGACATTTCACGTTTTTTGGAAGAAAGTTTCTTTTAAAAATGTATATCTTCACAGTGAACATTTTTTTCTTAGCAATACACTTTATAGCACTTGCATCAGCAAACATTACTACGGCAAAAGAGAAAGTAGTGAAAGCCACTGAGTAAAAAAAGTAAAACTATTTAGTAGAGAAAGCACTGGCAAAGAAACTCTGACATATATATTTTCTAGTTTTTCATGAGAAACTTTATCCTCCCGCTTTTTTTATTGCCTATCCATCAGTAAATGGAGCAGTTCCAGCATTGGAAAAAGTGTCGCTTGTATCCATGTATATATGCTACAGCCACCTTTTATTTTCCATTACACTTGCGAACTTTTTCTATTGCAATGGTTCTTCAGGGGTCAATTAAATTTCCTTAAGGAGAAACACTTCCTCCCACTTACTTACATCATCATTCTCATTCCCGGTATTTGCTCGACGACACACACAGAAATAAAAAAGTATCTATAAGTGAAAGTCTTTTTTTATTCTTTGCTCCTGTCACCGGTAAAAGTTTACGGAGAAAAGTCTTTTCCCAGTTAAACCTGTCGTGTGGGGTACACAATTAAGTAATTTATAGACTCCCTGGAAAATTCAGTTTATTTTCAAAGAACGTCTGAGCTACTGTGCAAAATCTAGGAAATTGATGTTGCAACTTGTATTTAATCGAATCTCGGCAGTACCTGTTCACCTTTTTAATTCACTTCAAGTTAAAATGCAGGAGTGTAGAAACGAACTTCTTCCATGAACATTTTGTTATGCCATTGATTAATTTGGGTTATGCAAAAATCCTTACAAAAATCTCTTAATGCATTCAAATAGATTTCTAAGCCCAAGTATATGTTCCATAATTGATTTCCTGAAACCTATAAAATATTTCTGTACAAAAATATGTTGGTCGATTTACAAAATATGCACTCTAAAAATATTGACCAAAAACGCTTTGTTTTGTAAATATGTACATTCATAAAAATTTCAAAAACATTTTTCATTAACAATTTTCTTGTATCAAAAAGTAGTTTCAGTTGAGTATATTTTAACGTCCATGTTTACTGTTTATTAAGCAGGAAATAGTGTAAAAGAAACGTGAACACTTACCACATCTATAATTTGCATGAGGGTCAAACCAAAACTGAGCTGTAGTGGATCCGTCTCCTTTTCAACGGGACGTTCCAATGTATTGTACTTGTCGAGCAAGTGGTGCAGCAAACGCTTCTCATTGGGTCCTTGAATGGAGCCTGGAAGACACAATGGAACAAAAAAATGCTTGATATTAAAACGGATTCCTCTAAAAAAGTAATTATGGAGAGTGCATTAGCATCTCTCTCTCTTTAAAGCAGAGGCTGTCAAGTTTACACGCCAAATTTAGACAAATTTTGGGGATAAAATGCAATTTCGCTTTCCGGTGCTAAAAAATTCGGATAATCTAGCGCGCTTAAGTAGAATAAAAACCTAGTTGATTGTTATATGCTAGTGCAAGTGCAGCAGCGGTAGGAGTAGCTTGAGAAATTTGATTTTTTTCTCGGCGAGTTTTATTTGTGTGTAGATAATACGCATATCCCTCCTATTATTCTCTAGATCGACGTGTATAAAACTCGTAGCCAATTTTTTTTTGTTGGCAGCCGTATGCTCTCTCTCTCTTATTCTCTCTCCGTTTGAATGGCATATTAAGGGGAAAAGGCTGGGATTCCCGGATCAGAGATTGAATAAGGTGATATTGGAAGCGGAGACAGTAATTGATGCGATTTCTAGCCTGTTACATGACTCTTCACCAGCCGCCGAATTACACGGTGATGGAAGTGGTGGATTGGATACGGGCTGGTTGGAGTGAGATAAGTGATAACACACGCGATTCCACAAGGAGCAATATCATCTGCTCACATCATCACGATCTTTTTGGGCTATGGCCACATGTATATAAGTTGGTTATAATATTTTCCTCTTCAGAGAGAAAAAAAGGTAGAGCCGCACAAGAAGACGAGAGAACAAGCAAAAAGACGAAGAAAAAAATGTATGAAGAATGACGGCACGTCATGTCAGCACTTTGGTCAGGAAAATTACTTTTCCCAGGAATTTTGCAATCTTTTCAAACCATTCTTTATATATTTTTTGACAAAATTGAGTTTGCAAGAAAATTAACACAGGAAATTTTTTAGAATATGTACGTTACATAATGTAATACTAAAAAACTTTCTAAACATTTTGTTAAGACTTACAACTAAAACAGTATAATTTTTTGTAACAAAAAAAAGTTGACAAAGTTTACGATTTTTATCAAAAATTGACAATCTAGTTTTATGATGGACAGCGTTAAAGCCTCTCTGCAAAAAATTACCACTTTTATCTAGAATGGAAATCTGGAAAAGATATTTACTATACTGTAGGTGTATGCACATATAAGTAGATACTTATATGTGTGCATGCTTTCTCCAGCTTTCTTCTTGGTACAGTTACATCCGGTCAAAGAGAGAGATGAGATATTATGCCCAACATTAAAAAACCAGGGCTGGGCAAAAATGACGGAAATAAAGTCAAATGACGTGTGCTCCTAGTAGCAGCATATATAGCTCAAAGTAGAAATTTATTTTGAAGGGAAACCCAAAAGAGAGAAAAACGAGGCTACCTACACAGTACTACACAACGTCGCTCTTGTCTACTTAAAGTGTGCTTTTTTATGCTTCCCATAGAGCTCATAAATTGAGTTGTCACTAAACCTTCTTCTGCACACTTTCGCCGCAGAACAAAAAACTGGCAGTAGGTAACACAAGACAAGAAAAGAAAGCAAACTGAGAGCTTGTATATTTTTTGAGAACCTGTGTTCACCCACAGAACTTTTCTTTCTCTTTCAGCAAAGAAGCCGAACAGATACATTAAGAGTTTTATTTATAAAGCTATTATCTAACGTTCTACCTATATGCGCCTAAACTATAGTGTATATGCATGTATCTAAACACATCAACATCACCTTTTCTTGTTTCCTGAACATTTTTTCCTTTCTATTATACTTTCTGTGTGAGGGTCCGTCTGTTTCCTGTTCCTTTCAAAGAGGAATGTCCGGTGAATCTCGCGTGAACAAGATGCCTTTGTTCTCTCTCAGCTTGCTTTTTCTCTCACTTTCTCCAATATTGTTTTCCATTTCTCTTTCTCAGGTTTTTGTCTAGCAAAGAGAAAAATCAGCTATAATATCAGGGTGTTGTACCATGTTAAAAGGCAGCTCTAGGCTAGTCAGTCAGCTATGCTTTTGATAAATTTGAATTTTTCCCTGGCTCTCACTCCTTTCATTTTCACCAAATAACCGTCTAACCGTCACGTAGTCATCCGGTAGCCAGCTCATATAATGCTTCAGCTTCTTAACAGCATCTTGTTTTTTCGTGCCGTACGCTTAAAATCAATAGATTTTCCAGACCTGTCGTTCAACTATTTCTTGTTTAGTGCTCTATAGCCTGAAAATTGGCCAAGTTTTGACCTAGATTTTTCTTCATATCTTGAAGAAAAGAATTTTTATTCCTTTCCGTATGAACCCAATGCACTTGTTTCTGTGAAAAAGGAATTAGTCGCCTTATATTTTCTCTGCCCATGATGAAAAAAAAAACCTTTATTGATTTAGTTTGGGTGAAAAACGACGACGGCTAATAACTCTGGCAAAAATACCGACAAAAATCTAATAACTTGTTTTCTTCTTGTTTCCAGGTAGCAATATAGCAACATAGCTTTACTTTTTTGTGTCACAGCATATGTTTTTCTCCTGTGCATTTTGCTGTTCTTGGGGCTCAATAAAAACTGGTGCTCAATTTTCCCTTATTGAATTTTTGCCACTGGGTAGCAATTCCAGGATATGTCAATACATTTATTCTAAGGCTTTTTTAGGTTTTACCAGAAAAGAAGATTTGTAGCTTCCAAGTATTCTACACACACAAACATACGTAGTATTTGTGAATGAACGCTTGGTTGAATTCCTTCCAGTAATTTTTCCTTTCTACATTCTATAGATATTCATAGTCCGGCACTACACTGTACTCTGTTGGTGAGTGACGTGCCTGGTAATAATCATAACCATAACAATAACGTTATTTACTCTTCTTTTGTGTGCATGTCGGCGTCGAAGATCAACCAAGGGAGAATAGATCATAAATAAAACACACACTCGGGCATACGCCACATCTGTTATCCTTGAAATGGGATATAGAATGTGTTAAGGCACTACGTATCCATAGACCGCATCATCACAAATAACAAAACATCATCATACCAAATAGATTGCTAGACTGGTGTGCACACACTAGAAAAAACTATCATTGATTGTTCCCTACCTGTCAGTCAGTGTCAGTAGTGGTGGAAATTGCACAAGAAAAAAATATATTCTAGTGGAATTTATCCAGCAGAAAAATATATAACAATGTTTGCCACTAACGGGGCGAATTCCACATCTGCATAATAATACCAGAATATCCCATAAATTTTGCAGTTACGGTAATAGCAAGCTGTCTCGAACAGCTTTTAAATGCTGACGGCAGACATAACCAAGCACTTTTGAATTTTTATGAAGCCAAAGTAAAGGATAAAAGCTAGATTTGCTGGAAAAGAAAGATGTGTGTATGGTAATGCTGCTGCGCCGTTGCTAAAATATTGTACGTGTTTGCTTAAGAAAGGTTTTGCGTGTTTGGCAAAAATCTTTTTGGAAAGAAAAGTGTTAAACTTTGACGTTTTCTAGAAACCTTTTGCCATACACGCGTGTATGTAAAAAGTCCAATTGGAAATTTGTGTCGTTTTTGTCCCGTCTCTTTCTGCAAATAATGACTTTTCAGTCAATTACAAATTTTTTATCAATCTCATCACTTTCCGGTTTGTTGCCACGGCAAAGTGTTTTCTGGGACTGGTCCCTTGATGCAATCTTTCTGTCAAATGGTAGAAGGAAGAGATAGGAAACCACTAAGGTTGAAAATTACTGTGGAGCAGAAAAACCTATCTCTCTAAAGGTGTGGAAAGCTTTAATTTAAAAGCCTGTACAATATATTTTCTCTGGTGTGCTTTTCCTTTTTGAGTCGACTTTCCCTTCTTCTGAAACTCGTCTCGTTGTCTATCTTCTTAGCTTGTCTGTGTTTCCTCCTACATGTGTGATGTGTAAATCGTGCAAAAAAGAAATAATGCATGAGAGCTTCATCAAGAGAAAAAGAGTCCTTTAGGAATTCACACCGTTTTCCTTCCCAAAAGCCTCGTAAAAAGTGGGCTGTTCCTTTGCCTTCTTCTTCAACGAAAAAAGGAGGCAAGGACCCATTTGGCTTTCTAAAGTAACCTTATACACACTCAAACGTGCTTTCGCCAAGCTTTTAAAAAATAAACGGATTCTAGGAAAAGAGGAAAACCAACTAAAAACAGAGAGAGAGAGAGAAAAATGTGCTGACAAGCTAGGCGGGATGAGAACGCGCGCGCCTTTGCTATATATGCACAGGGTGTATTTTTTCGGAAGAAAATTGAAAAGCAATGCGTGGAATTGAGAAAAAAGGTTGGATGTATGGTTTTCTTCTTCTGGGTCTCTATTCATTTAGAAATCTCTTAAATAAAACGAAAGCGAAGGAGTGAGAAAAAGACAATGGGTGGAAAGTGTTGAAATGAGTTTGTGAAAAATTGATTTTCTTTATTTAACCTTATTCAATCAAGCTCGAATAGCCAAAAGTGTAGCCAAAACTTGATTGCAAAAAGAAACAAAAAATTTGGCCAAAAGTATGTGTAAATACAAGGCTCCAAATACAAGACTCCATTGATTAAAAAATAGACCGGATTTTTAATTAAATTTTATTGTGCTGCAAAACAGTGTAAAAATTTAGGAGCGGAAAACTTAATCAAATTTTAGCACGAAGAAAAAACCGTTTGTAAACACTAATCAATTCAAGGAAAAGAATGTATCCGGGTATTATGCAAATTTAACGCCGTTTCATACATCCAGTCAATCCAGTTCCTACTTATATTTTTTCACTGCTTGCTCTTTTTTGGTTAATTTTGGTTTCTCTTTAGAAAAAGAAACATGCACATTGATTTTATTTACAAGTGGATACTCATCAATTGCTTGTACTTGTTGTAAATTGTTTCCCTTACAAAATGCTTGAAATGCTACACCGAGTTATTTCCCTTTTAGAGAATTGTCTGTTGTTTTGATGTTTTTGGTTTGTAACACATTTCCAAGTTTTTTGGCCAAAAAGAGCATAAGACAACATAGCGTAAGCAGACAAAAGATTGAAAGAGACACACACAGGAAACAGCCACTTCCTTCCGCCAATCTTTACAAGTTTTTTGGAGCAAAGATTTCTATATTCATAAATTATATACAGATTTGAAAAGATGCCAGTACTCAGGGTACACACATAAACAAGAATATTGTATAATGGTTCCGTGAAAACCACATGGGTCTTCTTTTTCTCTCTCTCTCTCCTTTTAAGTATCTTTTGTAACTGGCTTTGTATATTATAGAAAGTACATTTTCTTCCATGTAATATCCATTACAATGGCTATGAGAAAGTCGGGGAAAGTACGAGCAAACTACACCATTATTTCCCTTCTTCTTCTTCTTTTTCTCTCTCGTCAACTTTCCTTTTTAACTGGATGTAAAACATGGGTAGTCACAAATCGATAGCCAGACCACTTCACACAGCAAACTTTTTTTCTTTCTCTTGTCGTTTCTGCCAAACAACAAGGGCCAACAAACAGGGAAGAAAGCATATACAGACAGACACACATGCAGAGATTGCCTACTTAAACAAAATTGAGTACTATGGTAGTAGTAGTAATGTTTAACAGAGGAAGAAAAAAAGAGCAACTGCTTTGTAAATGTACTTCCTTGCATTTTCAACCATGTGAAAGCATGCTTTCTCCTTAGTGGAGAAAATAAGTATGCTAATAAATTGTGGTACATAGAGAGAAAAGCAATATGATATAAACATTAAAATGAACTGGTAGTTTGTTTGGAGGCAAGTATGTATCTATATACATGCATAATATTATTTGACATCCTCTTGTCCGCTCTATTTTCCATTTCCGCTCCAACATGTTCCCTCTTCTCTCTCTGTACTATCTGGCTTTCTTGTCAAAACAGGCAATCAGTTTGTTTCTTGGGCAACTGTAGATCAAGAAGAAAAGGAGAGAGAGTGGCGTGGTACTAGCTCTATAAAAGATTTTGCTTGTGCCGCTGTTGTTTGTGCATCATAGAGAAAGTTGGAGAAAGCTGCTTGTTAGAAAAAACAAACGACCACTTGTGTACGTGCACCCTACTAGATATTGACTGGAGAGTAGAGCCCTTCAAACTACTTTGGTCAACTGTTTTAAAATCTGGCTATGTAGTTGGGGAACAAAGAAGAGAGAAAACAACAAAAAACTTGCAATGAGTGAAACTTAGTGAAAGCATAAATTTTCATTTTTTCTACCGCAGTACTAAAATGACCACAGAAACAAACACAAGCACATACAATATTTGAGAAAAACAAGGTATTGTTCTGCTAACCAGACCTTTTTTGCAACTTGACTTTTGTTTAAATCAACAGAGAGAGAAAAAAAGAACTAAGAACTTGAGAGAGTAGACCACTCTTGTCTTCAATTTTAATGTAGCTTGGACACGTACAGCTTTCTCCACTTTCCCAGTTTTCTTTCTCTACACAAAAACATGCATTGGCTAGAAAACTAAAAAACAAGAAAGGAAGGAAAACTAGAGAATTTTTTTTCTTTTTCCGTGGTTTTCTCTCCTTTCTCCAGCTTCCTCCTTTTGTCTTTCGGTGGCCACTGAGGTGAAGGAATTTCTCGAGAGAAACAAAATACAAACTTTTTTCAACTCCCTAGCGCAACGACATGACTGACAATGGAAAATAGCCCGAATAAGAAGAAAGAGAAAAAAATGAAAGTTGGCTTGGATCTTTTTAGACGCCCTACACTATACACATGGGATGCTGGAAGAAAAAACACTAAGAAATATACTAAAAAACTAGAAGGCTTTCTCTCAGCTTGCGCTTGCAATATTCCATCCACCCTATTTTTTATTCTTGGCCGTAGAGGAATATTCGTGACCATAAAGGTGGCAGTTGCGGTTGGGTGGTCACATCCAATTCTTGTAGTGCGGTGTGCTGCTTTGGCATGATAATTTTCTCTCTCTCTCCATTGCAGAGAGTGCAGGGAGAGACAGAGAAAATGGCAACCTTTTTGAGACTACCCCCTACCCACTTTCTGCATTTTTTCTGCCCAGGATTTTATCAACTGGAAAAATATTTCGCCAGGTTGTATTTCCGGTTTAGTTTCTTTTTCGCTTTCACTTGACAACATTCCATTTTCTGTTTTTCCGTTACAACAAATTTTTGGCTGCTGTTAAATTTACACACATTAAGTTTTGTATTGCTTTGCGTTTTTCTAAAATATCCGCAACAATTTTTTACACTATATAAGCTACCTGATAATTGACCAATTTCCAACCAAACTGCTTATATTGTACTATATAACCATCATACATTTAGCTTTCTCCCCCAAGATCAGTTTCACTTTCACCACGGGCAATTTAAGGAATGCTTTTTTAGTACGTGGAAAACGACACAATTCAATTTTCCTCGCTTAAATAACAGTCAATATCTTCTTTCCCCGCGTGTTTTACCCCTTTTTCATTGTTATTATTACCGTCGTACATAGTAGTATCATCTTCTCTCCAGTCATTATTCTTATTACCCATTTTTCCCTTTACTAGTGGAAGGCCCCCTGGTAGTCCCATTATAAAAAATATTTTGTTATCTTTCCAGAAACACTGCTGCTTTTAACCTGCCTATACATGCCTGGAAGTAGAAGAGGTACACAACCAATTTTTTTGACTGTCATCCAATATTTTTATAACCTTTGGCGTAAATCGATCCCAATTTCATATTTTTTCCAGCATGCTGCTTTTCTAACCTATACGCTTGATTCCCACGGTGAAAGCAATACTTTATTATTATTATTATGATATCAGCAAGGCATTGTTTTAACCCCGTACACGAGAGAGAGAAAAAAAATTACATGTGGTAGTTTAATACCAGACGCTTGATTTATAGTTTGTTCCAGGTCTCCACAGAATTTACTAGCCTCCGCCTTACACACTCCCCCCATTTTTTCACAAAAATATTTGCATAATAATAAGCATAAAAGGCGACAAGGTTGCTATTGTTCGACGTTACAACACGGTGCGGAAATTAGCTGTCTCGCTTGCTTTTTCTCCCTAGGAAGATATATAAACTGTAAACTGGCAGGAGAGAGTGGTAGGTTGACAATGGATGAAAAGAGAAAGCTGTAAGGACAGCTACACGCGTGTATCACGTAATAATAATATATTTTTTGTGAAGCACGTTGCCATACACACTATTAATATTATAGCAGCTTGTTTATTTATTCGATAAAGTTAGCAGGAAACTTTTTTTCTATGGAAAAGAAACCACACAAAAAATGAGACAAGGCGAGAGAGGAAAGGTTAACAAGGTAAAATATGTAATGGGGTGACATCGTCTGCTTTTTTTGATGGCTTAACCGCTGCGGATGTGCCATTTAGAGGAAAAAGTTGAATAGTGTGTTTGTTTAGAAAAAATTGTGTAGGCTGGACGGTGAAAGGTGGGGATTGCTGGAATTATAAAAGAGGTATTGAAATAAAGACTGGAAATACTTTGATCTTTTTATGTTTACATTTAATCAACTAATATTTGAATCCGTGTAATTTCCGGGTGGTTTTGTAATGCAGATTTGTAAACAATTCAGAGAGCACAGTGGAAAATACTAATCAAGCACATACAAACACATACATCAAATAATACCTATGTTTAGCTACTGAGCTTTTCATCAACTTTTACTCGACAATCACACAACGACTTCAAGTGAGACATCATCAATAGTGATAGCAGCAACGGAATAAAAAAAACAAATGATATGTCGCTCAAAAATACTGGCGTGTAAGCTTGTCAAAAAATGTTTGCCAGAGTTTGGTCGCTTTGAGTTAGGTCTCTCTCAACAAAATTTTTTTAACAAAGCAAAATCACCAAAAAAGAAAGCCTACCGCGTTGATGAGTCATAACGCCAATGAATCCTACCAAGGATAAAATTCTGGTGAAAAGTTTTTATTCAAAACGCGCCGTATAATATAATATGGACTACCACCCGCGACGCTGGTGAAAGCAAAGAGAAAGTTATATTTTTTGCTTGTTGGATTGAGCCCAGGCTCAGGCTCTCTATTGTTTCTGTATATTAGCATAGTGAACTTTTACACATCCACGCTTATAGTTTTCACTTTCTACCAGATGGAAAATGAAGCAGAGAGAAATAAACAAAACCCCTGTTCCATTTCACCCTGGAAATTTTTTTGTTCCATTGAAACTCATGAAAAGCATAAAAATGAATGGACTTTTCTCTTTCTCTGTATGTGTCTGCTAATGCCGCTGATGGCTCGCTTTCTCCCACTTTTCTCTCTGCTTCTTATTCTATGCTCAATAGAGGGAACAAGAGAAACTCGTTAAAATTTATTGCACTTGAAAAAAAGCCTTATATAGGCGCGCTAGTTGCTTCAGAACAGCGGAATCAACTATATTAGCGCGCCGCAGTGAAGAGAGAGAAACTAAAAATGGGCACAACGTTCCCCACTGCTTCCAATGATCATTTTTACCGCTGCTGCAGTGCTATACTATACGACTTTAAGCAGCAGCCGAGATATCTTTTTTTAGGCGCGGGGAAATGAATAAAAATTATTATTACGGCAATGGGTATTTTATACAGAGAACGAGAAAACCTTGTAGGGAAAGCATGCAAACATTCATATACGACTTTCTTCACTACAATTTTACGACCAAGTTTTCAATGGTTATTTACCGGGGTAAAAGAGTAGAAAGCTGGGTAGAGAGAAAGTAAAAGCAGGGAAGAAAGTGACGATGATTATGGTGTGAGTTTCGCCTGTTCAATTGTAAACTGGTCACCTATTTAGAACCCTGTATGTGTCTGTCTGTTTCTCTGGCAACAAAACACTCAGCAAGCTACCACTTTGATGGATTGTTTTACAAAATTTTCTGCGGGAGAAAATGAGGGCCTTGCGCCAAAAATTGCCGCCAATAATAGATGCTTTCAAACACAGTGCCTGGCAAATCTGCAGAGAGAGCGTGGGGGAGAAAACCAATGACATTTATAAATATTCCGGATTCAAATTGCTCCTGCCCTTTGTTCCCCTTTTGCAGGGTGTGATAGATTATACTCTCAGTGAAAAGTCTTTTTTGTTAGTTGGTGAAAGCCAGCGCTAATGAGTGTGCATATATACAGGGGTGTTGAATCTACTTGTAAAGTGTCAGCCTCAGCACTTAATTTTCTTTTCATGTTTTTCCCACTCAATAATTTAAGGACTTTTTGCAAATTTTTTCTCTCTTTCAAAGAGAAGCGAATAATAAATGGAAGGAACAAGGGCCATAAAAAGTTTTGTATGGAAGGGTAAGTTCCCTTTTGCAAAAAACTTTTTTTTCAGCGGAAGTCATTTGGGTGGGAAAAGGAAAATCGACGAAATTGGAGCTTTAGACTAAAAAACCATTTCGGCAACAATGTGATGCAAATCAAGTGAAAAGTTTGGAAAAAGGGAGGAAAACTGGAATGTAAACTATTTTTAAAAGGGTACTTGGTTTATAGACTTTGCTAATGGTAATTGATTAGGCGAAATTTGTATGTGTCGCCGTTAAACAAAAAAGCGACAATAATGAGATGGATAATCAATTGGGTATAATTAATCAGTGTCCTGAAAAAAAAGTATAAAAATAGCTGAGAAAATATGTTGAACGGTTTGAAAGTCAATAAAAAATGCAACTCGTTCTAGGAAAAGTAAGCACAGTTCTCTACCGCACTTGATTTCTGTCAAGCGAAAGCAAGTAGCAGCAGTGCTAGCTTGTCAGATTTTCAAGATGTTCTGAAGCGTTCTCAAAGACGTGCAGATATCATCATTCTTTCTTCTCTCAGACAGATCACACAATAGCTTGATTTTCTCTTTATACCCTCTACTTATTTTTATTTATCTCTGGCTTTTCGTCTCTCCTTCTCAGTATCAAATCAAGCATGCAAGCATATTCATACCAGACAGTACTTAAAGAGAGAGAGACGAAAAGTACAGTTTTGCTTTCACTTTGACGCCTGAAGTAAACCCCTATTTTTCTATGGACTTTACTCTAACTCCATATACGTTTTTACTAAACACACGTTCAGTCTCCCACAGATATCAAAGACAGGAGTAAAAAATGGTAAAAGACTTTTCCCAACAAAAAATCAATAGACTACTACTTGCTTTCTCTCTCTCAGAGCATGCAGCAGACTTTGATGCTTTCGAATAAACCAACACGTTTCTGCCTAACTTTTCCTCCGTATTAAAATTAAACATAGAAACTTTCACCAAGTTTGGCTATATAGTAGGTACTTTGGTCTCTTTATGTACATATTACAATGAGAGGTTTATTGGGAAAAGAATTCCGCAATTGTAATACAAGCCTACACGTTATAACAATATATTGACAATGTCAGAGCAAACGGATGATACACGGGTAAAATCTAACCAAACTTTTTTTCTCTCCACTTTCCCAAGCCTCTTGCTCTTCATGTGTGTGTGTGGGGTAGTTCTAACGTGAACCACTTGAATCGTTCTCTGATGTTTTTCCACTGTAACATAACATACCATTCAGTAGTTGTTCCCCATTTTTTGTAGTGCTTTCTCTCTCTGCTTTCTCCATCAACATTGTTTTCCTGGCAGTTGTAGTACGTGAAGTACTTACAGCTTGTCCAATATCCTCAGTGCTCGAAATAAAAACCGTTTTCACTTGAAATCATCATTCCCGTCTTTTTACCACACTTTACGTGTTCCCTTTCTCTCATGTGCTTGTATATTTATTACGGTACATCCTTTGGTACAAGTCAACATTTTGCTTTCGCTCTATTACTAGCGCATATACATATTCAGCTAACAAAATAGAATTACTTGCATTTTCCCCATTTCTCACTTTACACTAAAAAAATCACATAGATGCTTTTGCCACACACGAGAGTGGGAGGAATATAAACCTGCACAGCCTTACCACTTTCACCACTTTGCCTGACGATCATTATTTCTGACTCTAGTTTATCCCGGTCTGACTATTTGAGCATGCATTGGCTTATTTCTGCTACAACACATTTATTTGCCAGTGTAACGGGAATTCAAGTGGACGTGTAGCTTTTCTTTCCACTCCTTTAGATATATATTCATTTTCTCTTTTCAAAAAGGCAACACCTCCAAACAACAGAAATAGCAATATACACAAATTTCACGCTTTTGCTTTCCACTTGTAAAAGTGAAAGCTAGAAAGAGAGAAAAAGGAGTAAATTTGCTAGTTTGTTGTGTTTTTTCGCCGGGTAGAACAATCAAAGTGTACCAGTGTGTCTGACAATTCAATACATTTTTTTTCTGGTACGCGGCAATATACAGGCAACATGTCCTGCACATGATGGCGCCCATTTATTTTCCTGACTCGATTTTCCCATTTTACAGGCTACTGGACTGTGGCAAAGGGAAAGTACAGGGGCGTCAATGGATTTTCAATGACCGGATTGACCACGCCGATCTTGTGTACCGTTTTATACACAAAGAAGGCAAAAAGGCAGCTAAAAGCTTCTTTTCAGAATATTTAAACAGCAAACTTAATAGACTTTTAAAAGATGCGTTTTTGAACTCGGATTCATAAAATATTTTAGCAAATATTTCTGTTAGAAAAACAGAAAACAGGAAGTTGTGCTAGCAAAAACACAGGATGCAGGTTCATTGAACCCAGTTTAATTTAAAATTTTGAACATGTGCATATAAAAAAGCACTTGAATGCCGATTCAAAATTCATTTATTCAGCAACTATGTCAACTGGCTGAGTTTGGCAGCTCTAGTTTTTTGGCGACATTCCAGCCGCCACTACGAAAAACGTATTACACTTTTTGGAAGGAAACGTATTACATTTTAAACTTTTATGTTGGTTTAGTAGAAAAGTTGGAGAAAGTTTTTTTTCTAAAGCAATTGAAAATATATATCATATTTCAAGTATATTTTCCAAAAAAAAATAATTACAAAAATATTTTGTGGCCTTTTTGAAAAGACAAATTGTAAATATCTCAAGATGTTTGTTTAATCAAGCATTTTACAAGGGCGTAAAAATCTGTAGAAAATTAGAAATGAATAGAGCTGCTTTCTAGCTCATTCAAGCATATCTAGTCTACTATATTATTTGAATTGAGCCAAATAGTTAATTCTTCTTTCCACAGAATATTCTATCAGAGAAAATAGTTTTGTAGGTTCATCATTTTATCATCATCCTTTCTCCATTCTAAAAAAGAGGATATCTGGCGGATGAAGATTTTGAAAGGGAGACAGGCAGACAAACATACAGAATTCAATTCCCATCTTTTCTATTTAGACAAACGACGTGCATCCGAGCAAACTCATTCCGTCAGAATGTTAAGCTGGAAAAACTAGGGAAAGGGAGATACATACTTTCCATCTCTCCCCTACTCTTCTATTCTCTCTGCTTGTGTCATTTTGAGAGAAAATGTCCTTCTCACAAAATGATATTCACTACGTGAAAGAGGATGATTGTGATGTTGATGAGAAAAGTCGTCTGTCTTTCAGAGTGAAATGACATTGTCTCCTTTTTGCCATGCTGCATGTCTAACTGAATACAAAATGCTTTATTAGCCTTATTATTACTTTATCCGCGTGTGTGTTTGTATGCCTCTATTTGTGTTTGCCACATACACACACATCAAACCAAAGTTGTTTTTCTCTTTCTCTCCAAAATAACAAAAAAGGTTACTTCATCATCATTTTCATTTTACTAATTCAAATATGCACACAAACACAGACTATGATACTACATCAGCGACAAAATGTGTTTTTCTCTACAGATTGGTTATAGGCTTATACTTTCATTATAACTAAAGTGAAAGTAGAAATGTTTATACACGTATAATTTACAAACATATAGATGTTTTTATTTAGAAATATATTTGACTTTCTCTCCCGGTGAAAGTACTTTTTTCTTAACTTTCACCATTTTTTGTTTACCAAAGGAAAAGAGATCTATGTATATTTGTATATTTTGTATAGCCTACCATTTTATTTATTACTGGGTTTCGTGGTTGTGAAAACAGAGATTTGTGGCTTTTCTCCCATGTACAAAATATTTCTAGCCCATTAGCAAGAGAAAATGGTGGAAAGTGTGTACCGTTTTAGCCACCAACTTTCACTTTTTCTTTTCAAGTAGTAAGGGACATTTTTTTCTTTTTAACAGAGAGAAAGCAAGATTCATTACTTTGGAAAGCGGAGAAGAACTGTGTGTGGCAACATGTTTTAATGGCAGAAATCCACTAAACGACAGGCAAAACTGTGGAAATATTTCCACTCTTTTACGTATCGCTGCTCTTTTGTTGTTGTTGCTGCTTTGCCAATGTTAAATGTTTTGTAGCTTTTTTGATAAAACCAGAGAAAAAAACAGAAAATACTTTAGTAAGTTAGTTTTAAGCAGCAACAAAATATATTAGATTTTTTGACTTTCTCTCCTTCTCATTGTAAAACTGCAGCAGTACAAGCACAAAGCAACGTGTGCCACACATATTATATGAAACCGTTACGCTATTTCGAACAACAAAACCCCAGAGTCACAAACGGGGAGAGGACGCAGCTGGGCATCTAACCATTTTTTCAAGAGGAAACATCAATTTATCATAAAATTATGCTTGTTTTTTGCTTGTGCAGCAGCAGCAGCAAATAAAACCACATTCTATTGGTTTTCTCTCGTTTTGGAGAAAGCTCTGACATTACATAGCAAACACACAATGAAGACTGGTAACCAGTGACAGAAATCCTTTTCAAAAAAGTGACACAACATATTGTACACCATTTGATCTGTGTACGATTTCCACGTCGGGTTTCCTATAAATTCCCAGTGTCGTTTTCAACTGTCTCTGAGTGCACATATGTTTGTTTGTGTAGACATTAAACCAAAACCAAAATTTTTGACGTAAAAAGTTTTTTTGTAAATACATATATTTTGTAAACCACAACAGTTTTTTTTTCAAGCTTTCACTAAATTTTTCCCAACACTCAACATTTTCTGAATTGATGTTGCAATCATTGTTATTTTTACCTTTTTTAGAAGCGGGGTGTTGTAACTCTTACCAAAAATGGTTGCCTTTTCTTGCGTTATGTGGCAACACACAATTCTCATCTCTGTGCGCTCTCTCTATTCACGCTTCTCTTTTCATCTTTGGCGCAAAACCATCTTGCCTATTTTTTGCCCTTCTCTCTTTCGCTCTCTTTCCATTATTATCCTAATACTTGAGTAAACAATTGCACAAGCAGGAAAACTGAGCACTTGGGCACATCCTTCAAGCGCAAAAAACTTTTCCGGGAATTACTACCTACACACATATAAGTGATATATGTATGTATAAGCTCATCATAATAATATGTTGTTGGGTCGATAAAAATTCCGAATTTCCCAAAACCAGAGCCATAGTACATCAAAAACGCTCGACGACTTTTCATAGCTTCCTACACAAAATCTATCTGCTGCTGGTTCACTAAGTGATTTCCCGCCATATAACATCTATACCAAACATTCTATCATACAGATAGATATATAACCAGCAGATGAGACCGAGATGGCACAGTGATGATGTTGATGATGCTTGTAAACGACCATCATCACTGATGATCATCAGCACGCTCGGGAACGTGCAAGTGCAACTACCCACTGGATTTTCACACACATCATACACACACAAGGACTCAATGAAAATCTCCACTTTGTGCTCTCCCAAAAATATGACAATATAAAATACTTTCTCTGTGTGGATGATGCAAGCCTGAAAATAAAAAATCCGGAAAACAATGCAAATCTTCAACAAAACCTGCTGGATGCAGCTTATTAGATACATGCAATAGAACAAGTTATATTTATAGCTTGCCCGCTGCTAAATTTCAATTTTAGCTCAAATTATTTTCCAGCAGCCGTAGCTACTCTCGGAATACTCTTTTTTATTCCAGCGTCAGCAAGGATTAGCAAAGCTGATAAATTTCTCTTTAATATTGCAAGCTCCCGTGTAGCTCTCAAATTTCTACCAAAAAATTATGTATTTTTTGTTCCGGTACATCACGTCTCTTTTTTTGATAACCTCACATACCATTGTTACGCTTGTACCTTTTACACACACACAAGTACATTTCTTTCTTCAATGCGGTACTTTTTCTCTCTTTTTAAAAAGTGAAGTAAAGTAAAAGTAGCCATGTACCAGAACTACTATTACTACAAGTGATACATGTGGTAATAATACAATGGCCAAAAGAATGTGAAAGTGTGTGTGTGTGCTTTCTTCTTCTGGTATTTGGATTGATCTTGTGGATTTTCTCGTTGGCTCTCTAACAAACCCGTTATTTGTTGTTTGCTTTCTCTTCTGTTTCTCTTCATACTTTTACTGCTTGCTCCTTCTACCTCTACAAGCTCCCACTTCCCGCTGCTGTTTTCTCGGTTGGAATTTATTGGTCTCCTACCAAGTATCCCACCATGCCAATCCTCTGGCAAAACACACATAAGCATACAGGCAGCTTGCTCTCTCTCTCTAGATGTTTTCCGCTGTGTAGTGTAACAGAAGCTGATAATATGTATAAAAAGAGAGAAAAAAGAGAAGACTAACGGCATGCCTATCTACATTTTCTCTCAACTCTTTGCTCTCTCTCTCATGTTGCCATATTTTGCAAAGCCAGTGTAATAATTTGAACGGCTATATAATATGGCAATTGTTATATCGTTTTTTTCTGTTGGGGTTGCTGTTGATGCTGTCCCCAGACCAGAGAAACACAATACAAGCAAGGGACCAGAAGAGAGAAAGAGAAGTGCCATTAATGGTCTCCTTTCTCCCTCTCTTTTTTCCAATGATCCTTTTGTCATCGTGACACGCATATTATATTAAACCTAACCAGGCATGCAACCATGAATGTGTGCACACATTACCTCAAACAATGTAGAGTTGGGGAAGAGGGAAAAAGAGCAGAGAAAGTGGGATATACAATAGTTGGAGAAAGAAGGAAAACTATGAAAGCATTTTAACTTTCACTCATTCCACTTTCTCCCGGTATTATTTGCATGTGGTGGTACCAGGGAGAGAGAGGGAGAAAATGGCGAGTATCTATAGGGAAAATTTTCTCCCAGGCCGAGATGCATACTGCTGGGCTTGTGATGATCATTGTCGTCATACCAGTTACCAGTTTCCTGGTTCTCCTTTTCCCACTTTATACCCACTTTTCTCCTTTGTCTCTCTGGATACTTATCAAATAATACGCTTGAATGGAAGTGGAGAGAATGGAAGAAAGCAAAAGTACACCTACACTCAAGCTTATAGTCTTCTGATGATGTTTTTTTCTTTAAGGGGAAAAGGAGAGTAACCAGTCAACCGGGACCGCAGAAGAGGAGAGAAAAACAACAACAACAATAGGATTGTCAACATGCTCATCAGGAAAAATAAGCGGGAGCAGAGGGAAAAGAAGCGGAACCAAGACTGATAGCAAGAGAGAAAGTAGGAGAAAGCAAAAGTATGGATGTTTTTAGAAGGAGAGCATAGATCAAGATAATTGAAATAAATGGGGAGCAGGTTAGCCGTGTTTTATCTCAATCTAAATTATTTTGGGCTAACAATGAAGCATGGTAATTTTGAGGGATAGTAAATAATATACACGTGGGTTATATAGAAATTGTGGCAAAGCACTAGTTTCATTCTGGGACAGCACAATTGTGTGCTTGTTGGTGGTTTTATTTTGCAAGATGGAGACAGAGAGAAAGCAAAGAGTAACAAAAGAGAAAGTGGCAAGGGAACGCAAAATTGTAGTTTAGAGCTTGCGTGTTATTCCCCGATAACAGTCATCATCATTTCCCTGTTCGTTTGTCATTACTGTTGATCCTTTGAGACCGGTAGATGTGTTACTGTAGCAGAAGAGGATTGGTTTGTGGCGAAAATGGAATTTGTGTGATAGATAGTGACCTAAGGGGGAGCATTGTTTAGTGTTTTATCAGCAGGCAACTTTTCGGCAAACAAGATATGGAAAATGGTTTTAACAGGACACACACTTAAGCCAAAGTTGATCCTACCTATTTTGTCATTTTCTATATTGTGACTGTCAATTTGAATAACAAAAAGTACGGAAAAAATTAGTTTGGAAAATGTGGAGAAAGTCAGAGTGAAAGTGAATGACATACAGATGCACTTACAAGTGTGCACAGCGTCTATGTTAAATGCTAAAAGTTGGATAGTTTTTTTATTTGTCGTGACGACAGCAAATATGTTTTTGGACCCTGTCCATAGATAATCACACAGGGCAATGTTCTAGAGTGCTCAAGCAGACATGCCAAAAACACTAGGGTTATTGCTAAAGCGGAAACATCATTTCAGATTAGGAGAACAAACCAGTGGAAAAATGTAAAGTGACGTCCAAACCTTTTTTCTTTCAATTTTCCTTGTTGTCTAACCCCATGCTAGGAAGCAAGGAGTAGTGTGTTTTTCTAAGAAATTATTTTTGTGTTTAAATGCTTGGTAGAGAGAAATGGCTGCCTGAAAGATAAAAAGTTGCCAGTTCCATACGGGATATTGATGCATGAGCAACTTTGTAATATGCACATTTATCTAAATCCCTTATGGTCTGTCGGTAAACTCGTCAAAGAGGAAAAGGAGAAAGTAGAGGGAAGAGAAAGTTTTTCTTATTCCAAAAATGTCCCCTCTTTTTCCCCTCTACTTTTTCTAGTGGATTGACACAAACTGAGAAAAGGAAGACAAGAGAGACAGAAAAAAGAAATTATATTACTTTCTCCTTCTGCTTTCCCTACTTTCTCCTTGAAAAAGCTTATTGTTTTTTCGGGGGAAACACCGTATTATTAATACGTGCTTAACAGAAAGACAGCAACATCGGACGGAGATAGAGAGAAAAACCGAATAAATGGAATAGCTGTAGCAGCAGCAGCAGCAGGGTACAGTACCTCCCAAAACTAATACCTGATTTTCCCCATAAATTTTCCCAGAGAGTTTTTCTCTCTTTCAAAAAGACAGACAGATATCGAAAGAAGAGGACAAAAAAATCCCTGAATGTGACGGAGGATGGATGGCTGGCTCAAGTGGAACTTTACTGGATTAAGTAAAAGAGAAAATACACACAAAGTGAAAGCAGGACAATGATACAAACAAATTTTCGTTGGAAGGAGAGAGAAACGGGGTCAGAATAATTGATTCTACATTCTGCCTCTTCTTCTTCTGCTGTGTTAGCTGTTCTAGCAGAAGCAGAAGAAGAACAACAGCAGCAGGAGCAACACAGTCATCCATTCAATCTCTTTCTTCCATATGCACACCAATTCTCAACGAGAAAAGCTAAAGCACACACACAAACACAACTGCCACACATTACTTTGCTTTTTCTCCTCCGGAGAAAGTTTGGGACAGGCAGAGCAGAAGGGAAGAAAGAGAATAAGATACACAAAAAAAGTTGCTATATTACAACGCCATTCATTCTCTTTTTTGTTTTTTGTCCGAAGTAGCCCATTTATTAACCCAAGGAATAAAATAGGATGATCATGTATATCTGCCACTATTTATTTATTGAATACACTCGTAGAGAAAAAAACTATTTCATTTATTTGAGCAACTTATGTCGCTGCTATTTTTTCTGCTGAGTTGTACAGAACAGAAGACAAAAAATGTTGCTTTGATGCATCTGTTTTTAGTTAGCATTGTTTTTTCTGTACCCATTTTGATGGATTTCCCTTTCAGGTTGTAAAAAATGCCTTTTTATGTGCTATTTGAAAATGGGGCTATTGAGCACCGTAACAATAAAGCTTTTGTGTTAAAATATAGAGTCATGTCATACTTTGTTATAAAAATGATGCATAAACAATCCATAAAACACACAGTTGCAAGAAAAAACTGGTTTCTTATTTTTTACAAGAAAACACCAACTTTTTTTATACCAGCTCTTATTCGTCCAAACAGAATAAAATTGTTATTGAAGTGACAGATGTTCCAGGATTGATCTCCTTGCAGAAAAAATGGTAAGAAAAAAACCGTTGTTGTCAAAGGTGCCCATAAAATATATCTTGATGTTGCTACTGCCGTGCTAGAAGAAAACCTCATAAAACTTTAAGCTTTGTGTAAATATAATTTTTACATGAGTTTGCAGTTTCCAATTTTTCCAAAACACGTATTTTCCTTGGAAACAGCGGGCCAACAAAGCAATTAAATCTGGAATGAAACACCGGTTCACAGGTATACATTCACAACATTTCCATGAAACCATTTTTTTCTGGAAGCTGCCCTGTCGAATCTGACGCAAATCCGTAGTAAAAGGATCGTCCATCAAAACCCATTTAAACATTTGCTATCTTTTGTAACAAGATATGTAATCGGAACCATGGCATACGTGTCATATTACCAAATTTTAAGAATTGTTTTCGTTCAAATACCTAAAGTTATTGCGTTTCAAAAACAAAACCATGACTAGACAAAATCGCAAACAAATACCAAAAAGTAGCATTTATTATCTTTAGCAATCCGTCTGGCCTTGAAGTAGTGATCCCCCACGTCTAGAAATATACATGTGCGACTTTTATTCGCATCCAGAGTGTCATTTATTTTGCTATTTACCATTGTGTGCGCTCAGTTTATTTTAATATCTTCAAACTAGACACAATTTGATTGAAAATTCGTGCAAAAATGCCCAAAACTGCAAAAATGTCACATTCTATCCAAAAACTGCGCAAAAAGACCTTTTTTCTAAATGCACAAGTGTTTTCCAGATAAATAATCCAAATCAGGCCAGCAAATCACCACCGAAGGTTAGGCCAAGTGGCGAAAGTTTTTTTTGGGTGTCACGTTGCAGGTCTATGATGTAAGTACGTGTTAGAGGAAAGTAACCCAATTTTATCTATTCTCAATGGAGCTTCTCCGCACACACATAAATATTTTTTGCTCGGTCTTGCAATGCCCGCCAAAAAATAAAATGTAACTCAATGTATCATACTCAGCTATATATATTCCTTTTCAAAGCTCATTTGCAAAAACGGGAAAGGAGATGGGCAGGAAAGCGTAAAGTAATAATAATGATGATGCTCCCTGAGAAAAGTGACTTTTATCATAATATTTTGATTTATTGGTCAGACTCTATTTCAACTGCAAAGGGAAAACTCTTCTGCTCTGTTTTTCCATTACTATTACCCAGCTTAAAGGGAAAATGATGCTAAAATGTGATTTACGCCGGTCGTAAAAAACTTTTTTTTCTTAGAAGAGTTTTAGCTTTTAATGGGCTTTGCTTGTCTGCTCTTTACTAAAACCAGGAAAAATATATTGTGTTGTGTGCTCTGTTTTTGTTTTTGTGCGTCGGAACTACTACAAGTAGGACTTCCACTAGTACTGTTGTTATTTATTTGCAAAAACATTAACATTTGTCGTAAGTTGTTTTGCAGCAGACTTCCTAAAAGTTCCCTTTTAAAATTGCTAACAACCTTGAAAATTGGAGATGTATAATGGAAGCTACAATGATTCAATAGAAAGTTGTTCTAAAATAAGCCCCAAAGTTTGACCTCCCACAACTTTAAAGTTTGGGAGAGGACCACTGCAGTATTTTCTTAAAAACATACAAATGTAACGCTCGTTTAGAAATACTATCTACATCAAAAATCAAAAGTTGGCCCAATGGATAGCCAAGCGTTTGAAAAAAGTGCGTTTACTATGTGATCTTATGGGAACAATTATTACAAATTCCCTCATATCTCGGAAAAGTTAAGAAATAAGGACATACTTTAAATGAAAAAATTGTAGACATGTTTAAGCTTTATCAGAATCAACAATAAACTTGAAGGTCAAAGTTTTTTCCCTTAGGGTGCACAATACTTTGTTGAAGTATTGTATCAAAATCCCAAATACTTTTTTATCCCTGGAAAAATACTTCCGAATAAGGGAGTACTGAATATTTTACCTGCCAAGATAAAAATCGTTATCCCGTAGATAAAAGAGTATTTTTCCATTGACGAGAAATTACATGTCAATAATTACCAAAAACACAAAATATACAAAGAATTTTGCCATCTTTTCCAAGAATAGTTCTAGCGTGAGTAGTTTACACTCCAGAAAGCAAATACGTCTTTTATTTGTTTCCCAGAATACAAAAAACTTTTGATGCAGTCAGAGTGGAAAGCTGATAAGAAAATGAAGTCAACGTTGACATGTTTGCGCAAGTGATAAAAAAGCGTGGGCGTTGAGAATATAAAAAAACTGTCTGCCTTCTAGTTATTTAGCTTTGACAAATATGTTTTAGCAATTGACTTTCTCTCATTCTCCCTATAATACGGCAATCCGTTTTTATTACTAACAATGCAATTGAAATGTATTGGCTGATCACCGGAAAATAAATGGTTTGTACGTGGTTAATGTCATCTCGTAATATTATCCTTGTAGGTCACCCTTTCACTCTGTCCCCGTATCCATTTTCTTAAGAAAAACAAACAAATTGGTTATTCATAGGCTCAACCCAATTTTATTTTCCTTTTTGAAGGAAATGGTCATTAAAAGGCTTAGTTAAATGGGAAAACAAGAGAATAGCAGGGCTATCCAAGTACATACTTTTTTGTTTGTTGAATTGCTCGTTTTTTGTAATGGCCAAAAATTGGCACCAAATGTCTGTTCCGGCTTTGCATGGATGATTGTGATGATGGTGGATATGTACGTTTAGAAAAGAAGAAGAAAATAATGTTGATGACGACATAAGATATCAACGAGGCAGTTTTGCACAATTTTCTCTATATATTTATAGACGTTTAAGCACCAAGTTTTCTTGGCACGGAGGAAAAATCTTCTGAAGAGAAAAAGAACAAGATACCATTTTCTCTATAGCCAGAGCAGTACTACGTTCCCTTCACAGTCTTCAGCTGACTGTCTCCGGTTATTTCTATGGCTGGCTAACTTGGCACCATCAAATCTTTCTCTGTGTGCGGAGAAAATTGTTCCACACGCTAGGTCCTTCCCGTTCTCATCCAATAATACATGCTTTATTGTAGTTACGTTCAATTGATATAACATCTATTTATATCCATGATCTTGTGCTCTATGTGAGATTGTACTTTAAGATAAAATATATTACTGCGCTAACCTGCTACGCTACTGCGTTTGTTCCCTCTATTCTTCCTGCTAACATGAAAATTTTCTAATATAACCAGAAAGAGTTGCTGACCAAAGGGATTTTTTTCTTCGGCGCTGCTGAAATGTGACAGAAATTTGTCACTAGTGTCGATTATCCGCCTAGCAAGCAAGCACAGCGAGACACAAAGAGGCAAAGTAAAAAGAGTAAAGAGCACGCTGAGAACAAGAAACTTTTTTGGTTAGGCTCATCTTCCACGACAATATAATTTTTTCCAAGGGGCTGTCCGTAGTGACCAGAACGCAACATTCCCTTTCTTATAAATATGATGGTTCGAGAAAATCTGTTAAAATCTTTCAACGTGAACGGTCCCATGAGAGTACAAGAATATTACAATAGCAAGAAACATTTCTATGCTGTCACTATCATAAGTCCATAATGGCTCCTCATTTTATTGGCTCCATTTTGGCTGTCTCCTATTTTTCCCTTATGTGCATGCGGATTGCGTAGTGTATAAAAAATTCGCAGAAAATGTACAATATTTTTCAACAAGAAGAAAAAACACGACATTTTTCTGAACAGGAGTCATTACAAAGCTAACTACCCAGAGACTTCTAAGCTGATGTTCAATGAAAAAAATAAGCTTTACACGCTCACGTCTGTCTTGTAGAGTCACCATTGCAACTTCAATAAACGAGACGTGGCTGGAATGCGGTGGGCTAAGTAGCAAAATGAGTTTTTATAAAGGCTCTTTTGAAAAAAATATATAAATACGGGCTTTTATACATATTTTTATAAGTGTGCTGGGGAATTTTTTAGTGTTCATTTGGAGGTAATATATGAATCGCAAAAGTCACCCAGAGAAATGGGCTTCTTCTGGAAGCGGAGCTAAGCAAGGTTCTTATATGTTGCTCCCTGACTTGGATGGCTACCTTTTTTTCTCTTTCTCTCTGGAAAAGTGTAGGAAGTTGTACCCCCGCCTGTCACAACCATTTGGACCCACTTGGCTCTGCCATCCAAGTCAAGAGTTATTACGGGCTTGTCACTCGCCCTCATTTGTACTTGCCTTATGCTTCAGCTCAACAATGCAAATACAAAAAACAACCGCTTTGCCGCAAAAACAGCTCAAATATTACTCTAAATTGCTAGGTTAGAAAACCCGTTAAACTTTTTCTTTTTTAAAATTCAAACGGGGATGCAGAATTTGCCACAATAAAAAAAAAGAATCCGGAATATTTGAAATTATGACTTAAGAAGTTTTAGAAATGCGATAAGTTGCAAAAAGGAGAAACTTTTTCAGAGTAATTATTAGACGACACAGCTTTCCTTTTAGAAAGAGAATATATATGTTTCTCTGGTTGTTTATGAGGAATACAGATTAGAAGAAAAATTAGTGCTAAAGACAGCTTGTATTTTGTTGCAGGCATGGAAAGAGAAAATCGTTAATGCCGTTGTGGATTCTCATCAGCTAATGTTATGCAGCTATAAATATTCAGCAAGAAAAAATATAATAATAGCGCAAGAGAGTGGAGATTATAGAATGAGGGACTTTAAGGTACATTTTCCTTTGCGCAAACACACTCTACGGGCAAAAATATTTTATAGGCCGTCAGCTTGTTTGTGTTTTCTGTTTTTGCTCTAAACTTTTTGTTGAAAAGGGAAAACAAGACAAGTTTCAAAATCTTTTGGAAAGAGAGAAATCCGAGATTGAGATGAGGAGGAAAATGAAACTTTGTGAATTTTAAAGGAAGCTCAGAGAGAAAGCAGAAAGAGACAGAGATCATTTGCCCGGCTTGCTTAAGTTTGCTGAAGCAAGGAAATAAGCAAGAATAATAATTAAATTCGAATTTTGTCATGGTTTCTCCATCTCACTTTCACTCTCCTTTGTTGTTTTCCTTTAACGCTAACGACCAAATTTGAGAGGGAGAAAGTGGAAAACTTATAATTTTTTAAGATGAAGATGCTAGGAGAAAGTTTTGAGTGAGTCAGTGAGTGTCGTTTCTGGATTTTACCTCTTAGGTACGGTACACAAAGTGAAAGCACAGAAGGGAGAAAGTAATACGGGAAATGCAGTTTTATTGTGGTGGGTATAATAATTTTAAAGAGAATATGCCACATAATATTCGGAAGATTTTCCCACTTGGTTTGTGTAAAAGCAAAGTTTTTGAAGTGGGACGATGATGAGAGTGTAACGTCGTATAAAATAAAAATGACCGGCATGTCGTGTTGGTGTAATACACACTGTGTATGCCGGCATATGATGATGATGCTGGTTGTTTTGAAGTTAAAGTGAAAACTTTTTTGTGTGTGGGGAACGTACAAATTAGAGAAAATACTTTTTGTCCAATGACACATTTGAATAGTTAACGAATCGGCTTTGCGCTCAACAACACTCTCCTAGAAATGGGAGTAGGCTAGAAACAACAAGATTGTAAAGCTGCAGCGATAAATTCCGTTAATTACCCTAAAGCCGGTTTAATGGAGAAAGCAGAGAGAAAATGGATTTCTGTGCCTATTCGGGAATACATGCATATAAAGTGTTATATGTTTTGTAAGTGTTTTCCTTATGTCTACTGGCTAGTGGTACTGTAAAATGTGGGAAAAAGTTGGACTGGCACGATGAAATATATGTATTTTTGTAAAGATCTGACTTTCATTTACTATTTACTTTCACTTTTTCTCCAGCTAAGCCTTTAAAAGTGAACGGTTGGGTGATCATGGCCGAGTAAAGTTTACGAGGAAAAAATGCAGTATTAACTTTCTCCGCTTTTTCCCCAGACGAAATATTCTGCCTAAAATATTCATTCAGAAAAAATCTTATCTTCTAGTGGTTCTCTCTTTCTCTCTCTCTCTTAGCAGAAGTGCCACCGTGTGGAGAAGGTAAGTCCAGGAGAAAACATTTTAAGCGAGAAGTGAAAGCTCATATTCATAAATTACGTTGGATTAATTTCACCGACTGACTTGTTTTTTGCATGCATTCACTTCATAATGGAGAGCGAGAACCAGAGAGAGAGGGAGAAAGAGGGTGAAAGTGGTAGTCTCCAAAAACGGGAAAAGGTTTATCCAGAGAAAATGGGAAAAAACAGCTAAGGGCATGACGATGATCATCATCAGCATCCTTATGATCATCATCATGATGTCCTGTTCGTTCAAGATGGAGAAAGGGAAAATGCTGGCACGGAGACCTTCTTAGCTGCCTTTTACACACACGCAAAAAGAAAGCATGTAGGCAAATATGCACACACACGGTTATTATTACCGCGTTCACGAGAGTAATTTACATGAAAGATGCTGGCTTTAAATATGCCTCTGGAGAGACCAAAAAACCGGAATATGTAGACTAGCGTGCATCCAGGAGAGCGAAACTCTGTGAAACTTGCCAAGGTACATTTACAGAGAAGACGAAGAAGGACAGATATTTGAAACTGGTTTTGTGTGTATCAGCTCTACATGCATTTCTCCTATAAACGGGGAAAATAGGAGAAAGTATTCATTCATGGAGAAAGTAAGGCAGATATGTAGTGTGTGGGAGAGAGAATAGCCGTGTAGTTCTCTACACGGACCAACTATTTTTAAAGGCTCAGCAGGCCACTTCTCTCTCAATTGGGCTCCACGGAGACTTTTTCTAATTAAACAGAGCAAATACACACACACGAGCTAAGAGAGAGAGAAAGTGTGAGGGAGCAAGATAGAGAGTTTCATCTTAAATTGTAGTTTCCCTTGATCTTTTAAAAACTTGTTTGCACTCGAATCACATCCTGTCATGGATCTGTGTACAGACAGAATCAGAGAGAATAGAAATAATATGGAGAAAGAGAGAGAGAAACAGATCTCTACTTTCTCTTTAACTCAACTTTTATAGAAAAACCTCAGTCTTTAAGCTTGTAACACATTTTTTCCTAGGATTAAAACAGCAGATCTAATAAGCTAAAAAAGAGTGTAACTCTGTTGATAAGGCCTTGAAACGTTTCCTACTTTTTCCTGCTGGTTGGTTCAAACACATACAGACTGAGTGATCATTCCGATTGTGTAGCAGGAGCAGCAGAATAGAAAGAAAAAAGTAGCTAACACGCTTTTTCTCTCTCTGAAAAGTACCCTTGGTAATTAAGGAATAAAAAGACATGAAACTTTTTTCCATTTTCTTCTTAGCAACTTATTATTCCAGACAGTGCATTGGTTCTCTGTTCTCTCTGTCCAAAGTTGGTATTACATTGGGGCAACGTCGCATTCTTTGTCTTTCTAACCCGTTTATTAAATTTTCACGCAGCATATACAAAGAAGAGAAAGCAAGCAGAAGGGAAATGCCTGAGCTAATTTGTTTTAGAAGAGAATAAAATGAAATAGAAAAGCGAATGATTCAAGAGAAAAAAATTAAAAGGGCATTTAGAACCTGCACTGGTGTTTCCCGCATTTACAACCTACTTAGAAAATTGGGTAATCGCCTTAACACCAATACAAAAACGCGTATTTGCTTGCCTGTTAAAAACCCCGGTGAAAGTTGTAACTCGATGCATTCGTTTTACAAATTAGAAAAAAATTACGTCACAATTATGCAATTTATGATGCTCAGTTGCATAAATTGGAAGCAGCAAATTTTCAACAAATTTTCACCAAATTTTCTCCAGGGTAAATTTTACTCTAATAATGCTCCAACTTTTTTCCTTAAAGTAAAAGTACAAGAAAAACCGCTTTCTCTAGAAAAAAATGTACTTGCTTTTTTGCTTCTTTGAAAAATTGGAACTTTGCTCCCAAAAGTAATACACGTTTTGATACTTTCTCTTTCTCCCATGTATTCATGCGTGTAAATATTATATTGGTCTACTTTGCACCAAGTAGATTATCTTATTTTCTACGTGTGTACAAAACCCTGTCCCGAGTGAGTCACAACAAACAGAATATATGTGCATTCTGGGAAATTCGCAGTGTTTCCACACCCCAAAACAAATTCCCTTTTTTTCTGGGTAGCTTCCAAGAAAATGTAAATTTTCCTGATTGTCCGCAATCAAGCAGAAGAAAACAAAAGGGATTTTCCTGGAAAAACATTTTGTTGAGCTAGTGTAGTACATTTTTTTCCTTTCGGATAAGAAGAAACCGTATTTGTTACCGTACTTGAGCCAGGACAAGAAAAACTAAATCTAATTCACAAAAGCGTCTCCTCATCGTTCTCCTTTTTTTCTTTTTCCAGTGTATATTGTTCGATTTACCGAATTTGTCAAGTTTTCTCTTTTAGCTTGTATACCTGATAAAATGGAGAAAGCAGCAGAAGCTGAGGAGAGAGAGAAAATGTTTTAAAAAGTTGACAGGAAAAAAGCGAAAAGGTGGAGAGATCAGAGAAAAACAGAGCTTTTCAATATTATGACAATCTGCTTTCAAATCAAGGAAAACGGAGAAAGCGAATTTTCTAGATGGATAGAATTGATTGTTTTGGCACATGGGCGGTTACGTCGAAATTTTGTTGCTTGTGTACGTATAACACTTGCAGCTTCAAACAACATATCAGGCTACTCTACAAGTTTACTATTTGTGTGTACTAAAATATCCCAGACTTTCTCTGTAGGTATGCTTGGGTGACAAGTGTTTTTTGTCAATTGAAATGATTTATAATGGCAGAACGAAATGGAGAAAGTAGAGAAAAGGGTGGAGAGGCGACAGCCGGGAAAAGTTGAAAGTCTTGTTGTTTTTCTCTGTGTGTCGTTCTACTCAGCTCGCACTAGAGAAAGTATAAAAACTACAAGGCTAGTAATTTTTTTCTTGTGTGCCACCCAACCAATAATATACAGTTTTATAGCAAAAGAAAAATATCCAAGTTAACTTCAAACAGAAAAAAAATGTTGCTACGTGATGGCGTTCGTTTGAGTTTTTTCTTTAATAGTTGGGAAAACGGCTTTTTATCAATGCCTACAACCGAAAAGAGAGAAAACTTTTTACAAGAGGAGGAGAAAGTTTGGTCTGCTATCTTTGGCAGGTTTCCCACCCTTTAGTATTTTTTGTTTTAGTAACAAATATGTTGTAATATTGTTTCAAGTATATGTACGTCTAGTTGTAACTCAGGTGTTGGTAGAAAAGCTTTTTAAAGAAGAATTTATAGAAGTAGGTGGGTAGATTTTGGAGAAAGAAAGTGATACGACGGGAGCCCAGAGAAAGTTTCAAGGATATCATGTTGAAGTTGCCAAAGCGTAAATCAGGTGTGATTTCAATACCCAGTATATAGTGTAAATAAAACTAGAGAGATAGAAAAATGTTGTGCTTCGAGAAAAAGAGTTTTCTTAGGACAATCTGAAAATATTCAGAGTTTGATCCTCCTCGGGCATCAGTTAGATGGCAATAGTATTTTTTCTTGAAAATAAATATTTAGATTTGGGAAAAGTATCTCTTCGCTACAGAGATTATTACACCTGGATGCTTTCATTGCGACTTTCACTCCTACTCGGGTTATTCACCCAAGTAGGTTTTTCACATAACGGGAATGCATATAACTAACAAAGCTAAAATTTTGAGCAGCATCAAAGCAAACCGCTTGGTGTTTTAGTGAAATGCCGCAACGTCAAGATATTTTAAAACGTGGGTTGTACACTCTCAACAGCTCTCTATTCCGATAGCACACTGTTTTTCGATTAAAACCAACTTTCACTTTGAGTTTGTTTTACAAAACTTATATAGACACACAAGGTGCTCTCTGTCCCTTTTTAACTACAGCACTCTCCATATCTGCGGATGATGTAAATATTAAATGGGGCATTAACAAAACCACTTTCTCTTTAGAGTGTTCCACCGCGCCGCTATATACTGACAGCAGCAACAACTTTTAATGACGTTGTACAACTACAAACGACGCATAAATTGTGCAACGATTTCCTCCCAGGAAAAGCTATTGTTTTTGGGACCACTGTTAAGCCATAGGTGCTTTTATTCTGTAGTTTGCGTGCCATAAGCACATCCATCTTGGCGTCAATTGTACGCTCATTAAATGCCAGACCATTTATTCTAGCCGGAAAGTAGGCCCATTTGCCAAAAATTAGTTATCAATAATTTCCACGTCTTTATCTACTGGCACGTGTGTGTTAATAAGTAAAAGTTTTTCTGCAGGCTGTTGAGTGTGAGCCTACTCTGATTCTCCAATTTTACAAGAGATATAATTTTCTCTCTTGTATTGCGCTCTCATTAAAAGCTGCGTCATTAAACCACAACTTTCTCTACCAACTTTCCCCATTTATCCGCACTTACTCTTCAGATTTGAGTAGTTTTAGCATGAAGTTTGTATCTAAAAGCATGTTTTTGTCTTGCTTTCACCACCTTTCAACATTAATCCTTATGTGTGTTATATGCTAAAACAAACCCACTTTATACTTTTTTTATTCCCGGAAAATCCCAACATAACCGTTAATTTTCTTCTCGGGAAGATCCTTTCACTACCACTACCCTCCACCTTGTTTACCATTTTACGTCTCAGCTTTCACCGACAAATATCACCCAGTCAATTTCCAATTAACCTTGATGGTTGCTTAGGGGAAACCCATAATATTGTTCGTAAAAATAGTGTTGACAAAATTCCAAATAGTAATAGTTGCCTGTTGGCTTTGCTTTTGTGTAGTTGTTGCTATTGTGTATTCTATTGGCTCTCTGTCAAATAAATATTTAATCAGTGCTGGTGACACTCTCATTCTACTGTCAATACACAAACGGCTAGGGATGCTGTGATGTTTGTTGCGTAAACACACGCACAACCAATCTGACAAAATGTAGCAGACAGCAAATGTTTAGAGCTCATTTGCTGGATTTTATTTTCCGAGCGAATCAAATAGCAGAAAACGCATAGCAATGGCAAATAGCAACAACATTCAGTCGCGGAAAGAAAATGCGCCTTAGGGTAAACCGTACAAACAAGTCGAAAAGGAAAATGTGTCTAGCTGACTGCAACAGAAATGGATCAACTCGAGATTGTATATACGCAAATTTTATAACCTGGGAAGATTTGGGAAAGCAATTTTTGCTTAGAATTAGGTTAGAAATATACAGTTCTACTATAGCCCTACTATATCATGAGTCAGTGGATTCAGGTGAAAAGTCTTATATGCATCATAAAAAGCGCACCATTATATGTAAAATACATTAGAAAGTTAATTCGCTGCTGAAAAGCCCTAATATTTATCTCAATGCTGTAAACAAAAACGGCAAAAAATGTTGCGCCACCAAAACTCTTCATATTCATAAACAATGGAAATCCTTCATTATACTCCTTCCCTGCTTTGTGTGCAAATAAGCTGCATTATTTTCCCCGAAAATTATTCTGCACAGGCTTTGCCGTCTGTGCGCTATTTTCCCATTACCATTTTGCCTCTCTGCCCTTGCGGATTATCCAGGCATACCGGAAGAAAGCCCTACTCTCAGTCAGGGAAAGAAAATCCCCAGGGAGGAAATGGAAATGGACGTTGTGTATCATCAAAAGTGGTCTGGTCTGATCTCATGATGTTGTTTCCAGGAGATAGGCCCGCAGCAAGTTTAGGCAGCCTTAGAAAATCACAAACACACGGACAGCAAGGAAAGGAGAGAAAGTAGGAGAAAGCAAGCAAGCTAAAAAGCAGAAAAAGCATATAGAGTCTTGGTCCTTTTACTGTCTGTAATAATATTACTTTCTCATTGTTTTCGATCCATTAGAGAAAGCAGACTGGTATAATGATAATGCTGATCGTGATACGTCCGACGATCATGATTATAATCATCAAGATTTGTAACCTATACTCTTCCACACATATTATATACTTGCCCAAAATTGTGCTTTCTCCAGAGAAAGCAAAAGAAGCCAGAGAATGAGAGAAAGACAGAAAGTATAATCACACAGAGCAATATTTTTTGTTGTTTGAACGAATCCTAATACGCCGACCCAAATTTCCCCATTGAAAATTAACCAAGGGAGTATAAATTATCCAAGAGATATGGTACAACAATCCAACAGACTAGCCGGCCCTAATTTGATAATCCAATGAGAAGAATATTAGATAACTGGTGCTTTCTCTTTTTGCTACTCTGCACAACTCTCTCTACTTTCTCTCTCTCTCATAAGTCACATAATATTCCCATCTGAAGATAATGGAGAGGAATGTAATAATAATCTCTTATAGCACCACCACTACTACACTAGCCATAGTGCGACATAGATAGAAAGAGAAAGTAAAATGTGATCTCTCATTTTCTCTTTTGCTAACAAAACGAAAGGAAAAACCACACATAGACACAAGAGAAGTATAGTAGTAGGAAAATACGACATGTTGTTAAACAATTCAGTGGAACAGAAAACCTGTCAAAAATTTTCACTCCAACCACATCACATCACATTGTCTTCCAAAAACTTGTTTCACAACCAGAGAAGTATTTCCACTTTTGCCTCTTCTTCTTCCCTGCCCTTCTGTTTTTTGTGTGTTATCTTCGCCCAGAAATATTTATCTCTTGTGCTGCCTTTCTGCGGCGGCTGTTGGGCTCCCATAATACAGGATAATGATGATACCACCTCCACCATCCCTAGCCATTTTATTGAAGAGGTAATGTGTGTGTATATTGTCTAGAACGAGAGAAGATGTGGAAATCGATGCAGAGCTAGTATATCTAAGCCTTTTCTCTGCGCTTTCATTATATAGAAGGTTTTTGTTGCTGCGGCAGCAAAAATATACACACACTGAAAACTTTGGGCTATGATGAAAGAATGTGGATGGAGTAATAACAATAATATTAAATGCTCTTTTTAAAATGGCCCCTAGTTTAGTTCTCAGCACTAACTATGTGCTTTCTCTCTCTCTCTCTTGAGGAGAGAAAGTACAAAACAAAAAAGGATCTACATAGAAACACATTCTAAAGTATCTTGAGTAAATACACTTTCAACAAGCGAGAAGCAGTATAACCAGTCAAGTGGTAGGAGTAATCATTGTCATAACAATAATTACTCTGTGCTTTCTCCAAACAGTAGCAGAACAGAGAAAAGTAATACGGGGTAGTGAAAGTGGCATATTTTTTTATACTCTGAGGTATAATGACCAAAAACTTACTAGTAAAGTATGTATTTGGGATTTTGCTCCGTGGTTCACTACACATTACGAAAAATGAGTACAATGCTCCAAAACGGTAGTTACTTTCCCCGGCTTTCACTTTCTTTTCTTTAAAAAAAACTTGGCGTACACGCTCTTGCTCTTTTGCTCGATGCTCGCTACGGGGTAGCCTTTAACAAAAAGCTTTACAATTTTCCCACTCATTCTGCTGCTTTTTTGGCAAAGACAATAGAATGTTCAGCTCTCTTTCACTTTCATCTAGGTTTCTCCAGGTTAGAAGAGAAAGAAGTAACATTGATTTTTGCCTTTTTTGCTAATGCCTTGTTTTAAAATCCGTAAATATCGATCCAGAGAAAAAAAAACCGGAGCGAGGGAAAAATTTGTACGAATAACAGGGATAACTTTCTCCGCGGCAATAATCATTTACATTTGACAACACTGCCTACCAAAAACATTGAGTGCACTTTTGCTAGCAAAAATTTTTCCCCGTGTGTGGTGCTCATAATTTTAATGAGACAAACAGGACACATTTTCTCATGTGTGAAGCTACCTCTACTAATAAAAACACTGCTCACCACTATACCAATAAACTACTATATATGCTGACCTCACTTTCATCAGGAACGCTGTAAAGGGTTTTATTTACTCGACTGAATTTTTATTAGGACCAAAAAGTCATTCCTACGGTGTATAGGCAAACCTCTCTATATTTTCTCTAGCTTCTCCATCATTTTCATAATTCTCTTTTCTGCCTCCCTATTTTATTTACTCAGTTTGTCCAATTTCTCTCTGCTACTCACTTCTATACACTTTTTGCTTTTACATCTGGAGAGAAAGACAGCTACAGGCAAAGAAGTTTCTCTGTGTGTGTGCTTGTGTGCTTGCAGAATCCTTGTATGCTATAAGGTCCATTATCATATCGACCCGAGAGTAAAGGACAGTCAGCAAAATATAGGATCAGTTTCGATAGCTGACAGGAGCAGAGAAAGGAAAAGTTTTTTAGTGTTATGATTTCTGTCCTCATTTTCTCTTTTGCCCACTTATCTTCAAGAGTTGAGAGTTGTACCCTGTAAACTGGATCTAACGCCGAGTGACAGTTTTTTCCTCTTTTTTTCTTCTACTTTTTTAGGGATGCAGAAAAATGGGGAGTAAAAGTAAAACTGGAAATGAATGGGGCATGGACCGTTGATTTCTTGACCGCAAGAGGACACGTCTATAATTTTGAGGATTATAAGAGAGAAAATCAAATGCATAAAAAATGTTTATAGGAGTATAGGAAAATGGACTTTTTCCAGGGAAAATAAACTAGGAAATGGGAAAAATGTAGTGTGTTCTGCAGTCAAGTGTAATGCGATGTGATGTAATACAAGTGGGAACATAAAAGCTGAGGATTTTTTTCTCCTGCACATACACGGAAAAGTGGAGAAAGTATGACAGTATGGAAATAAGTAGCAAAAAACCAAATATATGCTGATCGCTTGCACACACACATACACACATATAGTACCGAGTCAGCGTCTAATGAGATGAGTGTCGTAAAAAGGCTCTGTAAAAAAGCCAAAGTAGAAAAAAGTGGAGAAAGTTGGAGAAAGCTGTGCGCGCTTTAGTTGCTGTATATATTTTGTAGCTTTTTCATCGTCAGCAGCAGGAGCAGCAGAAGAGAGCATTACAAGAGATCTGCATGAATATGGATGCTTTCTCTGTAACAGCGTACTAGTGGAGTGAAAGAAAGCGGGCTTTCACTATTTTGCGATTTTCGTCGACTTTTCTTACTTTTCGTTTTGAAGAAAAACGCAGTGTGGTAGAGAGAGAAAAGCTTGTACAGCTTCTGTTACCGGATCTGTTTATTTCCCCGTTTTGTTCCCTTTTATATGGTAGTTAGTCCGCAAAATTTGTGGAGATACTTTTTTATATTTTTTTGGTGGTGCACCTTTATGAAAGTGGCTAAATATTGGTATGATGGTTGTAGGAGAAAAAAAGCCCAAAACTTATGGAATTCCAACACACCATAAAGCGACAGCGACAGAAGAGAAAGTAGAAAAATGGACAACCCATGTGGGATCCCAAACGAGCTCTCAGCTATATTAAAGGAGACACTTTTAATAAAAACGAGAAGTAGGCACTGTTCCAAAAGGGCCGTTATGCCACGAAACTTTCACTGGATAAAGCATGCTTATACAGATATAACCACACACTTCTTTTCTTTGCATAGTGCCGTTGTCAAAAACTTTCTCTTTTGCTTTTACTCTAGATTCTAGAGTCTAGAAAAGAAACACAAGAAGGGGAATTAAAATATGAAATAATCTGGATAATGGGTTGCATGGAATTACAATAACATTAATAAAGTGAAACTTAGCAACGTGCAGCAATACAAAGGAGAAAGGGAAATGGTTTTAATATTTTACCCAGAAATATCTGTATTATACCAAGAAATGGCGGCAGGGTAATACAGTAATTTTTTCTACTTCAACAGAAGAAGCCGTGTACATGACCAGAATGAAAGTATTTTCTTGTGAACGAGCAGCATCCTCCTCACTCTCATTTGAAATGTCTGTAAACATTATTTGGGAATACTTGTCTTACTTTCTCTCCCTTCATGCATACTTTCTCTCAGAGAGAAAAGATATGACATCCTCCAACTATTTTTCTCTTCCTGCTGTACCATCTCAAGCTACTGTAGAATATTTTCCTTTTTGCTGGTGTGGAAGAAAGCATAGAGAAAGTAAAACTTGAAGGGTTTTTTGTTAATTATGGCAACACTGTATAGATTTTTGTTATAAGCTTTTCGAATTTTGCTTTTTATAAGCCTTCTTCTCCGCACCTTAAGGCAATGCTTTGCATTATTATACCCCAGTAAAAAAAACTTTCTTTTCAGAGAAAGTGTACTTTTTGGTTGCTTCAGAGAGTATATTCCTCTTTGCCCCATGATATAATATAAGTAGGTATATTCATCTCTCCCGCTGTTTCATAACCAAGACAATCTGTTACTATTTCGCTTTTCCCTTAATACTTCCTGCTTTCACTCTTTCTTGATTCTCAAGTGAAAGTATTTTTTCTCCTGAAGTTGTCATAACGACAAAATGGAGAAACACAACACCAGTCCCAGCTCCTGTGCTCTCCTTTTCTCCATCAAGCAACGACAAAAACAGAGAAAGTGGATGAGAGAGAAAGATGATGTATGTAGAAAATACCTACGCGGGAAAGATACAACAGGAGCAGCAAGCAGCAGGGCACAAAGCAGAAGCAGTGGCAGTTTATCGACAAACCCAACAACGAAAAAGAAGTAACCTGAACATATACATGGCCAACAAAGCTTTCTCTTTCGGAGAAAGCAGAAAAGTGTCATCATGCATGATGAATGAATGCGTCCCTCAAGTAATTCTTTTCTATCTGTTTCCATAAAATACGTTCTCCCGGTTTTATACAAAATATCTATACAAAATTGGTGGACAAGAAGAAACACCTTATTTTTTCATCTTTCATCCCGGGTAATAAGAAAGCCGTCTACGTGTGCTGTGGGCTGGGCGTGTGTGATGTGAATTCAAAAAATGTACGTACGTAGCAACTAGCGGTGGTATTTTCTTTGTCAATGTGGCTTTTCTTGTTGAGCCTGCGAACGGGAAGAAGATAAATGAGCTACAAGAAAAAAAAACACTACCAAACATCATGATGTACGTATCTAGTTTGCTTATACATATTTCTTAAAGCATGTACATACGCTTCAATTTTTTATACAAAAGACGATGTTCAAATTGACCAAAAAAATATTTACTTGTATAACTTGCATAAGTTTACTCGCTCCATGTTACGACCGTCTGAATCTATTTGCTTTTCCACTTTGAATCCCGTCTATTTGAATGGTGGCAATGATGAGGACGATAATGTCAATGACAATTCTGGCTAAATGCTAATGCCATCATAATAGTTTCCTTTTCCCTTTTCTCCCTTTCCTCCTTTTTTCCAATCCGCTTAAGTCAGATTAACTCTTGATGATGTTCTTTCTCTCCATTCTCCACGCAGCAATGATTCTCACTCATTTCTCTTGTATAGCTTCTCTTCCCTTTTGCTACTTGATAAGATGAGATTTATAATCTTCTTGTTACACACATTCATTTTCGGATTTCTCGGAATAGGATTTCAAATAGTTCTCTACCGCCACTCGTTTTTTTGCATGTAGTACTTCTGTAGTAGCTACTTTTATCTTTTCCTTTTACTATTATGTATAGTGTTCTTATGTCCACCTCAGCTTTCTCCTTTGGACAGGTAATAATACATTATTTCGTAATAACTGTCAGCTTGACTGTGCCGCCTTCCAAAAAAGGAGCCGAGATTGGTCCAAAACTTTATCCCTTTTGTCATTTTAACCCTTTTCATTCCTCTCTCCGAAAAGAGATAGGGTTAAGTATCTCCACCACAGCTTAACCTGGTCAGAACTTTGGTTCTCGGTAGAGATGGAAAAAAGGCTCTTCGTGCATGTCTTAGCAACGTAATGATAATCATAACAGTAATAATAATAAAACTGTTTTGTAAGCACGTTTTGTCCAGGTTCTAACCAACATTTGGATTTTCAATACTCTAAAGCACATTCGCCACTATGCTTTCTCCATTAATATAAGTATCTGTCGTTACCTAAATATAAAAACCAAACCAGGTATAATGTGGACTTTCACCTCTTCACAAAAAAAAAATTCACAAAAAATAAAAAGCTTGCTTTCTCCTCACTAAAATCTACCTAAGGTACACACGTATTATATTCCTTCTTCGCTATTTTTCCTGGTTTGCTCGCTTTCAGAATATTTTATTATTTGCCTTTGCTTTCCTTTTCAATGCTTTCTACACTAGTGCTGCTGCTGCTTTTTGCATAAATGCATAATGGATTTCAGGGGAAATGTTGCTGCTCTGGTTTCACTGGGAGAGACGGGCAAGGCATGCTTTTTATTGCAATCAAATTGCTCTCCCTTCCTTTTTTCCACATCTCTCATCATGATCCAGAAATAAAGCAGGAATGCTCGTCAGCAGGATGCTGATCATCCTGGAATTTTTTTCTTTTCTTTTTTCTCTAGAGAAAGCAACTAGAGCAAGTTGGAGCATCTGTGTATGAATGGTTTTCCCATTCTTTTATTTTTCTTCCATTTTCCCGGAGTTTTTCCATGTTGTCGTATATTTGTGTAATTTACAAACGCCGCTGGCTATTTTTTACAAGTTGTTTGTGTTGTAACCAGAAAAAACAAAATCATTAGAGAAACCGAAAATAAACGCACGCAGACAAAACGAATACGTGAAAGTTTACAACACAGTTATTTTTTGCACAGTGAAAATATATCACTTGGCATTCTTCTATTCCAGGTATACATTGACATTTCCGGTCAGATCTACCATTTTAAATATTTCTCAAAGATTTCTCCAAGAAAGAACCAAATTTACATCTTCGTATTTAAACCCGCATTTCTTCTGCTAACGTTCACCTGAAAATTTCCCCACAAATGCAAAAGAGAAAGTCATCTCATAAGAGACCCATATATTTCTAAGCCTGCTCGTATTTTTCCATTTCTCGATCAACTTGCCCATATTCTTGCTACCTTGCTCATTGCTTACACACAAATATCGTTCCCTTTAGACTACCCAAACATTTTCTTCTATATACACCACTTTTATTCTTAGTTCTTAGCGCTGCACATACAAACATGCAGGTACAGTAAGAAAAGAAGGAAGCCAAAAAATGTATAGTGCCGTGTGCATTGCTAAACATGGTTGCTCTCTGCTCGGATTTATTTTTCTTCTACTTCCTCTCTCCCCTTCTTGTTATCCGATACTTACAGGAAATAACGGGAAAAGTGCCACGTATTATGTTATCCTTTCTCAAACAAGCGGTTATTTCTCCCTATTGTATTCCCTACCACATAGACAAGTAGCAAGCAACGAGACAACGACCAATATTATTAGCAACCTCAGCATCGCAAAGGGTGGGAGTGTGTTGCAAAATGTATGTGTTCTCTCTCTCTCAAATAAACCGTGTCACGCCGTTAAACTACACCAATAGAATTTTTTTCTTAGAAAAAATCCAAACGGCAGCAAAATCCCACTATTTCATTCAGAGCTGTATCAAAACCAGTTAGAAAAAACAGGGGGACAAGATGGATGGCTAAGGAAGAAAAAAATACCGCAATCCTTTCGGCAGTCACCATATGTTTTTCTTTTTGCGGGTGATCACGTTGGTGATCATGTAGTAAACCAGAGTACTATAGTGTACCGCAACATCATCAGTATCGTCGTCATTTAGTACAACCACACGACCAAGATGATCACGATGATGGCTGTTGTCTTGTTGGAAATTTTCTTGTTGTTTTCTTCCAGGCTATATTCTTGTGTATGGTGTACATGATGAGGTGAGATGAAATGCGATGCGGTTACTTTTTTACTGCTGTAGCATGAGCTTGATGTGTTTTCCGGAGAAAAAATACATGAACATATATCCCAAAAGAGCGTATAAATACTAATAAAGCGTGTGTGTGTTGGACAAGAAAAGAGAAAGCGGAAAACGGATGGAAGTTTAGCGGCTAATAATAAAGCACATAATAAAGGTGTACAGTAGACACAGCCTAAATAACCAAGAAGAGAAAAGCTCAGTCATGAAAAGAGTTATAGGGTCAAGCTTAAGAAAAAAGGCAAAAAGTGAAAGTGGTGAAAGCTGAATGTGGTAGAAGCAGTAGTAGCTGTAATAACAGTAATAACCGGTTGTTTATCCGGGCGGAAAAAAATTTGTGTGTGTGTTTACATATATACGTATGTAGTGGAATACAACAGAAGAACAGAGTAGTAGAGAGAAAAGGGATTAGTCAACTTTTATGGGTTTCGGGCTAAGCTAGAGAGAAAAAAATAGACGACCAGATTGAAATAGGAAAGGGAAGGAAAGAAAGGAGGAGAAAATAAGTAGACAATAAAAATGTGTATATGCATAGCTAGAGTTGCTCTGTGTGTTGGGCATGTACGGGCTCCGAATTGTCTGGTAGAGAAAGCTCTTATGCTAATAAATAAGGCTAATATTATGTTGGGCAGGTTTGATGAATTGAGATGACAGTTGGGGCTTGACGCCGTGTGGCAGAGTTTTTTTATGTGTTTGCACGGAATAAATAGGATGGAGAAACGTGATACATAGCCATTTTGATGGATACGTGGGCAAAGTAATAGACAAGTGGAAAGACTGTGGGGAGATCACGTAGGTGGAGAAATGAGTTGTAGGTATATGAATATATGATTAAGGTGGGGTTATTTAGATAAGCGGAAATTTCCGGGTTTAGTTAAAGGGTGGAATTTTTCCGGTATGGGGAGAGTAGGAAAAGAGGTATTAAAATTAATTGCAAAAAGTGGCATTAGATGATAAAACAGGTAGTTTGGCTTGTGTAAACTTGTCAGCCTTTTGCTTTCTCTTAAAACAAGGTAATGAAGAATGCTGCTGCCTGTGTGCGGGGAAACGTGTTAAGTGGAGTAAGCAGAAGAGGGTAAATATTTAATTAGGACTTACCTTTTGGAAGACATAAGAAGTAGGCCAACAATGTGAAAAGGGTCCGGGCTCCACTGGAAATCACCATTGCACTTTCCCTTTGAAATAGGATGAATTTTATATTTTCGGAACTAGCCGGAGAAAGTAGGAAATGAATTTGCTTTCTTTTCTTGGGAAATCAAAACAAAAAATGGAAAAAAGTATGAAAAAAATTTACAAGGAATTTGTAATGAGCGCAAAAAAAGTTGGGAAAAACTAAAGGTTAGAGAAAAACTAAAAATCAAGGCTGAGAGGGAAAAAGGGAAAGTGGTTGCGCCGACGTGGAGTAAAATTTGCAATGGTGGTGGACGTTGGCCTTCCTGGGACGACTTTCCGACAAGGAGAAAGTTTTTCTACGTGACTTTCTCCAGAGCGAGGAATAGTTTCCGGTAAAAAGTAGTCAGAGAGAGAGAGAGAAAGTTCTTTGCAGACTGGTTAATATTTCAGCATTCTTGCAGTTATTTTTTAGTGAGTGGCGGGGGCGTTTATAATGTACCCATTTAGAAGAAAGTTAATGCAAAATTTGCATCTTTTGGTCCGGCGTATATGTACTTGTATGGCACACTTGTCGATTGTTACAAAAGAGAAAGTTCACTAGCATGGCAAACAATATTGTTGCACGTTTCTGCGTTTCTGTAGACTTACACACATATGGACACAATTTAGATTTAATTCTTTGAAAGGTTTCCCTTTTTCTGCTTCTCTTTTGGCTGGTGAAAGTTGTACAGTAGCAAAAAGGAATAAGGGCTTGCAAAAAAATTAGTACTTTCTAGGAACTCTCTCTTTTTCTAGCTGTCTTTCTCTGGCTATATATGTATAAGGAAGAGAAAAAAGTTTCAAGTAGGTAGCATAAAAGTGCTTGTCTGCTCGCTGAGAAGCGCACTTACTCAGTCATGTTTTCTGGAGAGGAGGGGGGAAATAAAGGAAAATTGTAGGCTGGCAGGAACATTACTTGCCGCGGCTAATGTAAGAGGATGATCATGCTGCTGATCGTCTAACAGAGAAAACATTATAGTTGTAGTAGTCGTAGTAGTGGATGTAGTCGGACTTTGAAGTGGAATTAGCTTGGAAAAAGGAGAAAGTGTAGGAGAAGGTAGAGGCATGACGAGAATTATTATTACCGTTTTTTCTTCCTTTGCCTTCAGATATATATCTATTCTTTACTACTATTTGAGTTGATTTAGAAAGGCTTTAAAACGAAAGTGAAAGTAAGAGAGAGAAAAAAGAATATGCTACAGAGATTTTCTTCTCTTTTTTTCTGTAGACTTCTATCTGGAGAAAGCGTATGTTTCTAAATATTTCTTTGTGAAACTATCCCGCCGTTGTATTCATAATGCTTTTGCTTTGTTAAGTTTGGATAAATTAAAATACGGACAGGAAAAAGTGAAAGCAGCTACTTTCTCCTTTTTTATATCTTTTGAGGAACGTCTGTCAATCTCCGCACAGACGGCTTTGTCCACAGTTCAAATTTCATTTTCGGATGATGCTGGGATGTTGTTGTTGCGCTGTGTGTAGTACAGCCGCCGCCGCTGCTGTTGCTCCCCTTCTGATGCTCGCCCGTGTAAATCAGGGTATTGGTCTGACAAGCAGCAGCGGAAAAAAGGAAATTTGATCTTGTTTACAAGATTGAATTTTTTTACCTGAGAGCTTGATGCCAAGCAATATAAAAAATATTTTTATATGCAACAACGACGAGGACGTGCCTTTGCATGCACATAAGCCAGTATCACTTATCTTTTTATACCCGTCTCGGTTTACATATTATATTATATAATTTCCTTTTATGTCTCACCTGTTCTGTAACGCTAGGAGAAAGTACTTGACAATTGTGCCATTGTTAAGTGTTTATGCCGTAAAAATGTAGAAAACTCGTAAAGTGGGTTGTAGTTGAAGTACGTGCACAGAAATAAACTAGACTAGTGTGCTTTCACTCTGCGTATTTTCCAAACTTTCTCCAGCATTATTGTCCAGCTGAACTAACCAGTTTCTGTTTATAAAGCACCCCGCACTTTATTCAGTATTTCATGCCATAACTTTGCATTTATTTTAAATACAGGTTATTACTCTCACTGACACGCTACTAATAGGATTACTATTTAAAGTGTTAAAGCGGCATAGAGCCACAACCATACCCTAATTCCAGTTATTGGATCTCCGCTCACATATTTTAGTCCACAATTTAATTTACGGTTCTTAACATGTTTATTACTTTCACCAGACGTTCCAAAATTAATCACACCGCACACGGATCACACAATATTTAACCAATTTTCTATTCACAAACTAAATAAACTCACGTTTTCCTTTCATTTTGAACCCTCCACGCTTTGCTTATTTTTTTACCCAGTCCTATACTTCCCCTTTGCTCTGCAATATTTCCCCGTTTAATATTATTTCAATCCCATTTTTCTCGTAACTACATTGACTGCAAATTGTGTTGCGGTGTATTGGTCTGTCTCTTGTAGCTTGTTCTTTTTTGCCAGAGAAAGTAGTCAAATACGTTTTCCCCCTTATTGTTTCTTGCTTACTTTCTCTCTTTTTCGCTCGCTTTTTTCCTTTCCCCTCTGCTTTCACTCACTCTGCCAGTATCTCGTGCTTTTCTCTCTCTCGCCGTATCTTCGGATAAAACAGAGTGTACTCCTTCTATCTCAATCTGCCAGGGAAAGTACAACTTTCTCTTTTTTGGTGTGTTAAACCAGCAGCAGCAGCCAGCTCTAGCTTACACCACCAGTCTTTCTTGGAGAATGAGCCAAGCAGCCCGAATAGTTTTTTCTTTCATGGATCACCTCATGAACATCATGATCATCATCAGCTTGTCTCTCAACATTGTGTAGACTACTCACCACATCACACACAGAGCCAACTTTCTCTCCTTTTCTCTCTATGCTTGTCTTTGTGTCTCTGTATAGACTCTGCTGTATATTTTTCTTTCTCTGATCTTCTTTTCTCTCATGTATGCTGCTGCTTCTCTCTGCTTTCACTTTACTAGCTTGTTGTTTTTTTATCAGGCAAAACTCTCTCTACTTTTTCTCTCAACCTCAACAGCCGTGTTCTGTACAGCAAAAGCAGAGAGCGACACCCAGCTCGTCGGCATATTCCGTGCAATGATTTCCCTGTACCGACCAGAGTATCTATATGGGCATCGATCCTTACCAGAATATATAAGGCTCCTCCCAGTGAGCTACCCAGGACTCGGCCCTACTGGGCCACCACGTTGTAAGCATGCATATGCACTACTCTGCCTGTGTATATCCTATATACCCAAAGCTTCACTTGAGCAGAAAAAATTTCACCAGCATCCCAGCATCTTGCTCTGCTAGATTTTCCTGCTCCACTTCTATTCCCTCTAGCCCGGTCTGCACGCCGCGGAAAAAATGTTTTATAGGAATCTTGTTCCATGTGCAGACACACTAACCAGCTTTCTCTCTCCTTTTGCCTGCAGATCTGCATTTTATTTTCCCCTATTAAGCATACATCTATACAAGAGACTTCATACTTTACTATATGAGTTTGCTGTTTCTCGCTAAAATACATTTCTCTTTACTTTTCTCTCTGCTTTTACCCTGTTAAGCGGTGAAAGCAACTACCTAAGCACTGGAATAAAAGTTTACAGTTTTTCTTGACAAAGAAAGATACCTTTTTGCATTTTTCGAGAGCTTCTCCATTTAAACTTTTCCTGGCTCTGGTGTTGTGTGTCTGCGTAGAGCAATATCCCAGCTTCCTGTACACATTTAAATGAAAAGCAAATACTTTTCCTTTCTCTCTCTTTCTCTTCTCTCTCTCTGTAGACTTTCTCTGAGTGAAAGCACTACCATTTATTTTTCCTGGTGAAGAGAGAAGTTGCTTCTTCTTCTCCTTAAACAGCAAACCAACCTTATTTTCTTATGAATGAATGTACTTTTATTGTGAAAACAGAGAGAAGCGTTGTTCTCTTGAAGAATGAAAAAACTGAGAAATCTATAGAGAACACGGAGTGCTTTAACTGGTAGTTGTAATCCGGGTTCCGCTTTTCTAACCAAATGTGTAGCTAACGTAACGTATACACACTAGACAGGAGAGAAAACTAGAGAAGCTTTTTCCGGGCTTGCTTACTCTTTCTCTTGCTGGTTGCATCACTCTCTCTAGTCCACTAGAGAAAGTAAAGAAAAAGAAAAAAATGTGGAGATAAGATATTCCTTACCATTATCCTTTTTAATGTGCTTATACCCTTTTCATTGCTGTCTCTATGCTATGCTGATGATAAAACGGAAGAAGAGAATAAAAGTACAAGAAGCTGAACAAGGAAAACAATGGTTAGATATTTTTAATGCGTGTGTGTATTCTTATAAGCCACCATATTATAACAGGACAAAATTTCTTGGAGAACGGGGAATTGCTCCTAGAGTTTCGGAGAAATTTTGTCAATTTCATTATTTCAACGAAATATACTTGAGAAAACTGGATTTCCATAATATTTGTTACGAAAATCAATTATTTAGTTGAAATATTTGGAGGAAGAAAGCTTTCCAAGAAATTATTAATGTATAAATTTTTCTGGGAAATGTGGGCAAAATTACGCATGAAAAAAATGTAAGGAAAACCATTTTTCATGAGTTGTAAAAAACGCTGTCTTCCTTTTTTGTGGGCAAAGCTTCTAGCTTCTGCCATCTGTCCAGTTTGCTTGGGATTTTGATCTGAAAGGAGGAAGCTGGCTTGATTTGGTATGGGATTTTGCTTCTCTTTGCTACTGGTACTAAAGGCCAGCAGGTTTGGTGTGTGTGATATCCACCCACGCACACTTTCTCTTGATTTAGCTCGTTATGTAGATTCGCTACTGGAGGGTGTGTGTCTACTAATGAAAAACAACTTGTTTTTATGATCATGCTTGTCTGCTTGGAACAAAGTACGTCACGCGTGGGAAAGAAATGGAGAAACGTAGGGACACTGTGTAGCTTAATAAGGAGAAGAGGGAGCTAATCAAGTTCTAAATTTGGACTCTTGAGATGATTTAGTACTACTCGGAAGAGTTTAATTCCGAACTTGCGGCAAAACAGCGTAAAATTCAAACAATGAAAAATTTTAAGGCCGTTTAACCCAAAAAGTTTTTACTTTGTACATATATGCAAGACAACTGATTTTTATTAGCGCAGTACAAATGAAAGTTTAATGTTTATATATAGCAATTTTGTTGTAAAACAGGATTTATTGCAAAACTCTGGAAAATGGAAATAGAAGGGAAAACGCCTTGAGATGAGAGACTACCTGTAAGAAGTAATGAATATTGTCTGCATCTTTCATGCAAACGTAAGCTCTACGTAAGGAAGCTTCCCTGCAGTACATCTTTTCTATAGGTATTACAACTGACCGGAACAAAGGCGTAACGGTTTTTCATGAAGCAAAAGCACTACGCGTCTATACGAATATATCAACTGCATGGATACTTACAAAACAAACAAAATTGCTGTAAGCTGTATGCCACAATTGCACTAAATTTTTACAACTTATTAAAGACGTTTGAGTTAAAATGGTTAAAAGCATTAAAGTTTACATTAACTAATCCCGTGTTAAACTTTAAAGCGATGTAGCTCCTTTCATAAAGAAGTCCCATCGACAAGCCCCCTCTTTCCAACTTCATCTCAACAACTTTCTCCATCCCTTCTCGCTTTCCCCTCAATGCTTTCTCCAGTCTCATCCAGAGCGCTTCCTACTCTATCCAGTAAAATCTAGTGCTAAACTAGCATCTGGGGAAAGCTAAATCACGCACCCTATCTAATGGCACCAGAGAGAGCTACTAAGCCTCCCTTTCCAATTTTCTGCACCTGTTTTCTCTCCTTTTGCCCCTGGCACTACGTTACTATTTTTTCAACATGGAAGTCTCTGGTATATAGATTTCCTGTAGTTTCCTCCTAGCATCAGAACATTCAAACAACATTACCCTGCTAAACACACAATTTTCTTCCAAAAAAGTCCACGACTGATCGCCAAATGACACTAAATCAGATTTAACAAGAAGTGGTCATCATCATCATTATCATCATCATTACTCAGTGTTGTTGGTCAAATCGTCTCCACAAAATTGTTGTCACGCGGTGCGTTCATGGTGAAAGCTCAAGCCTTGTCTTAGTCAAAATGACCAACTTTCTAATAAAACAGCACCCATGCTGCTATACTCACGTGTGTGTGGTTGTAGCCCAAGCAGGAGAAAACTTTTATTTATGGCACTCATTTTGTGTTACGATCACGCCGTAAAAACAGCTTATACACACGCGAATGAATCTACACGTTTATTTACCTTTCTCTTTGTATATATTTTGCCTTTGTTTTTACCTTTTTTGTTACTTTCTCCATGCACCACAAAAAGGCTAGCTTTCTCCATCATAACGTTTTTTTCTTTTTTCTAGACAAGAGTTTACACTAGCTCTTGTTTCAAGTGGAGAGCTACTAGAAGAAAGCAGGAGAAAATTTTTAGTAGCTTTCCTCTCTCTAGAAAATCCTTCGATGCGTATATAAAAACCCGTTAAAACTTTTAGCTTGGGCTTGTCGTAAATCTTAATTATTGCACCGAGGGAGCCCGTTACACAGATTTTAATTACTTGTAATGACGCCACTAAAAACTCAAAACAAGTGTGCTGTAGAGTGTACCTTTTCTCTGGTAGGGCTATTTTATCATCATTTTAACTCAAGTTATAACTCTCCAAGGAACAAATACTTAATATATATTGAAGTATGATGCTATGTTATAGTTTTCTATAAAAAATGAAAATAGTTCTTGCGCTAAAGTTTTGCATCTCTAGCATACACAGCAATTTCTCTCTCGTATCAAAATAAATTGCAATTTAATTTCCAAATTTATAGAGACAGCCTGCTAATTTTTTTCTATGGGGAATTAGAGCGGCACGCGTAGGAAGGGAGCGTGTGCACATTGCAGCAGTGTAGCGTACATAGGGTAATTCGGGAGAAGAATAGGAAAAATTGTAAATTGGCGCTATTGTTGTTCCGGAAGTGTGAATTTGGTAAAAACGAAGCGGAGGGGTTCAAACGGCGGATAAAAAAATATTTGATTTTGATCAAGCACAATGAAAGTGAAGCAAGTGAAATGATAACAGAAAATAGATTTTTTTGGAGAGTTATGCAACAAAAATATTTTTGATGCAAAGCAATGTCGATATCTAACAAAAAGATAAAAGTTAATAACAGGCGTTGAAAATCTGTAGTAAGTATATCTGCTGTAGCACTTGAGTTTTCCAATTTAGAGCCAATTGGAAAAGGAGATGAAGAGAGCATGAAAATTTGTTTGTTGCGAAACGGGATCTCATTAGCTGGAATATTCTGTTACGGTTGAACAAGCTGAGTAGTAATAATACAGGCTGCTGAGTTCCCAGACTTGTTTGACTGGCTTGATTAGATCTGTAATCGGAACTGGGGATATTGCTATAGGCTGCTGCACTGCATATTGCCTAGAAAGCAGTGTATAAAACGCTTGACAAATTCCGCACACATATTATTCATAAGTGATTTCCGCTTCTGGCTAACAAAATCTCAGGTAATAATTTCCTTGTTAAGCTTCTCATCTCGTACTATACAAGCGAGGGTGAAAGTTAGAGTTTCTCTTTTGACTGAAAATCTAAAATGTTTGAATGCTTTAACAGCAAGAAGGATTGCATAAAGTAAAATATACAAGCAAAATAGATAATATGGAGAGTTAGTGGTATGCTAGTAAGTAAAAGGATTGTTAGGTAGTTTGCAAACGAGTTCTGAGAAATTTTTGATGAAACTTTCAACTGCACAGAGTGAAAGCAAAAGGGGAGAAAGTACAGTGCTGGCAACAAACGGCATCTTATTGAGAATCGAGATGTTTGACATAAAAGGGAAAGCGATGATATTGGTGATTACGACGGCGATAATGAACAGAAAATGAAAGCGCTGTGTGAAATGTGTGTGATGATATAAAAGGCGACGTTGGGGATAATGAGCATGTAAGTGATAATTGGAATGGTGATTAGGAAAACGAGCAGAAAAAATAAGAGTTCAAAGGAATCTTGCAAGGTCTTTAAACTCTTCCTGGGTTGCCTAAAATTTTATCAAAAATTTATAAAATTCATAAAATTTAAAAGCTTTTGAAAATGTGTTATCAACAGTTTTGCTTCATATGTTTTTAAATATGTTTGTGAGAGACAAGCTGATGATAATTGGATTTGATAACCAGCATGCTCTTCTAATCCGGCAACAAGTTTTTAATGAAAAGAACATTATTCTCAATCAGGTCTATAAGCTCTAAACGACATGTTTTCGTCTGGAAAATCCTCAGCTTTGCTCTATTGCCACTCTATCAAGTCTATCAGCCAAGCAAGCAGACTGTCACACACTAACAAAAAACGTCTAACACTGGCATTCCCCAAAATCTTTGTCTTTTTGCTCAATTTCTGTAAAATCGGCGTGCTAATCATTTACCTTGCCTGACATGTGTCATGTTATAGTTGGGCTAGCAACCAGAGGTAAAATTTGTAACCTTTTTGTTCCGTCTGCTGTTTCCATTTCAATAAATGAGATTAGGTATTAAGGCAAATTGGATTTTTTCGTTAAAAGTTAAATAAGTCAAGAAAGCCAAACTTTCGCTTTTTATTTGTATTCATCTTCTAAATGTGCAGTATCAACTCAAACATTTCCATAATCAATATTGAGCCCTATGCTAAGAAATAAATTCCGGTTTGCTATTTACACAAAAACTAAATATTGAACTATCTTCTATCTGCAAAAATACAACTGAACAAGATGTACCATATCAGCAGGGGTAAAGAAAGCCGAAAGCAATACTATTATTTTTTCTCCGCACTCAAGAGGAAAAGAGAAAATGATAGATGCCTGATGGGAGGAATATATTGCCTATTATTTGTTTAGCTGTTATTATCGTCATTGTTGTTGTCGAGCCGTTTTCCTTGTTCCTTTCTCTATTTTTCTCTTTCCTTTTTCCTCACGCTTTTCCCCAGAATCCGTACAAGAGGAGGGTCTCTCTGGCAGAGAGTACACCACAGAATGAAAAGTGATAGATGTTTCTTGCTTTCTCTTTTCTACACAAATAGACATATAACGTGCTCGTAAAAACCAGCCTCAGAGAGAGAATTCGAACATGATGATGAACTTGTGCTTTCACTCGTTCTCTCTGCGTGTGTGTATATATATGCCACACGAGAAATATATAGCCGGAGTGAAAGAAGAGAGAAAACGATCAAGATTTTCTCTGTTGATTCTCTGCGCCCCTCAGTTCACTCTTTTGCCTCTCTTATATATTTCTCTACAGACTTGTTGTAGTTTGATATAGTAGTCTGTGCATGTGTAACGCTTGCGTTGTCGCCGAGAATCGATTACGATTTTGGAGAAAGTGTGTGTGCACACACACAACTAGAATGTATATATACTATAAACTCGAAAAACTTTTACCCCTTTTTTTATTCCCGAGCTTCTCTGCTGAAGACTGTGTGTGTGTGCGAAGAGAGAAAAAAAGATGATTATGTTCTTGTGTGCGTTCTCTTCTGCAATAACTGCCATTCTGTTGACTTTCTCCCTGTGGTGCTTTCACTTGAGTCATTCTTTCCATTTATACAAAACTAGCATGCATATATACACTTTTTATTGTTGTACTTTCCCACAGTAATAATAATCCAACCTGGTGAATATTTTTAAGCCAGCACAAAAAGAGTAGTAAAAGCAATATATTTATAAAAACGTATTATATCTATTTTTCCTTTATTTTATTTCAACTTCAACATCCCTAACAAAAGCGCGTGGGGAAAAATGCGTAGGATAGGGAGAACAAGTCAGCCAGAGAGAAAGCAAAAGAGAAAGAAACGTTAGCATACGCTTCCCTTGCTCCAGTGTGATAGTATGTGTGCGTGCTTAGGAGGATGCTGGTGCGCTTTCTCCCTTGAAAATGCCACCACTTGCATCAAGCCTCCTATCACCACTTGAAAATCGACAATGTGCGTGAACACAAAGCACAGAAGGGCAACGCACACAAAATATATATGCCTTGCCTGACACTACTGTCAATAGAGGATTAACGCTTTTATATATTTTTCATTTTTCAGAAGAATATGTGTTTTCTCTCATGAGGCAAAAGCATAAAGGGAAACCTCATTAAATTCTAGAAATAATAGTGGTTTTAAATTTTGTGTAAATGCTTACATTGTTTTAGCGTAATGGGCTACCGTACATGTTGTAAAAAATGGCTTTATGCAATGCAATTCTTTAAAAGTCAATAACATCACATTATTTCAGTGTTGAATACACAAAAACATGTGGCGCTTTTCCAAGTGCTTTCACCCAGTTCATAAATTTTTTTTCTCGTGTTCCCAGTTCGATTTTTCATGGGACATGAGGAGTAGTACGGGGAAATCAAAATAAAAGTGCATGAGAGCACTTGCTTCTCTTGCAAACATGCTCTCACATGAAAGTCACTCATTCGTACAATTTCTATTAGATTACAATGTCTGTTGTCGTGCGGCTTACAAACAGCTTTCTCCCTTTGCAGTTTCCCACTCTTTGCCGTAACATTGTTTACTTCCATATTACTTGTGGGACCACAGGGAATTTCCGAGAAACAGAAAAAACGGTTTCGTGTCTGTCCCTCTAGTACACTCCATATTTTTTGAACCAGGTGAAAGGTATGATTTCTTTTATGGTGAAAGCATCTAAGAAAAAAATTGCGATATTTTTTTGCAAAGAAAAATCATTCGAATTTGAGTATTTGATCATCTGGCATTTAAATTCTTCAAAATTGCAACTCCTTTTGAAAACTTATAGCCTATTTGATATAATTGCATTACAAGAAAACATACAGAAATGCACCTTATTGCTTCAACCCTGCACTTTCTCCGCTTTCACTTATCTTGCCTCTTCTCTCGATAATGATCTATTCCCCAAAAGATGACTGCCTGTCTCCCATTTCTTCTTCAGATCTCTGCCACGCAATGTTCCTACCTACTTGTAAACGTAAGTTTTATCCTAACTGCTAACTGCCGAGAGTATCTGTTCGGCAACCGAGAACACATCAGAGAGACGTGTAGTACTATGGGTAGTAAAGCTAAAAGCGCCTCCGTTGTTGCTACTGATCCGGTCTCTTTTCAAATGAAGCACTGAAAGGGGAAAGCCAGAGAAGACGACTACGAAGAGAGAAGAAGAGTCGCAATAACTCTCCTACTTTCCCCCATCCATCCTCCTGGAAAACGTATAATAACGTCGCGCTGATGCTACACACATAACCAGCGCAAGAGAGAGAAACAGCAGCGCACTTGAAAAACTTTGGTAGCAGCACCAGCATCATTTCAGCACACGCTGCTTTCTCCACAAGCAAACGTACCTATAGCTAGAAGCAGTTGTTGGTTAGGCAAAGAGCAGACGGTTTCACGGGGGAATCAACCAGAAGAGCTGAGCTTGGAGCAGGCACACAGTTTCATTTGGACTCTTCACCTGATCACCACTCTCGCACACAGGGAAGCAACAACGTCGTCCTCGTCGTTGTTGTAGTACGCAAAGACGAGCAGAGAAATCATCACAAAATTATATAGCAAACCGTGTGGGATCATGATGGTTTCGTATTCTGGGCCAAGCTGATTCTCTTTGTTTCTCGCTTTGGCTCTTTGCGTGTGTTTTAGCTTCCCCCTTTTCTCTGGTTGTCTCTTTTTTCTTTGCAAAGAAATTTGAGAGCAGAAGCTTGGTTTTGTGTGTGTGTGTGGAAAAACTTTGTCAACGGTTATACAAGAACGTCATTGCAAAAATATGTTGAAATAAAGTATTTGAACAAAGTTACATTTGAAAACAAATGGTGAAATATGGAACCCAAATTTAGATTTCGGCGTAAAAAGCATGCAGTGACATTTGGAGTGGGAGTTTGAACTGAGCTTAAGTTACAAAATGGACAAGTTACAAAGTTTTTTTGGGGTTGATTGTTAAAGCGACAATTAAATTGTTCAATTTTCCAATTGTAAATAATTTATTACAGAGTAGGAAATTCCAATAAACCGTAGAGATCTCAAATTACTTTCTCTCTTTAGCTTTGATTCAAAGTGCACAACCGTTTTATTTCTTGTTCCGTCAATTGAACAAATAAAATTGACACGTAATTGCTTTCTCTAGTGAAAAATGTAACTGGGTGGAAAAGAAAAGGCTTGGGTTTGCCAGAAAAACCAAAGAAAGGTGTGTATTTAGTTAGAAAATTCTTTTGATGTTTGGCAGATTTTTTTTCATTTGGAAATGGCCACACTAGTGATGGACTTTCCAATTCTTGGACTCGGCAATTCTCTCCAATTGCGTTGGAGCAAGCAAAAAACTTTTATGGGTTTGTGAACACGTGATTCTATTAATCATGGCCAAATTGATGTGCAAACCTGGTCGACATTGTTGAACTTGTTAGGCGGAACAAATGTTTGGCCATACCATTTTTTGATTAAATTGGCTTTCTCTGTAAATGTAATTTCCACATAATAGCTATGGTTGACAATAATAACTGGCTAAGGATGGAGAAGGCAGTGTAAAATAAACATTTGGCTTTTTATTAGCTGTTGACAACATCAACAGAGAAAAAAGTATATATCATTGAGTGAAAGTGAGCCTAGCGATTTATATTCCACTTGACAATGTAATCGGTGCAGGCAGTTTAGACATCCACTTTTTTGTATACTTTTTGAATGAGTGAAAGCGGAGAAAGTCGCTTTGGTGACGGTGGAACATGCCATGTATGCTTCATCAGGCATTATCATCGTCACTGTCACAGTATTTTTCTCCAGGAGAAAGCAACAGACGAGAAAGGCTGCATCTTCTACCAACGAGGTGGGATCCCGTTTGCCCGAAAACCTGCTTCTCTTACGTGGCGTTAAGGTTCCCTGGGTACAAGAGTGTCTATCCAACTGCATCAGCAGCAAGCTATTATGGCTTAAGCTATCCTGACAACATTTTCACTGGAACAAATATCCTAATCATTATTATCATCATCATCAACCCACACAGCATCATCATATATTCATCCACTTGTCTCCCCAGACACCTTTCTCCTACTGTAACACATTTATTTGCGGATATCGACAACGCAACAAAGTCCCGTTTGAGTAATGTGCGCCTTCAGTTTCTAGTTTTCTCTCTGCTTTCACCAGTTTCCAGGCTGTGTTACGTTTCCAGATCCACTTGCCAGCGTTGAAGTTTCCCTACAGAAAAGAAATTCCTTTTGCAGAATTGTTCACTTTTTGCAACATTCTCTCAACTTTTCCGGGGTGGGTCATGGAAAACCTCATTTTTCTCATCGTTATAGTCCTCATCTGTTACGGTAAGTGGACAAGTTTTTTGTACGCTACTCTCTTCATTTTTGATACTAGGTTAAATTAACGTCGCTAGGAAATGTAAAAATTGCCACAAATTTTTTTCAGTGTGGCTTTTACACCAATTAGTATGTTTGTCTAACAGTCCATTTGGCAACCCGGCATTCATATATTGCAGGTACAAATGTTAACTGCATTCAACCTTCCTCGCTTTCTCTAGAAGCTGTGCTCAGGTGCTAACTAGAAAGAAAGCAGTGTAAATATTTGTCGTTTTCGGCCATTCTCCGTGTCCATAAATATCCAGCAAACGTCTGAAGCGGAGTCTGCTTCTTACGAGAAAACTTTCCAAATCAAGTTTTGTGTCCCGAGTTTCCTTTCTTACTATGCTTACTTCCTTATACGCACGCATTTCTCTATCTTTTTTATCTGAATGACTTTCTCCTTGTTGCTGTCCGTCTCCTTTGTCGGCCACCAGCAGTTGCATGCAAGAGAAGAAAGCAAGTAGCAAACAAACTACAGTAGTTATGTACTAGCCGGAGAAAAGTTGCTTAGTAAAATTATACTTTCTACATTTCTCCTTTTCCTTCTAAGAAAATGGACTTGCTAACTTTCACCTCATCTAATCTAAAATCATAAAAACGTCTTGGAAGCTGCAATATTTACTTTCTAGCTCAGAGAGAAAGTGTAATGCTTCCTCAGAATGTACTTTTAAACTAGTTCTGAAGCTGTCACTGCCATATGATAGTGTGGTGGTTAGAGGATTGAGCATTATTTAAAAATGAACAAACATCACCAGGCAGAGCAGAGAGAGGGTGAAAGCTACTCAAATAATCTGACTTTCTCCTTTTGTAAAATTCCTGCACAGTGACAATAATATTATTAATACATTTTAGTGGCAGAATGGATGTTGCCGGGTTGCACATAAGCAGAGAAATGTTAGAACTTTTCACCAGCCACTCTGCTTTCTTCTCTTTTGCAAAGGAAATGCTTTTGAACTCCTGCCTCAGCGATACAGGATACAAGGTTCAGTCAGTCAGAGTAAATATCGCAAAAAGATCTCTAGAAAGCGCGTCATGACAATTGATATGCTTTCACTCTCCCTCTCTTTTCTCTTCCACTACTGCTGCTGCTTCGTTTAGTTTATTTTTTTCCACTCGCATTAGAAAACTCCGCTTTTCTTCTTCGTGTGTGTACATTTAGATGGAAGGAAGTCGAAGGTTGACCCCTTTTTCATTTCTTTGACTTTTCCCCTCTCTTTTAGCTTTTGCTTGTATCAGCAACAGCAGCAATGCTGTAGTAGAAAGCATGCTTTCTCTTTTTTTGTTGAACATCAGAGAAAACTTTTTTCTGTGTGTGTCTATTAAAAAAGCATATTATTTCCTTGGCTCTTTTGTGTGCACACTCCCCTTCCCCCACGCTGCCTTCCTGCTTCATTTTTCCAGAAACTTTCTCTTTTTCTTGGCAGTGCCGCGCGCCATGTTCAAAAATATAAGTATGCATCTTTTTCCCATTTATACCAGCACTACTACACATGTAGGTATGTGTCCATACATAATGCAAATGAGGCAGGCAACTCTACAAGATTGTCATTCAAAACATGACAGAATGAAGGGAAAGTTAAATTGGGCTATTTTCACCCGACTCCTTTAGCAGAAGAGAAAAAAACAGAAGAAGTAGAAGAAGGTGGAACTTGTAGGAAAAAGGAAACCAGGCAGTCAGTCAGTCGTTCATTCAGATTCCATTCCAAAGACTGATTTTTTTTCTTTTCTTTCAAGCTTTCCCAGTGTATAATATACAGTTACACTTTCACTTGGAGAGAAAGCTCCGAAATCAAAATAGAAAATTGACTTTCACCGACTTATACTCACCTCTATTTCTCTTGAGTTTGTTAGTGGGTAGTAAAGGCCAAGTAACTTTCCATCTTGCTACTTTCTCCTCATGTTTCTGGTTTGGGGTTCTCGTGTCTTGTTCAAGTGGTAAATGCTGTCACGTTCGTTAGCTGATGCTTTGTCAACCACCCCAACACTTTCTTTTATTCCGAAAAACGGAGGAGAGAAAGTGTCTCCGAAGAAATGTCTCTTTTTTAAACACACTCCATTTAAAACCAGCATAGTAGCAGCACTTTCTCTTTCTTTTGCAGTGTATACATACCCTCATGCACATATTTTCTTAGAGAGGACGTGTTGTCTAAAGCAAACATTCAGGGTGAAAGCGGCTTTTGTTATGCATTTCACACTTAGCCTCCCTATTTTCCCTTGTCACTCTTAATCAGGGTCAGCTCATTACCAAAATGAGTCCTTTCTCACCCAAAAACAATTCCTTAAATCGGGTTTTTGCACGCCTGAGTGTCGCTCAGATTTTGCTTTCTTCACACTTCTTAAGCTCTCTGTTTTCTCTCTCTTTTTAGAAATCTTTACTTCTTTACTGGTCTTTCTGTGTACTTTCTAAAATTGTAGCTCTCTTAGACGTAGTTCATTGACCGTTGAAAATTGTCCATTAACGCTGACGGGTTTGTCAACGTTGAGCGACGTACAATGGGAAGAGACTCACACTGCAACCGTCACATTTCAATTGCAGCAACATGGCACGATGTACAAAAACTGAGTTTACCCGCACAGTACAAGAAAAAGGCTGGAATTTCATTGACACCGGGAGGTAACTCGCTTCATTTGGGATAGGTTGATGGCAAAAGTCAAAAACAGTTTGTGTTGCACAAAACAACAAGCGGTATTTTTTCTCTGGATATGTGCACCAACTTTCTCCTGCCAACTTGTTCAATTTTTTCCCTTCCTTCTTAAGAATCTCTCGACTTTACTTTTGAAAGCCAGAACGAGTGCAGTGCATTCCCTGGCAACTTTCACATTCTTTTTTGGCTAGTTCCGGAAATGAAAAATATTTTTGGTGAAAGTTTCCCTTTACACACTTTATTGATTTAAAGCGCTAATATAATTTCTACCTTTTTATATAGCACTAAACAGTTTTTCATCTCATGTATTGATTCCGAGTTTACGTGTTCCCGCCAAAAAAGCTCTATAAAATATTATAAGTCCCTCACACAAAAACCTTTTCATTACAATAATAAACGCTTAAAGCGTTCTGTTGTTGTACTCATGTACTCCTACACGATAAATTTCAGTAGAGGTTCATGGCATAGGTTCATAGCATAATCAATGCAAGAGTTTTTCAAGTACTTTCCCAACTTTTCGCACACACACACTTTCTCTAATCGGATAAAAAGGACAGGAACACCAGGACACATAAATTTTCCCAGTGTTCAACAGTTCGCACAATGCAAACGAAATAAAAAATATACAAAACCAGTGGCATTTTATTTTATGTACAAATTCACCGTGAATTTTTATTACGACAGAGTGTGTGTGTGCAGGCGACTCTTTTTTAGACTTTTCTCTCTATGTAAAGTAAGCTTTATTTTTTCTCTCTTCCTCGTTTTTTATTTTTCCTCCATTGAATCAAATCTGTTTCTCGTTCCTGGGATTGTAAGTGAATGAGTGTGTGTGGAACCAACCAAGTATTTTTCTTTCTTCTTGTCTAAAGAAAGCGTTTTTCTCTCTGCTTTTTTCTAGAAAAAAGTCTTTCCAAGTCAGAGACTAGACAATAATGGCAATTTCACAAATGCAAATGTGTAAGTAATGTAATAAGGGTGAAAGTATACTACTAGTAGTAGTTCCACTTTTTTTCTACTGTTCCATTTCAATATAGTAGTAACAAAACAGGAGAAAGTTGATTTTTTCTCTTATTCTCCGGTGAAAGGCCTATTTTAGTGTGTAGAAGAATGTAGGCGCATGCAACAACAAAATAAATGTGTATTAGGTGAATGATGACGATGACAACAAGATGGCTTTTCTTTTCTTTCCCTTTTTTGGTTGCTTTCACTTTGACAAAAAATATATTTTTTCTCTCCAACCTTTCTCTCTTTCTGTCTCTCTCTTTTCATTTCCTTATATTACTTGACTGTGTTTGTGCAGTAAAAGTGCTCTTGTTCAACCCAGTCAGCTTTTTATGGTCTATGCAAATGATGACGATCTTCAGAATGATCACGAGAGCAATGAGAACACACTACAACTTTCCCTGCTTTCACTGATGATGATGATGCCCGTGTAATCTGAGCAGCAATTCAAAAAAGGCACCCATTTCACTTTATAAATATGTATGTGTGTAAACCCCGTGTACTTTCTCCGCTTTTACTTCAGTCTCCACTCACACAACAATGACTAATGGTAAGATGACAAACGAGGAGAAAGTAAATCAGGTACTTTTTCCAGGTCTCCTTGTGTACCAAGTACTACCAGCAGAAAAAAAATCTACCAGAAATTTTTTAAACAAAAAACAAAAAAATCGGTGGTCTAGCTCAGCTAAAAAAATTGGGTTTAGCAGTTTTCTTCCAGCTTTTTCGTAATCATTCTGCTCTTTTGCTCATCTCCATCAGATCAACATAACCAATGGTCTTTTATGAGTCTGCACATTGCTCAGCACTGAAAAAAATAACAACATCAACCTAAAAATGTCTCTTTGGCTTTCAAGGTAAACTCTTCCGGCGATAGTCAAGTTTTAGTGGTAACCTTAGCCTAAATAATAGGCAACTTACATCCACTTTCACCCGAATACATTTAAACATTCCCAACCAGCGTAGTAATAATGTACCAGTATTTTTTATTATTCCTTCATTCCACCCCTGTCATGTAGTAAACGGCCGTCATAATAATAATAATAACGACAAGTGTACTGAGGGAAACATGGAGAAAGCCAGACTCGACTCGGCTCACAAGGTAATAACAAAACGATGTTGGCGTTATCGCCACATCCACTAGAACCGCCAACGCAATTACATTAGTATTTCATCTGTTGTTTATCTTTCTTTTTCGCTTGCTTTCACCCTATCTTTTCTCTCTGTGTGCAGACCAGAACAAAAAAATTCTAGAAGCGGCAGACGCAATCCGAAAAAGCACAAAGACAGTCCGAGACACTCCATAAAAAACAAAGTTAGAGCGTAGAAAACCCTACCAAACACACACAAATGTATTTTCCTTTTATAATTTTTTTGTTTCTCTACTCATTTTTTCCAGCTTCCCTGGACAGCACGCACAATGAGAAATTATATGAAGGGTACAAAAGGGCTGAACAGATAAAATCTATTGATAACGTCTACTTTCTCCCGGTGTCCGGTAAAGAAGTCGAATGGTATTAAAGTCGACGGTAAGAAAGGCGAAACCATTATGGACGAATAGGTAAAAATGTCGAAACCCATTTTAGGCGAACTGAAGTAGGTAAAAATGTCGAACACCTTTTTGGGCGAATAGAACCAAGAAAAAGTCGATTTTTTTAATGAATATAAAATGAGCTTTCACAAAGTGTACTCTGAGAGTTCAAAAAGTACACTACATACCATCTTTCTTAGAGTTCATTATGTATAGCTACATCACCTTTACATTAGCACAAATACGACTTTTGTGCATTGATGGCAGATAAAGTCCGACTGTTTTATAACTAAGCTGTCACTACTTACATATTTCATAAACCAAATCATAATCAAATAGCGAATTTATTTTCGTTTTGGTCTCAAGATACACAAGTTGTGTGAGACCGCAGATGCATTGTTTCAGTAGAGTAAGTCATATCATAATCATAATGGAACCCCTTGCAAGTCCCTCGCTACCCTACAAAGAAATACTATTCATTGAAAGCGACGATGATAGGATGCAAAGAATTGTTTGTCATTATAACTCATATTTGAGCACAAGTGATTATTTGAATGCAATAGCAATATGTATGCATGAGTATTTAGACTAGAAAAATGGGGGGGGGGGGGGGGGTGGGGGTGGAACGATGTCACGAGTAGGTTTTATAACCT